>JAYEVI010000543.1:0-104083 GCA_036346575.1 Dendrocalamus sinicus
AGAGGTTGCACAACTTTACCTACAAGATATGATAATTTCATATTGCCACGTGATTAGCACACCTTTGTAGTGTGCGCGAGAAATCATGGCTTTACAATGCTCAATCTCAACCTGGTTCTGCTTCACGAGGTTTCACCGTTGAGTAGGTGAACCCACTAGTCAATAATTGCCCTCTCTGCGCCCGTGGAATGCATGACACCCACTAACATCTCAACGGTGGAACCAAAATTGAAACATCACAAATTAATCAGCTCACCCATCCCATAGTGGACATGTGGTTGTGTGTAAGGCTCGATCAATAGATAACAATGTTAAGTCTTTAAACATTACCCAAGTGAAACATCCATTCCCAATGTGCAAATTGCACCCCCTTTGCGCATCGATCATTCGCCAAGTGAAAACTATTTTTGTACAACCAACACCAATGACACTACCCATGTCACGGTACTCAATTTTATAATTGTGGCTGACCACAATGTTCCAATATATCATTAAGTCAAAATTAATTAATTAATCACTTGCGATGATAAACCCAACACGACTATAAGCATGGCTAAGCTTAAAAATCGCATAACGCATGTGACAACTAATATTGCATCACTAGATCATTACCCATCCTCTAGTGACAATGGAATCATGATATTCAATTTATCAAGGAGGAATTAATCAAATAGGTCATTAACTACCAATACAAAGGTTTGTAATAAAATAGCGATGCATGATAATGTAAAACAAAATAATACATAATAGATTTGAAAACTAGATTCAACATGATCAAATGACATGACTTGCCTTGGCCTTGCTCATTAATGGCTCTTGGTCTTCAAATATTGCTTCACTCCTTCAAAGCGTGATCTAATGAGAGAGAAAATGAAATGAAATATAAAACAAATTTAAATAAAAATCAAATAAACTCCAAAAACTTCAAAACCAGAACCAAAAGATAGAGCTCAATTTTAGATGAATTTAGGAAAAAGAATCGGGTCAAACGGAGCTAGGCGAAGAAGAACGGGCTCGAAAAATCTAATATAAGGAAAAGGCTGAAAATCAGAAATTCTACTATGCTGTGAACCTAGTGCACGAAAAAGGTTGGTCTACGGCTCACTCGCTCTGGCGGTGTATGGGTCTACTGAATAGGGTCTTGACATCTTGGACCCACACGTTAGGTGCTCGGTGCGCAGCGGACCAAGTCCACAGAGGAGACGAAGGGGTGTGCAGCGTGTGTGGGGTGACGAGTGGCTAACGAATCGAGGAAATAAGCATGCAAACCGAGGCGATGGCGCAATCGGTTTGATGGCGCAAACGGTGCACGGGTGAGATGGGCTTGACCAGAGTGGAATCTCACCGGCGGTGGCTCGATGGACGGTCTTTGGTCAAACGGCGATGCATGGTGGAGATGACCTTACCAGCCAAGACGACGCTACGTGAGCTGAAGACAACGGCGGGACGATGGCGCCAGCTTGGCACGGATGTCGAGGGCACACGATGAGCTCACCGTTAGATGCGAAGATCGAGGGCCTCGGCTATTTATACCGAACGCCGAGGAGGCTAGGGCTCTCACCGCACGCAGGCCAAGTCGAAGATGGCACGGACGCCGCGAGGACTCGCTCAAAGACGACGGCGAGAGACTCGAACGAAGACGACAACGCATGCGCGACACGCGGACGGACGAGATACTGTGGTGCTGGCGAGGAAAGAAGGGCGATGGCGACATGTGGCAGCTATCCACCTAGCAAAGTGGCGCGGATGAGCGATGCGTGGCGTGGGTGGAAGGGCTAGGATGAGGTGCGGGTCAGTCACTGGTGGCTTTGGCCCACTTGGCCTTTAGGATTTTTAGAATTTTTCTATTTTTAAAAATTCAAATAAAATCTTTTGAGCTCTAGAAAATAGCAAATAACTTGAGAAACATCAAAGAAAATTCTAAAATAATCCTTGGGACTCAAGGAACTTAAATAAAATACTACTAGCAAATGTTAAAGTCATGTTTAGTCATATTAAATCCTTTTATTTAGTACAAATTCAATTTAAGCCTTTATTAATTCCAGAAAAATCCAATGGTGAATTTTATTTTAAAAGCTTCAAAAGGTGTAAAAATAAGGATGTTATGGAGTGCCACCACCACAACCCGCTTCTTCTCTCTTTTTCGCTAATTGCGCTATAAAACAAGGCAATCGAGAGAATGTAGATGAACCAAAGTAGTTCTATTTATGAGAATAAGATCATTCTAGCCATCCATCAATCATCACATACAAGAACTAAGGCATTTACATGGCTAAAACCCTAGCCATCCAACAATTTCATAATATCACATCAAGCATCAAAGAAGAGAGGAGGGATCGGATGGGGAGATGACCAAAGTACTAGCACCGATGAAGGAGAGGAGGCGGCAGCGCCATCATGTGATGATGGTGACATGCACAAGACACTCTTATGAAAAGAGTGCCTTGTGCAGTGAATTGTGGTGTCACAACCGAAGGCAGAGGAGCTCGAGGGAGGCGGCCAGCGCTTCGATCGGCGGTTTCTGGGAGCTAGCAGGTAGATTAGTTTGGAGTGTTTGGGGGAGGCGTGGGGAGGCATATACAAGGGAATTTGAGTAGCAGAATGAGAGGTCATGACGTTGCTTCAATTTGAAAGTTTGAATAGAGCGGTAGCAAAATATAAAAGACAAATTTTCATATAAATCTGTATGTGATGAGGTAATATCACAGACAATTCTTGTTTATAATTGTCTCGTGATACTTCATGACGATTTTCACCATGAACCATCTGTGATATTACTACTTCATGATAGCTTTTAGTGCTCGTAGCAACACGTACCATCTCTAAACTAAAATCGTTTCGATTCTATTTAATATTGACTGCTTTTGGTTAATCATCCGTGATGAAGCATCTAGTATTAGCTTTTAGTTGTAGTGCATCCGGCTAATAGGCTCCACCTTTCTTGCACCTTGCAGCCCGGTTTGTCCTCCAAGGGACTCTCAAGCTCGAGTTGAAGGGCATCTCAACCAAAGCTCCCTGTGGGAAGCATCAATATAACTACTGCCGGCTCGGCAATTTGCTGGAGTATCGTGGGCCAACCGAGATGCGCCACCACTAGGCATTTAGAAAAGGAGTATGCCATAATATCAGAGGAAAATACTATTGCATCGATTGTCCTTACAAAACACAGATGATAATATAACAATGCAGTGCACCTCGAGAAAAAAGCAAAATCTTCTATTAGGTGAGTTCTATACACCGCTTAATTTTCACATTTGAGCAGAGCAAGACTAAGCAATATAATTATTACAGATGTTGCCATTGGGCTTAGTGTTGGTTTCGATGTTCTACTTGTCACTCAAATGCAATGTTTCTCATCCGTAGATGGAAAAGAGACAACCAAAAGCAGCTATGTAGGAAGAATTTTCGGAAGAATCAAGGCCTTCTCCTACAACAACTAATATCGTTTGATGAAAATGCATGTGACAAGACAAAGATTTCTCTTTGGAGGATGTGGCAATCGAAACCGACATGGTAGCCATCGGGCTGCCACGTGGTCGCCACATATGCACGAAAACCGACGCGCACGCCGGCGGTCGAGGCGCACTCGTGCAATGGGCTCGCCGGCACTCGCGCGGCGCGGCCAAGATGCGCAGCGTCCAGAGGAGAAGGCGGGGAGGCAAGCTGTAAGGATCCAGATTTTACAATCCGGATTCCTCTGTGATTCCACTACACTATTCCCTGGATCAGTAGATAGTGCTCACATATTACAATTCTAAATATCAATGTACATATCATGTAGAAGTGTAAATATAATAGTAGACTTACTCATGGGCCGATTAGGCCGAAATCATTAAATTGCAATAGCGGAAGAACGAAGCACACAGGTGGGACCTTCAGGACATGCCCACAAGCAGCCAACTGGAGGTTCGCGACCTAGCCCTTGACATCTTCATCATCTCTGCCATCATGTACAATCGTGTTGCTGAGGCGAAGTGTTCTGATTCCTGATTCTGGATTTGTTGTGAAAGCGAGTGTGAGTACAAACCACCGTGCTCCACGAGCCAATACACAGAATGCAAGTAAATAATATGCATGGCTTATCAAAGGAGAGGCTTGGGTTATTTTATTTGCAAAATCGCCTTTAGTAGCATTATTATTATTTAATCATTGTGTTATTGTTGCTACCTAAACTCCACATAACGATTGCCATAATTGACTTAATCCACCAAAAAAACACTTTCTTTATTGTTTGCTATCTAAAACTCCAAACAGCGAGTGCCATCATTTACTGAATCCACCGAACATACTCTTTCTATATTGAGTGCTGTCTAAAACTCCAAACAACGAGTGCCATCATTTATTGAATCCACCGAACATACTCTTTCTATATTGAGTGCTGTCTAAAACTCCAAACAGCGAGTGACATCATTTAGTTAATCCACTGATATCTTTTGTATTCTAGATTCCTATCAATCCAATCTCGTGGTTGCTAATCAGCAACTCTTTATTTCTAAATTCTAATGATTATCCAACATAATTGCTTTCAAATCCACCGAAATCATTTGTAACATGACTTTCTAACAATTCAATCCTTTTGCTATTGATCCAAATCCATAATTTGCTCTTCCAATAATCAATTATCTATCTCTAACTAATTCACTATTATACCTTCACCAAGAATATCAGTGATCAAGTCTATGATTCATTAGTTTACATCCACCAAGAATATCAGTGATCAAGATTATAATCCAATAATAGTTATCATCCCCAATATTCCCAGAAATTCAATTCATCCATCTAGTATTTGATCCAATCCTATTAATCCCATTATTACCATCATCTTCCAAGAATTTATATTAATTAACAGTGTTGTAATCCAGCAATGACCTTTGCACTCCCTAATTCTCCAAAAATCATTTAAATCATCAATCTAGCCTATATATTCATTTAAGCTCCACCAATTTATTTCTCCTAGAATCCACACTATCGTTTACCCCTTTTTATGATTGACAGGAATCCACCTACTTCTTTATGTGTTTACCACAAACAACCATCTTCTTTTCTTATGACTCTATTTATTCTTTCTGACATTTTATTTTGTGAGAAGTATCATCATTATTTAAATATATAATACATAGAAATTTCCTAAGACCTAGCAATTTTGAACAAAAACATAATGTGTAAGAGAATGCAATAATAATAGCGATCCAGATTCCATCCACCGTTACATGGCATCCGCACCATATAGCATCTTTCAGCGTTATTGCCGCTTAACTTACCACTAGGACGACACCAAGGACAATTCAAATCAGGCTTTCCACGCCTCCACTTTTCATTTCCACCCACAAGGTTGTTTTGAAACAGAACTATATCTCGGTTAAGTTCCCATGTTTACCCTTGACTGTGGGCATGGCTATTCGAATAGTTTTGACTCTGCAGAGTTTATACACTTTCACCACAAGAGACAATCAACTCGTTGCCCCACATGATTCTTTAGTCATGTGGTTGAGCAGACCATCACAGTGACTTTTCAAAGTATCTAGCCCCTTTTGTCATCTCACCTTATGGGCTGCTCCCACTTGCGGTGGGTCCCATCTATGCACGAGATGTTCCCCACGGTTACTAGCTTTATTCGGGCTCCACTCCCCTTAGCGCTAGTACGACTGGGAAACTTCACCCTCCACTCGGTGTCCTTTAGGGCTTCTCTTGCCCTTGCGTATCCACTCCTATCCACTACAAGTGAGATGAGTCCGGGGGTTTCGATAAATTTACTTAACCAAGTTGTATTTTACAGACTTGTGGTTGTACGATTTTACACAGGATTTCATGACAAGATTCGGTCCTTAGGATTACCTGAGCGGTTCTACCACACTCCATAATTTGTGCTTCCATTGCACCACATACCAGCCCCCAAACCATCCGCTCAGATATTTAAGCAAATTGAGATTTTTGGGAGCATAAAATAATCATGTCAAAATATACCAGTCATTCCTACCATGACTGTCCAAACCATTTCTCATGATTAAAAATGGTAATGATGTTTGGGCATTTCAGCGCGCGCCAGTATCTATGCAGACTAAGCATGGCGCATAATTAGGACTTATTTTTGAAAGGTTACTATTATAATTTTGCTAGGCGACAAGGTTCACACATTCAAATATTCCAAAGAAGGCGTAATATTAATCAAGTTGAATAATTGGCATATAACAAAATATTGAATTAATCATGTATTTGCATATAAAATAATAGCATGCAATTTGATAATTTAAACAAAAGTAATTTGCAGAAAATGTAGGAACAACATGATCAAAGTATTGACTCACCTGCGCGGTTTATCATGTCTTGAGCTCACTCAAATCTTTCTCATTGGATGGTCTTGAGCTTTTGGTCTTTTCTTCACCTCGATCCCGATCTCGCTTGATCCGTTGAATCTTCAGGACTCGAGTTTCTAATTACGCGATAAACGATGAATCCAAATAAAAGCAAATAACTCGAAAGATCCAAATAAATCGAATAAACTCAATTTAGTTTTATTATGAGTTAATGGGTGATTTGAGGCAAGGTGGTGGTAGAATACGATAACTTGATCTTTTATTAATAATCTCTTTTATTACTTTTGTATTTATCAAGGAAGTTCCATGAGTTGGGTTAGACTGTGAAATGAGCATTCTTTTGTCGAGTGCTAATATTCAGGGCATAGGTTGTATAGAAGTGATATATATATATATATATATATATATATATATATATATATATATATATATATATATATATATATATATATATAGAGGACGCTGAAATGGGGCACCATAGTGCCGGGCACCAAAACCTCCTGCCTTTGGATTGCTTTAAGATGCGTGCAAGTGCAATGATATCTAATATATCGAATGGAAAGTCTTAATCATGGATGAAAAATCTCAATCATGCATGGAAAGTTATAATCATGGATGGAATGTCTCAATCATGGTGCCCTGTTATTTAACTATATATATACATATATATATATATACATATATATATATATATATATAATTTTAGCTAACCAAATTAATTTTAGAATCCGGGTGGGTAGCATTTTGTGGTGCGACATTTCAGTGCACTTAGTTATTACTGGACGTAACTTATTTTGAATTAGGATCCATTGGTTCAGGTCCTAGCTTGCTACATTTATTCATGCTCAACATTATTATTTACTAAATCTAACGTTAAGATTTAATCACTAGCACCTTTATCATGTTGTCTACACCTTTGTTATTACTAAGCTTAGCATTATTTTTAGTTAGATTTATTTACCAAGGCTTGTCATACGGGTTCATATATTAATATAGCTACTTAATTAAATCTACCATGAAGATTTGTTTAACGACGGTATGTTAAACGTTAGGGCACACATTATGATTATAAGGACAACTTTTACTTTAAGGCCTTGCTTTTATAACTATATGTAATATATACATCATTCCCTTTAACTTTATCCGAATATTTTTTATTTACAATTGAATACCTAACTAAATCCATTGGTTATTAGTGTCTTTAATTAATAACTAGCCTTTAAGTGAATATTCATACCATGTTCATGATGATTAATCCTAAGGAAATCCTAAATAATCTCATCTATATCCTACCCAAATTCTTATCGGCTATCATGAATTAAAAATTTTAAATTTTCTTTAACCACTTAATTATTAATATGCATGTAATCCCATGTTTTGAGGTACTCATAAGCTTTATTTGGATCCAAGTCAATTAGTTTAGCTCCCTGGTTTTATTCCCTAGTTGTTGGCTAGTTAAAATATGCTAAAAGAAAAATGGGTCAAAAATGTGCACCAAGGGGACTTGAACCCAGAATCTATGACTTAACATTTGGCTACACTAACCAGCTAGGAGAATGCTCACTTGTCATGGTACAAAAAAGGAGAATGGGACTGTTCTGTCTTGGCTGCTCTCGGCTGGCAACGCAACAAAAGAAAAACATCCTAACTAATCGCTGCGGCTGCAGGACTCCAACGCGGGCAGTGGTGCTGAGAGCACGCGCTGATAACCAGTGGGGATTCAGGTGTTACTTGATTCATGAGGGGGCCAAAACTAGAAAAGGTGATGCGCGGGTATTGACTTGAAACAGAGCCAGGCGGCGGCGCTCGGAACGGACCTTGCCGGCAGCAGCAGAGGCAGTGGCCGGAGGTGGGAGCCTACAAAATGAAATGCTCCCACCTGGCCCTACCTGTGGGCAAGGACCCACCGGTCAATTTGGCTGGGACGACGCCGGCGGCCTACCTAGTGGCGGCGAGGTTGGGGGCCAACGGTGCAGATGGCGCCGAGAGGACGGGAGGAAGAGGTAGTGGAGAATGAGTTACAGGAGTTCGAGGGGAACCTCACCGGCGAGTGGGCAGGGCTGGAGGGGAATCGGGTTGGGCCAGCGGCGGAGACCATGGGCGGCGGCGGCTTGCGCACGACGTCGGCAAGCTGAGGTGAGGGGGAGCCGAAATCGACGCTTGGTAAAGCTTCGTAGAGCCTTGGTGATGCTCCGACCGGAGGCAATCGAGCTACAGCGCCCAAGAGGAGCGACGGCGGAAATGGGGCGGTGGCTGCGCACGGCGGAAGGAGAAGGAGGTAAGGGGGGAAAAAGATGGCGCACGGGAGCAAGGAGACGAGTCGGAGGCTTTTGTAGCTGCAGAGGGGGCAGGGAGGTGCGGTGGCGGAGGACCGGTCGGCGGGTGAAAGCATCGAGGCCCCTAAAAATGGTTTTGGTAATTAATGAAATTATGTGAATATGGGACTAACGTGTTTTATGAGCATGCTATGGGTTAGTCTACATATGAGTGACAAGATGCAAGCCAAAGGATATCTATGAAGACCAATTTGGCTCAAGACAAAGGTATACTTAGCGTAGGATCCCTTTTATTTTTACCGGTCTTAGGTGAATGGTGGAAGACCGGATTATAGGATAGATGATCGTACCATCAAGAGGGATCTTGGCAAGTAGCTTGAAAACATACTTGTTGTGCCATATGGATCAATATTAGAAACTTGCATCCATCAAAAATCAGTTTTTAAACAAAATCTGTGCTCTGTCTGGAAGGGCGGTAGTACCACAGTTTTGAACGTCGGAATTACCGGAGAGCGGTAGTTCCACGCCCAAATGCGGTAGTACCGGTGAGCGGAAGATCCGTTTCTTGAGCGGATCAATTTTTCCAGAGAGCACCCGCGGATGCACTTGAGCTCTTGCGGGAACGGAAGTACCGCCACTTAAACGCCGGAACTACGCACCGGCGGTAGTACCGCATTATGAATCGAGATACGGAGCCGGAAGATCCGAGGAGAGCGGATCAATTTTTCCAGAGAGCACCCTCGGATAAAGTCCGGATTTTCCCGGGTGGAAGTACCAGCGATTTCAACGCCGAACTACGGCGTGTGCGGTAGTTCCATTGTTCGTGAGCGGTACTTCCGAGTCCGAAGATCCAGCCCGAGCGGATCAATTTTTCCAGAGAGCACCAGAATTTGGGACCTTTTGGAGTTTGGCTAGAGCGGCAGACGCACCGACTTTGCGGAACTACCGGAGTGGTAGTGCCGCAAATATCAACGGCGTGTAGTACTGCGCCGCCAAATCCTTGATCCTACAGCGGGGTGGAGAACCGTTGGGCAAAGACCCGGGGCGGGGCTCGGGGCGCGTAGGGGGTTGGCCGGGCTGAGGTTATGGGGACGGGTCGGCGCGGCGCATAGGGTGGAGGTGAGTGGCGCTGCACAAAGGGTAGAGGAGCGGCGAAGAGACAAGGCAAGCACGCGTGCTGCGACGTCAGAGAAAAAGAAGGAAGCGAGCACGCGGTGAGAGAAAAGAGAAGGAGAAGGACGAAGGCATAGGCGCTCGGTAGGGGAAAAAGAAAGGAGAAAGAAAGAAGGAGCGGACGGGGTGGGGGCGGTGCCGCGGTGAAGGCGGGAAGGGGAGAGAGCGCAGCGCCACACTGCGAGGGGAGGAGAGGCGTGGCGGGCGCGGCCCGCGAGGCCGAGAGAGAGGCGGGAGTGGGAGCGGGGCGCGCGCGATGAAATGTTTGAGCGCGGTGGGCGTGCGGGAAAAGGAGCGAGGAGGTGGGGTTGGGTGGGTTGTTTACTGGCTTTGACCTCTCTCTCCCTTTGTCTTTTTTATTTATTCATTCCTTTATGTTTTAGGTATATTTTGTATTTGTGTTTGTATATATATATTCATTTATTTTCCCTTTATCTCTACTTTTGTGTATTTTCATTTCTATATCTTTGTTCAACTGTCTAGGCCTTTTTGTACACATATTTGCATATAATTTATGTATTTATTTTTGTTGCCCTTTTATACTATTATTTTCAAAATGAAATTTTATATTTTAGTTCAAGTTTCTCCCTCCCTTTTAGATTTGAATTTAGCATTTTTGGGTTTCCATTATTTGCATATTTCCTTTTATGGCATTATTAATATTAGTTTTATTTTTTTGAAGCTTTCTTAAATTTTTGGATCCTCCACGAAAATTCAGAAAATCGCCATAAAATCCAAGTTTCAACAGAACATATTGCAAAATAATTTAAGAACTTTATATTTTCAAATTTGAATTTTTCAGATGTTACACAAGCTCACCTTGGCGCGGTGCCTAAGGGGCTCGAACCGGCCGAGCGAGACAAGCGGCGGCGCACGCGAGTGTCGGTGGCGAGGGTCTCGGTGGCGGCCGCTCAATGGAGGGGCGAAGGTCGATCGCGCCGGGCACGAGGAAGACAAAGGTGATGTCGGTGGCGCGAAGTAACAGGCGGCAGCAATTTCTTGCCGGATCTTGCTCAGCGACGAATGGGAACACGGCACGGGACGACTCGGGAGCGGAGCGAGAGGGAAAAGGAGCTTTGGCGCACGAGGAGGCAAAAGGAGGAGGACGGGCTCGGGAATGGTTTAAATAGGCGCGGGAGGAGTAACGGCCGAGCACGACCTCGCCGGAGTTAAGGCGATTAGAACCGGCGCATAACGGCGGAATGGGCTTTAAGATGGAGAAACAGGTGAAGTGAAGGCGGGAGTGAATAGGGCACTTAATGGTGTCATTTCCGCCAAAGTAGAGGTAACGATGGCATTTATGAGCTCGGGCGGGCGTTAATGGCGTCGGTGGAGGAGGAAGACGGAGAGGTAGAAGAAGGGTGACATGCGAGCCCCATATGTCGAGTGAGAGAGAGGAAATTGATTTTTAAAATCTAGAAAAGCACATAAAATCCAGATAAAGTCAAATGCTTCAAAATAATCAATTTTAAATAGTATTTTTATAGAAATTCAAAATACCCTTTATTTAATAATATATATATATATTAAATTAAATTAAATTACTTTTAACAAAAGCCTTTTGAATGCTAAAAATAGACAAATAAAATATCCAAAATTCAAGCAACGAAAGAACACTTGATTTTTATTTTAAATTAAATTAATTTTTCTCTAAAAATGTAGAAATAAACAGCTGGCTGTTACATTTCCCCTGACGTGTTCTTTTACAGAGTACCATGTACACTACATAATACTTGTTTCCTTTAATAATGCACTTTTGTAGATCTTATTGTACTAGTATTCATAAAATCCGTAACGTGTATCTGCTTCTATTATCTGTATTACAAAAGTTTTGGCGTAATGGACAAATTGAGTTATATATGTACTTATGTACTATTTTTGGAAAATATTACTCACATGCTTTCTGTTATTAATCAGCTATAGGAGTCTCCGGTTCCAATGGAGCCGCGATTGTGAAAAATTAGAAATGATGGACGGTAATTGAAGTAATATGTTGCTGGCCGTGGAAACTCGTAGCAAGTAGCACCGAAAATGCCTGACGATACCTTGGCGCAGATTAAAGGGTATGTTATTTTGAGATGTACCTTATGGTTTTGCATACAGTTTATTAATTTAATAAATAGTAATTATGAGAGAAAGTAAAAGCGAAAAGTAACTTGGCCTGTTAAGTGGATCTTTCGTGAAAGAGTACTAGTCTGCAGTGAAATGAGTACTTTATTATTATTAGTTTCCTGAAGAGAAAACGAGTACAAATTTGAAAGATAACAGTAACAATGAGATGATAAAATATATAAAAAGAGTAACAACGTTGTGGAAGAACAAAGTTTAGAGGAAACATCGAATTACCATGGCATCTTGCTACCTAGTATACAATGTCAAAATTCCAAGCGTTATAAATGTTGTGCATGTATCACAGCTAGTTCCCCTACTTCTCAATATGTAACCAGCACCCGCACACAAATCAGGGTAAATTTGATAAACTATACCCAACAATTTATTTTGTAGAATTTACTTAAATATAAGTTTCTTCCATTACGAAATACAGCATTGACGTTATCTTTCTATCCAAAATTAACGGCAAATGAATGAATGATATGCACAGTTAGGACGTACTAATTTCATAAAAGCGTTAATGAGGGAGCTTGCAAAGAAGATAAATACAAAAGTACTTGTAGGGGCGGGAGGAAGGCGTTCATCAAACTGCTTAGACTTCTATGATTTTTTTTTTGGCAATTTCCCAAGAAATTATTACTAACAAACTTGATCATCGCAATCCATTTGGAAACTTGGTTTGCTGTTGAGCCCTGTTATCAAACAAATTAATCCTACTTGTTGAATCTGATTATTGGTTAAGAACAAGTCATGGCCATCGAGGGTTTAGACAAATGGACAAGCCCCGTCCCCCCTTTCCTTTCGGACAGAGATCATTTCTTGTGCCGTTGCCATTTGGCAATCAGTGTTGCCAACATGACATCTCCAGAGACTACTATAAAGCAGCAAGATCGTCACCACCATTTCAAGGAACTACACCATCTGCACCTGTGCAATTGCCTGGTCCTTTCAACGTGACATCCTTCCAGACTCGAGACTACTATAAAAGCAGCAAGATCTTCACCACCATTTCAAGGAACTACACCATCTACACCTGTGCAATTGCCTGGTCCTTTCAACGTGACATCTTTCCAGACTCGAGACTACTATAAAAGCAGCAAGATCTTCACCACCATTTCAAGGAACTACACCATCTACACCTGTGCTACGCTCTCCCAAACACTCTAACACAAGGTCTACAACTTCGAAGTATATATTATACACTTGTGAAAGGTGGAGATGAGCCTCTTCGACGCAGTACTTCCTCTGCTCCTAGTCCCATTTACTGCGACTCTATCAGTGCAAGTTTCCAACGGCAATATGAGCGTGGCATCTGAACGCTCACAGGATGTCAAAAGAGCTGCGGTGATCTGACCTTCGACTATCCCTTTGGCATCGGCTCATCCCGTTGCTTCCGGCAGCCCGACTTTGAGCTCATCTGCAACGACACCATGCAACTCCCAGGCTCTTTTTCAGGGACAGAGTCACGGAAGTCCAACATGGCATTGATGTCATAGATTACGGTAGGGAATACAACTAAGTCTCTTTGGGTTTCATCACCATACCTCTTGTAGTCTTGTCCCACCGATACAAGTTCCATTCTAGTTTGTCCCAAGTTAAATTACTCCCTCGATAGATGTTAGTTTAGTTTTTAGCATGGGAAAGTACACATGGAAATATGGAATGACCATGACAACTTCATATAATCCTCAAATATTTTATACGGGTGAACACTGTTGCAATCGATCCTCTTGCATATAATTTCTTTTTGTTTTTGGAAAATCATCCTCCAGTTATTGAGGATATTTTGAAATGTTGACTATATTGGTAGGCAAAAAATGTTATAAATATAGGTTGAAATTGTGTATTGGCTCTTCTAAAACATCCACTCGGGAACCAAATAAGAAGGCTTGAATTAAAATGCGCCAGTCATTAACCTGTATGATTCACTGCCTCTATTTTAACTTAACAAATAAAACATTTTAGGGCACTGTTGGAATGCAATATGTTTAAAGGAAATGGGACAATTCCTCCAAAATTTCCATCAAAATCCTTCATTTCAACTAGGCCCATAGCCATAAAGCGCTAGATAGAAATATCATTGAAAATTTTATTCTTATCTAGAAAAGGACCAGAATTGAAATTTTTAGTACTGTGAACCTAAGCCAGATTAGGATAAAACTACCAACAGCACGAATCTTTATCCAAGTTAGATTTGAAATAAGATAAACCATAAGCAGCATGAATGAAAAAATACCATTCATAGAGCAATACAAAATCCTAGTAGGACTAGGAGTGGAAACATTCACAGATATGATTTTGATACTGGTTAGGATTGTATGTAGAATTGTAAAGAATAGGAATTGTGCACAAATCTATTATTTTAATTTAGAATTTATATAAATTTGGATAATAAATTACATTTAGATTAGAATTGTAAGTTTTAATTGAGACTTGAAAATATTAAATTAAAAGTTCTAACTATATTTGGAATCAACAACTTGTTTAAAATTTTAATTCCTCATTCTATGTATTTCTGGAAATAAAAAAGTTTTTTGGATTAGTAATTGCAAATTTGTATTTTTTTTAAACAACATAATTTTCTTAGGAACTTTCAATATTGATTTTTTTGGACACTGCAAATTCTCTGATTTTTCAATTCCTAAATTGTATACTTTTGGAAATTTTAGTTTCGAGTGTATACTCATATACAAATTAATTTTCTAAGATTATGCTTAATGTGGAGTCTGTCTTTTAGTCTGATCCATTATAACTCAGAAAGAAAAAAAGGTTTCTAATCTATGCATAGGGACACAATTTTTGTATTTAAGATATTATCTTATCCGCTTACACTACTATAGAAAAGGTCATCACAGACGGTTCAAAAACGTCATCACAGACGGTTTTGTGAACTGTCTGAATTTATGGGTCAGTAATAATACGAGGTCATCACAGATGGCTTTCGAACCGTCTATGGTGCAAATATCACAGACGGTTTTTAACTAAAAACCGTCTGTGATAGTTATAATGTGATATATAGTTATTACAGACGGTTCTAGTTTAGAACCGTCTGTGATATGTAAATATCACAGACGGTTCTTAACTAAAAACCGTCTGTGATATTTATAAATCACAGACGGTTTTTAACTAAAAACGGTCTGTGGTCTGTGATTATAACTATCACGGACGGTTTTTAGTTAAAAACCGTCTGTGATATTCCCTTCTACTCCTAAACCTATTTCTATTTATTGGCTAGCCTTAGGAAATGCTAGCCATGCCCTCTGAAACAAACAGATCAACATGTACATGTATACATCCAATTCACATCTCAATTCATTTCACAAACATAAAACATCCATTTTTATTAAGATTGGAGCCTACCATTACAATATCCCAAAACAACGAGCAGGTTACACAACAAGAACAGAGAAAAAGCAAAGATCCTCTATGCCTTCTCGCCTCTGATGCAACGCACGAGCTGGATGTCTTTGACGCCCACCATCGTCGGCGTTGATTGAGCGTCTACACGGTTGGCACGAGCTAGTTGCTTCTGCAGTGTCTTGCCTCCCGTAGACTTGTGCGTCGTCTGCAAGGAGGAGGACAGCAAGGAGGAGGACAGCAAGGAAGAGGAGACCAGCAAGGAGGCTGGGTTTTGGTTATATTTATAGGGGAGGGAGAGGGAGGGAGAGGCGGGAGTTCGAAATTTTTGGCGCGGGAACGGGGAGGCGGAGCTACGATTCATGGGGCGAGGATTGGTGGATTTTTATTGGCTATGATTGGGTTGAGGAGGATCGACGGGCCCAGCGGTCAGATTATCACAGACGGTTCTATATATAGAACCGTCTGTGATGAATGAATATCACAGACGGTTTTATATACAGAATCGTCTGTGAATTAGAGCACAAAATTTTATATACCGATGCAATATAAACAACTAGTCTGAAAAGATAAAATAGCAAAGTTTTATATGGCTTATATATACTCATTTGAAAGGTTTCGATGAGATCTACAACTTTTCAGTTGAAGCAAAATCCAAATTCCGAAAGGAAGACTAAGAAAAAGGGCAAAAACCGAAACCAAAAACTTGCGATGCAGGTTTAGATCTACAATTTTTTTGGATCGGGCTTGTCGTTAGCTTTCCAACGAGTACAAGAACGTCGAAAACGGACACTGTTTGCAAAAGTTATGCCCGTTTTACTGAAGGTGTCTCAAAACTGAATCATACTCGGACTTAAGCGGAAAATACGAAATTTTGAGGGATTGCAAGGCGGGAAACGTATCACAGACGATTTTTTATTATAAAACCATATGTGATACTGGAATATCACAGACGGTTCAGCGGTAAGAACTGTCTGTGATACTCCTTTTCCCGCCACAAATACCACAGACGGCCTCCAAATTAAAACCGTCTATAATAGTGTACATCACAGACGGTTTCAAAAAATCGTCTGTGATTTGACGTCTAGTATTAGGCTTTCTGTAGTAGTGTTATATCCATTTCTAAATCATTTTGTGGTTTTTAAGGGGTGGTGAGATGGTTTGATTAGGAATATAATGGTGTTATAAGGTTATCCTGATCTAACTAAAAAAGTTTCCACAATTGTGCACGCTCTCTGAATGGAACAATCTATTGACTATTAAATTCGAATTTATGTATGTATATATTTGAATAGTACAATTTGTTGAAATTTCAATTATGGATCTATATAAAATTCTGGAAAGCATTGTTTTGAAAATTTAAATTATGGAAAGCAATAAATAGTTCTCTCCTTTGTTTAATTAGATTTGAGATTACTATATTTATGTCTTTTAATTATCTCTGCAATCATACTCACTATAACTTCGTGTGCTTTTCTCATAACAGGTTTCGGCGTTTCATATTCACAGTATATCCCCATGAGATCTGGAGTCAACGTTTACAACATGTCATGGAATGCACCTGGGAGATCTTTCACCATTTCGTACGCCAATATAAACATCACCGGCTGTGACATTGACGTATACCAGGTGCTCGATCAAGCAGCCACAAATGCGACTGTGCCGCTTTGTACAGTTACCTGCCCTAACAAGGAAATCACGGAGACTGTTGCTAGGCAGGACTGCAATGGTACTGGATGTTGCTCTATCTCGATGCAACCGTTTCGCACCTTGCAGCTCCAGTTTGTCCTCCGAAGGGACCCCAGGCTCCGAGTTGAAGGGCACCAAAGACTCCCTGTGGGACAGCATCAATATAACTACTGCCACCTTGGCTAATCGGACCAACTATGCTTGTGTCAGCAGCCACAGCAAATGCTTGAGTGGCAAGACACTTGATCATGGTTACATTTGCTTATGTGATGCTGGGTATGAAGGCAATTCATACATACCCGATGGCTGCTCGCGTGATAGAGGTAGTTTACCCTGCTCATCTCGATCCGGCTTTACCTATTTTACAATGAAGATAACATTACCCCAAAATAACAAAATTCATGATCATACTCAAGTAACATAACAGTTGCTCCACGTTTGACAACCCCAAAATAACAAAATTCATGATCCGGCTTTACTCTCGGCTGTTTTGACGCATGAAAATTCACTACAAGAAATCTTATGATAGGTGACGTTTCATTTACGTCATGAAAACTAGAAATTATGTCATGTTTCAACATCTGTGACGTTCACGTGACGAAAATTTATTCGTCACCTATCATGCGTCTCTAATCATGTTTTATGACGAAAATGTATTTTTTCGTCATTGATCTAATGACGATCCTTCTATGACGCTCATTTTCGTCATTGAGTTTATGACGTTCATTTTCGTCATTAACGAGTCCAAGAAACGTCACAAATCACTAAGCTTCGATGACTGTACAATTTCCACGTAGGACACGAAACGTCATAAATTTTATCACACATTGTGACGTGGAGTGACATGGCGGGTTTATTGTGACAATTTTATTCGTCATAAATTGTCTTGTGGCCTGTCAAGGGCCATGTACGCTAAGCCCAATTACAAGCCTTATTACATTTTGGCTGGCCCATCTAATGCGTAGCAATATTCAGCCCAATTGCATTATATCCATTTGCATTAATATGAAATAATAGGTGGGCCAAGTCCATTTCAAAAGCCCATATAGGCCTAAGCATTATGGCTAGTAACAGCGCATATAACATAAAGGTTATATAGCCCAGTTACCATCACATCTAATGCAACACAATATTTATAGCCCAATTAACATCCAAATCCAACCACATGTTCGAATACAGTCAGTCACATGTTCACTGACCAAATCCAGCAAAATAATCATTATTTACATCACAGGTTCCATTACATCGGTACATTGACCATAGCCTAGATAGCAAAATAAAATTTCAGCACATCACTGACCAAGTTCAGCCACAAGGTTCATTACATCTTTGTCCACCATAAGTCACTTTCCAAAACTAAGTCACATGCCCAAATAATTCACACCACCAACCAAAACAAAGTCACAAGTCCAAATCACATTAACCAATGGACTACAACCATCTCATCATGAATTGAAAAAGCAACATGAAGAGGTCTAACAAACCTTACTAGGGCTGACCAAAAGATGTAGTATTGAGGCTAATCAAACGACGAATAAGGGCATTGGTCTCCTCTGATGACTTCTTCAAATTTTCAATCTCTTCCAATTGTTGCTTTCTTGCTGCTTCTGATTCGTCTACCTTCTTCTTCAAGGAATCCAACTCATCCTGCTGACCATCAAGTGTGTCTCTAAGATCTGCTGCACATTGCTTCTCTGCCTCAAGTTCAGCTTCAAGTTCTTCAACACGTGCAGCAACAACAGCTTTGCCACTTCTCTTAGAGGTGGCTGACTCAAGGCCAACATTTTGAAGAAACTTTGATTTTGGCAAAACTTGAGAAACAACTTCAATATGAGTTTTTGGTGTTTGCCCTTCTTGTACAGGATCAGCAATGATGGCTTCCATATCAGCCTCTTGATTTTCATTTTGAGGATAGGATATAATCCGGTCCAACAGAAGGTAAACTGTTCTCGACAGTGTGGAAACATCAGTGTTCCATTTCCATTCGGCCTAGAAGAGGGCTGTTCTGCAAGGAAGCTATTTCAGCTTTATTGCTCGAACATATCGACATCCAGCTAGCCTCAAACTAAACGATGGATGTCTTGTGACATACATAAATGTCAGCGACGGGCTCATGGTCGTGAAGACGCCTCATATTACAATTAGGGTAGGTCTAGGTTGTATGTACCGAAGGAACCTCAACTATATATGGGTTCTGGGGAATCGGCATCTGTACAATGGGCCGTTGCCAATCTAACTTGCCTTGAGGCACATCAGAACACCTCTGGATATGCATGTGTCAGCATCAATAGCACATGCTTGGGAGTCAACTCAACAGATGGTTACATTGGTTATCGATGCAAATGTATGCCTGGCTTTGACGGAAATCCATATGTCCGAAATGGTCGAAGGTTCTCTCTCACACACATGTTGTATATACATTTATATGTTTACCACTAATAATGGATATGGTTCTAAAAATGAGAGACCATGTGGAGGTCATCCCGTGTTTATGATGAGTAATTGACATCGTTTTAGGTAAGTCGAGTTTGGTTTGAGTGGTTTGGACCTTGACGTTGCATGGTGCAACGGGCTCGGTCTGTCTTGGTCGACTTTGTCGTATGGGATTAGGATACCTATTCTGTGCTTCGACAGGTTTGGACTTCATATTTGGTGAGTATGATGTTATTTACGCTTTCATGTATCGAGCGGTGCTATGTGATGTGTTTCTTGTCGTGTGGTTGCAGGACATCGAGGCGAGTCGTGGCGAGACACGGTGGACGGACTAAGCGCAGTGGCGCTGAGTTCGAACGGTCGGGATGTGTCGAAGACGGCGTGGACTCGAGGTGATTGCGAGGCGTGCGAGGCAAGGGCGTGGAAGCTTCCGGAAGGTGCGGGAGGCGATCGGGAATTTCGCAAGGCTGCACAAGCGGAGCGGGCTCCGTTGGATTTAGCGGCGTAACAGCATGAGACCCGTTAGCCGTAGGCTATAAATACTTGTGAGGGCTGCATGCCCATGTATGGATTTTGGGGAATTAGGTTAGCTCTAGTCAAAAGAGGCTTTAGAGGTTGGTTTCTCTTTTGCTCTTTAGTTGGTAGGGCTTTTTAGTGGTTAAGAGCAGGGGAGAGGAAGAGGTTCTGCCCCATCGATGCATTCTTGAGTCTTCCCTCCGAGGATAGTATGTAGGGCTTGTAGTCTTGAGTTGGGAGAAGGAGATGAGGATTGAGAGACTTGTAATCAAACTTCTTGTTCTAATGTCCAGCGTATGGGGACGTAGTTCTTTGTATCTCTTGTTTTCAGAATGAAAAATCTGAAGTTTATGCCTCCTGTTTGTGCTCTCTGTTCTTCGTTCTTTCTTTTGAGTGATTTCTTGTTTTTCTGAGTTTTGAGTTGGTTCTTGTTGGAAAGGCTCAAAATGGGTTGCTATGACATGGGAGATGCTCAAAAGCCATTTGGCTAGTTAATCTTGAGCAAACCAAGTTTAATTTCAGTTTTGGCTTCTTCTCCTCCTCTGTTCATGTTTTTGGCCTTCTAGGGTTTCAGTATCCTTCTTGTTTCTCTTCTCAAGATGACTTGAAATTCGGCACATGTTGTCCAAAGGTTAATACTAACCTTTTCTCAAAAGCCCATGACCAAAGATTCAAAGATTGAGTGGAAATTGAGATTTGTGTGCTGCTCTCGAACTTTGCAACCATTTCTAAGGGTTAAGTGCAAATCCGTTTCCCTCTTTGAGATGGCTTGAAATCGGGTTTCTAGAACCCTTGGACTATCAATTAGTCTTCCTCAAAGTTTCATGGCCAGAGGATCAAGGACTTGTGAGAAATTTGGATTTTTTGCTTCTCCTCTGAAGTTTGGCAAGTTTCTAGGGTTTTGGAGTAGACTGTGATTCCCTTTGTGAGATCACTTGAAATTTGGCTTGTAGAGGCTCTTGACTATTGCCAATATTTCTGCAAAGTTTCAGCTCCAAAGGATCAAAGGTTTAAAGGGAATTGAAGTTTTCATGGCTGCACTCTGTAATTTTCAGATCTTGGCCTCAAATCTGAAATTCTAATTTCTAAGGTGGATTCTTTTGGTTTCCAGGCTTCTCATGTTATTTGGTTTAGTGTTATGATGCTCTGGGTCCAAAAGCTTGAGAGCAATCCTTTAGTTTCTCAAGTTATTTGAAGGTTTGGAGTATTTTCGGTTGGCTTTCTTGCCTTCCTGTGTGTTTCGCCAGCTCTAAAAATCTATACTACTGCTCCTACATTTCTCTTCATTGCTTCCTCATGCCAGCTCAACTTCTCCATATAATGTATTCGGCCAACAGGAATTTGCAAGCCCAAGTAGTACTTGTTCTTTTCCTTGATAATTAATTACTGCAGTCCAGCAGGTTTCCTTTGGTTTGCATTTGTCTCTCTCTCGGCTGCATGCAGTGAACTCCATTTAGTGCCTTTTCTTTTATTTCTTTTGCTGATCTTTGACCATTTTGCATGCAGATCAAACGGCATTATTTTCAGCTGAAATTTTTACTGATTACTCTCTGATTTATGCTGAATTTTTGGGTATCGCATGCGTTCCAGATTTCAACAAAATTAATTTTAATTTTCTGTGAGTTGCTTTGTTTTGCATCTTTTTGAAAAATCAGTGTTCGATTTCTCGGAGGCGATTTTGAAGTGAGCGACATTCACCCCCCTCTGTCGCCATTTCGGTCCTACAAAAAACATTGATATTGGACTTTAATGATAGTACAGGAAAGGAATCATGAATTTCTCTTACTTATGCCGGATTAAGGTTATAATGATCATTTTGGTTTAACATATTGATTGCATTTGAAATAATACTCACAACTACTCCTAAATAGCACGGAGCGATTGAGCGAGGCCAATTGAGTTTTAAGTTTTTAAAAAATAGAGGTCTAGAGATCTCCCATCTTGGGAAATCTATGCTTTAAAGTAACAAATTTTCTCAAGAGTTCATACGTTAACATGTTCTTCTAGAAACGGTAATGTTTGCAATGTTCAGCAGCTTGACTCTCGCATGCATGGTCATTGCAAAGAAAAAAAATCCTCATGCATGGGGGAGTTCTGATTCTTATCCGCCCCATTGAAAAAACATTATCTAAACTTAGCCCGTAATCCCTCTATATCTTGACAAATTGTAGTGAATAGCATTTCCATGTTGTTGGCTTTATGTATTTATCTGCCTATATGATTCTCTTTCCCTCTAAAAGCAGAATCTCGATGTTTTCATCTGTTTTTCCAGAAATAATCAAACAAATACACTTGCTGCCAAGCTTTTTGGACCATCTTAGGAATCATGGAAGTTCACATGGATTATGAAATACGATTTTCTTTCTATCCTCCAATTAACATGGGAATACGTAGTTTTCTTTAAGTTAATATAGAAATTTCTATATCTCCAAAGCAGTCATGATCTCTACTCTCAGTATCATGCTGTGTAAACTTCTGTCTCATCTTACTAAGATGTGGCTGCAGATATTGACGAGTGCAACACACCGGGCATCTGCAAAGGAGTATGCCATAATACTATAGGACAATACTATTGCACTGATTGTCCTTACAAAACACAATATGACAATATAACAATGTAGTGCACCTTGACAAAAAAGCAAAATCTTCTATTAGGTGAGTTCTATACACCAATTAATTTCATATTGAACATGAAGTCATGAGCAGGACAAGACTAAGGAGTATAATTATTGCAGGTATTGCTATTGGGATTAGTGTTGGTTTCAGTGTTCTACTATTCAGCTTAAGTGCAATGTATCTCATCCGTAGATGGAAAAGAGACATCCAAAAGCAACTACGTAGGAAGCATTTTCGGAAGAACCAAGGCCTTCTTCTAGAGGTGAAATCAATCAATTCATTAATGAGGTGGCAATTCTCTCTCAAATGAATCACCGAAATATAGTTAAACTTTTTGGATGTTGTCTCGAAACTGAGGTCCCACTATTGGTGTATGATTTCATTTCAAATGGTTCATTATTTGGAATTCTTCATTCTAGTTTAAGCAGTGGTTTCTCGTTGTCATGGGACGACTATCTAAGAATTGCTGCAGAATCTGTAGGAGCTTTGGTACTTATATGAGAAGAGCGATGTATATAGCTTTGGTGTGGTACTTGTAGAGTTACTTCTAAGAAGGGAGCCTATTTTTACAAGCGTATCAGGCTCAAAGCAGAACTTGTCCAATTACTTTCTTTGGGAGCTGAAGGTGAGGCCAATCAAAGAGATAGTTTCTACTCAAGTTCGTGAGGAAGCAACTGATGAAGAGATTAACAGTGTTGCCTCTCTTGCGAAGATGTGCTTGAGGCTCCGAGGAGAAGAGAGACCAACTATGAAGCATGTTGAGATGACTTTGCAGTTCTTGCAAACAAAAAGGTCAAATTCAAGCCATGTTGCTCCAGAAAATATTGAAGAGATGCAATCTTTGATATGTACAAGAGCTGAAGCTAGACATGAGTCATTTGCTATTAACTTGGGTGAAATTGCTAATTCAGTGTCTCGAGACAGCCGAAAATGCTATAGCTTGGAGCAGGAGTTCGTGTCATCTCTCGGGCTTCCACACTAAGAGGGCATTTGTGCTATTGGAATTTGTTGGTGAGTTAGTATTAGGGTCCAGTAAGTGTATTAGGGATCAATAAGAGTTCCGATCTGTAATCTAAAAGAGTCCGTGTTAGGATCCAATTGTAATATTTGGCACTATAAATGAAGGGTGTGGAGATACTTGGGGACAACACACAATTTTCTCAAATTATTCTATAGAATTTCACATGAATTTTTGAGGAAAATAGCTTTTTTGAGTGCGAAATTACTTTTTCCTACTATCAAAATACAGTTTTGTAAATAGGCATGTGTATATGTACTTCTCCCTATGGACTTCCATCTTGGGCAAGGTGATTTCCCCTTGACATGTCCTTTTTACAGAGTACCATGTACATTACATGGCACTTGTTTCCTTTAATAATGGACTTTTTATATCTTATTGTACTAGTATTCATAAAATACATAACGTGTATCTACTTCTATGATCTATATTATAAAAAGTTTTGGCGCAATGGACAAATTGAGTTATATATGTACTTATGCCTTGTGCCAAAGAAAATAATTTTGAATTGAGGTACCCAATTTACCTCTCAATTTTGGAACAGTTTGCACAAGGTATTGGGCACCCAGTTGAGTTTTAGTACAGCATACCACCCTCAAATGGGAGGACAAACTGAAAGGACCAATCAAATATTAGAGGATATGCTTAGAGCATGTGTGTTGTCCTATGGATCAAACTAGGAGAAGTGCTTACCGTACGCCGAGTTTTCGTACAACAATGGTTATCAATCAAGTCTCCAAATGTCCCCATTTGAAGCTTTGTATGCAAGGAAGTTTAGGACCCCTCTCAACTAGTCCGAGATAGGGGAAAGACGAGTGTTTGGACCAGCATCAACCAAAGAAGTCAAGAGCAAGTTCAATTGATAAGAAGCTATTTGAAAAAGCACAATCAAGACAAAGAGTTATGCTGAACATCGACTACACGAGTTGAGCTTTGAACCAAATGATTGTGTATCTTAAGGTCACCCCACTCTGAGCGTTTGTCGCTTTCAAGTCAAAGGCAAGTTAGCACTACAGGATATTGGACCACACCGAGTAGTGGCAAAAGAGGAGTAGTGGCACACCAATTGAAGTCGCTATCCAAGCTTTCGGTATGCATGATGTGTTCCATGTGTCTCAGTTCAAGAAATGTCTTTGAGTTTCATTGAGCAAACGTCATTAGAAAAATTGAATTACAACAAGACCTTACCTATCGAGAGTACCCAATTTGCATTTTAGAAGAAGTTGAGTGCCAAATAGGGCTGTAAAAAAAGCTCGAAGCTCGCGAGTTACTCGAGTTCGGCTCGTTCTAGGCTCGATTCGAGCTCGGTTCGAGCTTTAAACGAGCCGAACTCGAGCTTGATCTCGAGCTCGCGAGTTTTACCGAGCCGAGCTCGAATAGTTCGCGAGCCTCGATTCGAGCTTAAATAGTAATATATATATTAATTCTTACGAGCTTTCGAGCCGAACTCGAGCTCGAGCTTTTCTTATTATTAAAAATTAGTGTGTATTTGAATTATTTTGACTGTTATCGAGCTTATTAGAGCCGAGCTCGAACCTAAAATTTTTTATTATTGAAAATAATGAATAATAAATTATTTTAATTGTTATCGAGCTTCAACGAGCCGAACTCGAGCCTACTCGAGCTTAGGCGAGCCGAGCTCGAGCCCGTGTTCGCTCGGACCCCAACTCGAGCTCGGCTCGAGCTCGGCTCGAGCTTCTACCGAGCTCGAGCCTGGAAGGCCGAGCTCGCTCGAGCTCGGCTCGTTTACAGCCCTGGTGCCAAACAAGGAGTAAGACAATCAAGATGTGCAAGGTGCAGTGGAGCAACCACACCAAAGATGACTTAACATGGGAGCGTGAAGATCGCCTTAAAGTCAAGTTCCGTATATTTTTCCTGAGTTGTCCAAATCTTGGAGACAAGATTCTTTCTAAGGGGGTAGATCTGTAACATCCCACAATTTTAAAAACTAATTAAATCATGTCAAATCTTTAGTTGTGCATTTTGGTGAATTTTCAAAAAAAATGAGCATTTATTAAAAGCTTTTTTGATTTTTAGTAGTAGGAAATGATTTTATAAAATTAATTAAAACATTAAAAATTCTAAAATAATTTATTTGGGTTCCAATTACTCTAAAGTGCCTCTCCAAAAATTTCATAATTTTTGAGTTGGTTTGCTAATTTTGAAATTCAAATTCAATTTGTGTGATTAAATCAATTGGAAAGTGAATTAAAAAATGTAAAACTACCTATGGGCTGAATTCTCTCTCCTCAGCTAGCCCGGCACTATTTTGTCCTAGTTTAGCCTGTGAGCCATCCTTAGCCAAGCCGCTTTCTTTTCCCGTTTCTTACGTGCGAAGATGCACTTTGGTTGACCCGACTTCTCTCGCCTCTCCTTCTCTCTATGTTCTTTGGGCCTAGGACCCACTCGCACGACCTTTCTTCCACCTTTGTTTGCTGCTACAATGCACATTCAACCATGCTAGGGACACCGTGAGAGACCTTGTGGTTGAGACCCCATGTATATGATGAGTAATTGACATCGGTTTAGAAGAGTCGAGTTTGATTTGGTTGGTTCAGACCTTGACGTTATGGTGCAATCGGGCTCGGTCGGACTTGGTCAAACCTGGTCAAAGCGATTAGGATGCATATTATGATGACTTGTCAGGTTTGGGCTATTTTCATGCTTAATGTGGTTTCATTAATGTATTTATGCTTTCATGTATCGAGCGGTGCTATTTGAAGCTTTGTATGTAAGGAAGTTTAGGACCCCTCTCAACTAGTCCGAGATAGGGGAAAGACGAGTGTTTGGACCAGCATCAACCAAAGAAGTCGAAGAGCAAGTTCAATTGATAAGAAGCTATTTGAAAAAAAGCACAATCAAGACAAAAGAGTTATGCTGAACATCGACTACACGAGTTGAGCTTTGAACCAAATGATTGTGTATCTTAAGGTCACCCCACTCTGAGCGTTTGTCGCTTTCAAGTCAAAGGCAAGTTAGCACTACAAGATATTGGACCACACCGAGTAGTGGCAAAAGAGGAGTAGTGGCACACCAATTGAAGCTGCTATCCAAGCTTTTGGTATGCATGATGTGTTCTATGTGTCTCAGTTCAAGAAATGTCTTTGAGTTTCGATTGAGCAAACGTCATTAGAAAAATTGAATTACAACAAGACCTTACCTATCTAGAGTACCCAATTTGCATTTTAGAAGAAGTTGAGTGCCAAACAAGGAGTAAGACAATCAAGATGTGCAAGGTGCAGTGGAGCAACCACACCAAAGATGACTTAACATGGGAGCGTGAAGATCGCCTTAAAGTCAAGTTCCCGATATTTTTCCTGAGTTGTCCAAATCTTGGAGACAAGATTCTTTCTAAGGGGTAGATCTGTAACATCCCACAATTTTCAAAACTAATTAAATCATGTCAAATCTTTAGTTGTGCATTTTGGTGAATTTTCAAAAAATGAGCATTTATTAAAAGCTTTTTGATTTTTAGTAGTAGGAAATGATTTTATAAAATTAATTAAAACATTAAAAATTCTAAAATAATTTATTTGGGTTCCAATTACTCTTAGTGCCTCTCCAAAATTTCATAATTTTTGGAGTTGGTTTGCTAATTTTTGAAATTCAAATTCAATTTGTGTGATTAAATCAATTGGAAAGTGAATTAAAAAAATGTAAAACTACCTATGGGCTGAATTCTCTCTCCTCAGCTAGCCCGGCACTATTTTGTCCTAGTTTAGCCTGTGAGCCATCCTTAGCCGAAGCCGCTTTCTTTTTCCCGTTTCTTCTGTGCGAAGATGCACTTTGGTTGACCCGACTTCTCTCGCCTCCCTTCTCTCTATGTTCTTTGGGCCTAGGACCCACTCGCTACGACCTTTCTTCCACCTTTGTTTGCTGCTACAATGCACATTCAACCATGCTAGGGACACCATGAGAGACCTTGTGGTTGAGACCCCATGTATATGATGAGTAATTGACATCGGTTTAGAAGAGTCGAGTTTGATTTGGTTGGTTCGGACCTTGACGTTGCGTGGTGCAATCGGGCTCGGTCGGACTTGGTCAAACCTGATCAAAGCGATTAGGATGCATATTATGATGACTTGTCAGGTTTGGGCTATTTTCATGCTAATGTGGTTTCATTAATGTATTTATACTTTCATGTATCGAGCGGTGCTATTTGAAGCTTTGTATGTAAGGAAGTTTAGGACCCCTCTCAACTAGTCCGAGATAGGGGAAAGACGAGTGTTTGGACCAGCATCAACCAAAGAAGTCGAAGAGCAAGTTCAATTGATAAGAAGCTATTTGAAAAAAAGCACAATCAAGACAAAAGAGTTATGCTGAACATCGACTACACGAGTTGAGCTTTGAACCAAATGATTGTGTATCTTAAGGTCACCCCACTCTGAGCGTTTGTCGCTTTCAAGTCAAAGGCAAGTTAGCACTACAGTATATTGGACCACACCGAGTAGTGGCAAAAAGAGGAGTAGTGGCACACCAATTGAAGCTGCTATCCAAGCTTTCAGGTATGCATGATGTGTTCTATGTGTCTCAGTTCAAGAAATGTCTTTGAGTTTCGACTGAGCAAACGTCATTAGAAAAATTGAATTACAACAAGACCTTACCTATCTAGAGTACCCAATTTGCATTTTAGAAGAAGTTGAGTGCCAAACAAGGAGTAAGACAATCAAGATGTGCAAGGTGCAGTGGAGCAACCACACCAAAGATGACTTAACATGGGAGCGTGAAGATCGCCTTAAAGTCAAGTTCCCGTATATTTTTCCTGAGTTGTCCAAATCTTGGAGACAAGATTCTTTCTAAGGGGGTAGATCTGTAACATCCCACAATTTTCAAAACTAATTAAATCATGTCAAATCTTTAGTTGTGCATTTTGGTGAATTTTCAAAAAAAATGAGCATTTATTAAAAGCTTTTTTGATTTTTAGTAGTAGGAAATGATTTTATAAAATTAATTAAAACATTAAAAAATTCTAAAATAATTTATTTGGGTTCCAATTACTCTAAAGTGCCTCTCCAAAAATTTCATAATTTTTGGAGTTGGTTTGCTAATTTTTGAAATTCAAATTCAATTTGTGTGATTAAATCAATTGGAAAGTGAATTAAAAAAATGTAAAACTACCTATGGGCTGAATTCTCTCTCCTCAGCTAGCCCGGCACTATTTTGTCCTAGTTTAGCCTGTGAGCCATCCTTAGCCGAAGCCGCTTTCTTTTTCCCGTTTCTTCTGTGCGAAGATGCACTTTGGTTGACCCGACTTCTCTCTCGCCTCTCCCTTCTCTCTACGTTCTTTGGGCCTAGGACCCACTCGCTACGACCTTTCTTCCACCTTTGTTTGCTGCTACAATGCACATTCAACCATGCTAGGGACACCGTGAGAGACCTTGTGGTTGAGACCCCATGTATATGATGAGTAATTGACATCGGTTTAGAAGAGTCGAGTTTGATTTGGTTGGTTCGGACCTTGACGTTGCGTGGTGCAATCGGGCTCGGTCGGACTTGGTCAAACCTGGTCAAAGCGATTAGGATGCATATTATGATGACTTGTCAGGTTTGGGTTATTTTCATGCTTAATGTGGTTTCATTAATGTATTTATGCTTTCATGTATCGAGCGGTGCTATTTGAAGCTTTGTATGCAAGGAAGTTTAGGACCCCTCTCAACTAGTCCGAGATAGGGGAAAGACGAGTGTTTGGACCAGCATCAACCAAAGAAGTCGAAGAGCAAGTTCAATTGATAAGAAGCTATTTGAAAAAAGCACAATCAAGACAAAAGAGTTATGCTGAACATCGGCTACACGAGTTGAGCTTTGAACCAAATGATTGTGTATCTTAAGGTCACCCCACTCTGAGCGTTTGTCGCTTTCAAGTCAAAGGCAAGTTAGCACTACAGTATATTGGACCACACCGAGTAGTGGCAAAAAGAGGAGTAGTGGCACACCAATTGAAGCTGCTATCCAAGCTTTCAGGTATGCATGATGTGTTCCATCTGTCTCAGTTCAAGAAATGTCTTTGAGTTTCGACTGAGCAAACGTCATTAGAAAAATTGAATTACCACAAGACCTTACCTATCTAGAGTACCCAATTTGCATTTTAGAAGAAGTTGAGTGCCAAACAAGGAGTAAGACATTCAAGATGTGCAAGGTGCAGTGGAGCAACCACACCAAAGATGACTTAACATGGGAGCGTGAAGATCGCCTTAAAGTCAAGTTCCGTATATTTTTCTGAGTTGTCCAAATCTTGGAGACAAGATTCTTTCTAAGGGTAGATCTGTAACATCCCACAATTTTCAAAACTAATTAAATCATGTCAAATCTTTAGTTGTGCATTTTGGTGAATTTTCAAAAAAATGAGCATTTATTAAAAGCTTTTTGATTTTTAGTAGTAGGAAATGATTTTATAAAATTAATTAAAACATTAAAAATTCTAAAATAATTTATTTGGGTTCCAATTACTCTAGTGCCTCTCCAAAAATTTCATAATTTTGGAGTTGGTTTACTAATTTTGAAATTCAAATTCAATTTGTGTGATTAAATCAATTGGAAAGTGAATTAAAAATGTAAAACTACCTATGGGCTGAATTCTCTCTCCTCAGCTAGCCCGGCACAATTTTGTCCTAGTTTAGCCTGTGAGCCATCCTTAGCAAGCCGCTTTCTTTTCCCGTTTCTTACGTGCGAAGATGCACTTTGGTTGACCCGACTTCTCTCTCGCCTCTCCCTTCTCTCTATGTTCTTTGGGCCCAGGACCCACTCGCTACGACCTTTCTTCCACCTTTGTTTGCTGCTACAATGCACATTCGACCATGCTAGGGACACCGTGAGAGACCTTGTGGTTGAGACCCCATGTATATGATGAGTAATTGACATCGGTTTAGAAGAGTCGAGTTTGATTTGGTTGGTTCGGACCTTGACGTTGCGTGGTGCAATCGGGCTCGGTCGGACTTGGTCAAACTTAGTCAAAGCGATTAGGATGCATATAATGATGACTTGTCAGGTTTGGGCTATTTTCATGCTTAATGTGGTTTCATTAATGTATTTATGCTTTCATGTATCGAGCGGTGCTATTTGAAGCTTTGTATGCAAGGAAGTTTAGGACCCCTCTCAACTAGTCCGAGATAGGGGAAAGACGAGTGTTTGGACCAGCATCAACCAAAGAAGTCGAAGAGCAAGTTCAATTGATAAGAAGCTATTTGAAAAAAAGCACAATCAAGACAAAAGAGTTATGCTGAACATCGACTACACGAGTTGAGCTTTGAACCAAATGATTGTGTATCTTAAGGTCACCCCACTCTGAGCGTTTGTCGCTTTCAAGTCAAAGGCAAGTTAGCACTATAGTATATTGGACCACACCGAGTAGTGGCAAAAAGAGGAGTAGTGGCACACCAATTGAAGCTGCTATCCAAGCTTTCAGGTATGCATGATGTGTTCTATGTGTCTCAGTTCAAGAAATGTCTTTGAGTTTCGACTGAGCAAACGTCATTAGAAAAATTGAATTACAACAAGACCTTACCTATCTAGAGTACCCAATTTGCATTTTAGAAGAAGTTGAGTGCCAAACAAGGAGTAAGACAATCAAGATGTGCAAGGTGCAGTGGAGCAACCACACCAAAGATGACTTAACATGGGAGCGTGAAGATCGCCTTAAAGTCAAGTTCCGTATATTTTTCTGAGTTGTCCAAATCTTGGAGACAAGATTCTTTCTAAGGGGGTAGATCTGTAACATCCCACAATTTTCAAAACTAATTAAATCATGTCAAATCTTTAGTTGTATATTTTGGTGAATTTTCAAAAAAAATGAGCATTTATTAAAAGCTTTTTTGATTTTTAGTAGTAGGAAATGATTTTATAAAATTAATTAAAACATTAAAAAATTCTAAAATAATTTATTTGGGTTCCAATTACTCTAAAGTGCCTCTCCAAAAATTTCATAATTTTTGGAGTTGGTTTGCTAATTTTTGAAATTCAAATTCAATTTGTGTGATTAAATCAATTGGAAAGTGAATTAAAAAAATGTAAAACTACCTATGGGCTGAATTCTCTCTCCTCAGCTAGCCCGGCACTATTTTGTCCTAGTTTAGCCTGTGAGCCATCCTTAGCCGAAGCCGCTTTCTTTTTCCCGTTTCTTCTGTGCGAAGATGCACTTTGGTTGACCCGACTTCTCTCTCGCCTCGCCCTTCTCTCTATGTTCTTTGGGCCTAGGACCCACTCGCTACGACCTTTCTTCCACCTTTGTTTGCTGCTACAATGCACATTCAACCATGCTAGGGACACCGTGAGAGACCTTGTGGTTGAGACCCCATGTATATGATGAGTAATTGACATCGGTTTAGAAGAGTCGAGTTTGATTTGGTTGGTTCGGACCTTGACGTTGCGTGGTGCAATCGGGCTCGGTCGGACTTGGTCAAACCTGGTCAAAGCAATTAGGATGCATATTATGATGACTTGTCAGGTTTGGGCTATTTTCATGCTTAATGTGGTTTCATTAATGTATTTATGCTTTCATGTATCGAGCGATGCTATTTGATGTGTTTCTTATCTGTGATGGCTGTAGGACGTCGAGGCGGAGTCGTGGTGAGACACGAGGTGACCGGACTAGGCGCAGGTGGCGTTGAGGTCAGAACGATCGGATGTGTCGAAGACGGCGGAGATTCGATGTGGTTGCGAGTCGTGGACGACAAGGAACGTGGAAGCTTCCCGGAAGGTGCAGGAAGGGCGAAATGGTAATTTCGCAAGGCTGCACAAGCGGGAGCGGGTTCCATTAGATTTAGCGGGCGTAACGGGGTGCAGACCCGTTAGCCAAGGGCTATAAATAGGAGGGAGTGGCTGCATGCCCCTCATGGCTTTGGGAGAGAGTTAGGGTTTGTTAGAGTCAAAAGAGGCTTTGTGAAGTTTGTTTTGGCTTTAGACTTTAGTGGTTGGAGAGTTGGTGTGGGCAGAGGCTTTGTCTCCATCGTAGCATCTCCTCCCTGTGTGTGTTCTTCCAAGAAACATGTAGTGCTTGTGTTCTTGAGTTGGGAGTGGGAGAGGATGGATTGATGAGCTTGTAATCATTCCTCTTGTATCAATCATGTATCTCCGTTCCTCTTTATCAATATGAGATGGTGTTGTTTGAGTCTTTTGCTCTCTGTTGCTTATTTCCTTGATGCCTTCTATGTGAGATTTTTGACTTTTGAGTTTTGGCTCATTTCTTGCTGGAGAGTGCCAAAATGGGTTGTTGTATGTTGGGATGATGCCTCAAGATCATTTGATCAGTTAAAATCCCAAGAACCCATTCTTGATTTCAGATTTTGCCTTTTGGTCTCCTCTGTTCATCTTTTCTCCTCTAGGGTTTTGGTGAAATCTTTGTTTCCTCTCTTGAGATGGCATGAAATTTGGTATCTAGAGTCCAGGGGCTATCCATTAGCTACCCTCAAAGTTTCATGGCCAAAGGATTAAAGGTTGAGGAGTAATTTGGTTTTTGGTGGAGTCCCTGTTGATTTTCAGGTTTTTGCCCAAATCTGAAATTATTGGCCTTGTGTTGGTTTACTCTGTTTCCCAAGCCTCCCTAGTTATTTAGAGTGCTTGTGTGCTGCTTTGGGCCAAAATATTGGGAGCAATCCCTTGATTTCTTAGGTTTTCTGAAAGTCTGAAGTATTTTTGGGTTTCAGCAGTTTTCAGCCTGCAGTCAGGTCTATTTTCCTGAGAAGCGGTCAGACCGGAGAAGGCACGGCGGTCAGACCGGACCTGGCCGGTCAGACCGGCCTATACATGGCGGTCAGACCAGCAGTGTACGGGCGGTCTGACCGGCCTCATTTCAGTTGTTTTTCCTCTGCAGTTTTGAGCCTTGGGTGTTTGAGGTTTCAGTGAGTAAGTTTTCAGTAAGTTTCCAGTGAGGCCTTCTTTTTCTCTTCTTCTCATTTGGTTCTCTAGAGAGCTTGCCTTCTTTCTTTTCATAGCATCTAATTGCTATCGGAGAGAAATGTGTTGAGAACTCCTTGTGGGGGAAATATTTTTAAGAAACGACATTCACACCCCATCTGTCGCCATTTCGGTCCAACACACCGTGACAAGCAGCTCCACTAACAAAGCCATGGCCTCCACTTTGCCTCTGTGCATTGCTACATCACCGTTGACTCCACGCAAGCCTACCCGAGTCATCCCATCGCTAGAGCTGCCATGAACTTCTTCTCGTCGCTGCCCGGGGAGCATCTCCAAGTCTAGCCACACCCTCAATTTTATTTAAGGCCACTCGAGTGTGCCATTCTCTTCTCTTGGGCACGCCACCTCCATTTCACCACTTGCCCTTCCATCTCATCCTCCGTTTCACCTAGAATGCGCTGTCATCCTTCGTTTCAGTGCACATGCCACCACCATGCTCTACTGTGGTTGAGCCCTTCGCGGCGATTCCCTCGGTGAGCTGTAGACCTCACCATGGCACTCTAAAATTTACAGACAAAAGAGTGTAATATAGCACAAATTTCAGCCATTTTCTTTTCTTTTTCTCTTCTGTTTTCTATATTTTATTTGGCACTCTTTGCTTCTTTCTATTTATGCAGCCACACACTTTTTTATTTTCTCTCAAAAATAGCACAGCACCCCGAACAAAATTGCTTCCAAATTTGCGCATGAAGCTAGATATGAGTAGCCCAAAAGCAATATCAAATAGCTAGTCTCAATAGGAGCAAAGTTTTCATAAAGAAAGATATGGTTCTCAAAGAATTGCGCTACACAAGAATATAAGTGTAGAGCAATGCTCAATAAATTTTAGCAAAGATGAGTGTAGACAACTACCAAAGACTACTATAGAACTAAGAGCAATGCATAACAAATTTCAGCAAAGATGAGTGTAGACAACTAGCAAATACTACTAGAGAACTACTCCAAAAGATGGCGGGGCTTAGAATTTATAGCCTCCATGTGACTTCCATCCAACACTTCACACGGATTTGAATCCGTGATGAACTTCAAATTAGAATTGGACTCAAAATTCGAATCTACAGGTGCTGAAACTTGTTAGGTAAAAACACTAAGAAGGAAGCCGAATTTGGACTTGACCAAAATAGAAAGCCTTAGGTTTCATTCTAAGCTTTCGAATGAATCAAAGAACACAAAAATTGGATTTTGAACACAAAAGTAAAGACTGATTTACAGAACAGTGCACCAATTGAACTCAGATTCAATGAAAATTGATTCAAGAACAGAATTTGACTTTGGGATTTTTGGTTGAGGATAGAAACAAGGAACAAGATATGCTAAACAAAAAATTCTAATGGATCAAAACCTAACTAAACTCACAAGAAATAATAGATTAATAAACTAGGGTTTGGTGAAATTATGGTATTTTTAGTTTTAGACTATATGATAGAATTAAAAATGCAAATAAAACTAAAGGATAGATGATCCTACCATGTCAACCTGGCTCTAATACCAAGATGATATAGGGATGCCCGATTTTCACGACATAGGATTGTTGATAACTTAGGGATAACTAGTATGGCTATGTTGAACAACCTGTGAAACCTGACGAATGGTGGCGTCGCCAATAATGGTATGGTTAACCGAAACCTGTGACATTGAATTCACCTAACAGCATGCTCTGATTCTTATCTACTCACCATGCAAATAAGTAGACGTGCTCCTGTAATTTACAAGAAAATCACAAGAACAATGGAACGACAAAACAGATAGAACTCCTAATTCTAGTGGGGGCAATATTTGTTCAAACCCTAGAATCAAGAATATGATTAATCTAAAATATTAACATCCAATCTGGTTCATGATGCACACCTCTTGGCTATATAGCACTCCTAAGACATCAAACAAGACTTGGGCTTGAATACAAATACAAAACAAAAAGATAAATTTTTGGCCACCAGTTGATCCATGATGTTTCTAAAGCTAGATCTTTATCCATTGCGTGGGCATCGGAATAAGCTTTCCAGAAAGTATAAGAGCATTCAAATCGGACTCTATTTGTGAAAGTTATGGGTTTTTTATTGCGGGTCTCCTAGTTATTCCGAACTGAGTCCGAATTTATTTTAGACTATTCCGAATTTGAAGTTGGATGGGCTTAAGCTCAATCTAAATTTGGCTTGAAAATCTTATCCAAAGTACTTGGGCTTTAGATACTTAGTATTCTCTTATTTCCCTTCCTCTTTCCCTTGTCTTTTTCTTCCTCCTTTTCTATGCATACGATCGCTTGGCCCATTCGCTCTCCTACGTTAATGCATCAACCAGCGTTGCGTGATCCTCTTCATTGCATGAGTGCCTCCTTACATTATGAGTGCCTCCTTACATTGTGTGCCCTTCACATATGTTTTCTGGTGCCCTTCCTCTCTCACTTCCTGCTGGATGTCATCATTGATCCTACAATCATGATCATCATTTTTAAGTAGCAATCCATTCTTATTCAAACTAGAGCTAGTTAAGAACAGGTTCACTTTATCAATAGTATAATCAAGTGTAGAATTAAACGTAGTTGTAGATAATGTGTTAATGCTCGGGATATCCACATCATAGGGTGAGCAAGGGAGAAAAATTCTCGGAAATATTCTTCTAGGGTTATTTATTTGGATGGGTTAGACCGATGAGTGGGGTTCATTAACTTTAATTTATTTTATAATGGAGAATGATCCTCAGTGACTTACATGTAGGCCAAGGAAATTTATTTATTTTTTGCTTTATTTTATAAGTATATGACAAGTAGCACAAGCTAGGATTTTATTTCCTTTGCTAATTGATTATATAAGGAAATTACCGGTCTACGGACCTGGTTTATGCATCGCATTCTAAATGGTTGGTTCCCTACATCACGGACTCAATTTCTAGTAGGGTTCAAATGAGACTTTTCTAATTACCACGCCCGGTCAGTTTATTACTAATCTGTATTAAGTACTAAGGGCATGTACAACCCATTGACGGGTTGTTGTCTGCAAGTTCTTTCCACTTCACACACAGACAACTGAACAGACAACTTGTACAATGGGTCGTCTATTTGACTGTCTGCAAACTGTTTAATGTATGCATACAGCCATGATCAAGCATGAATATGATTCTTGTATACCATTGTGTTGCTTCTTGATACAAAACAGATCAAGCATAAATAAGATGAACATAATTACAATATTTTTTAGAACCATCAATATAAATGATATATTAATATATAAAATGTTCACATGCTAGCTTTTCACTCAAGGATTTTGTGACTCCAGTTTCTTTGGTCTCGTCATCCCTAATTCTTGAAGAGTCTTCAGGTGATTGGCCATGATGAGATGAAGCATTGTTTGAGACAGGCCTCAGAACCTTGTGGTTAAACATGAGCAAACAAACTTAGAATGCTTTGCATAAATGATCTGTTCTCGTAAAAAAAGCAAATATCTGTTGAAATCACACATATATCTGTTGAATATATCAACAAATATCAACCATATCTGCAATTCATTTATTGGTAGCAGGGACATGGTTGATCACTACCGATGAAAAAGGAACAGAGTAAAGCAGATATACAGAGCAAAGACATCAAATGCTAAAATCTACCAAGTTACTAATCAAATGATGTACAGAGCAAAAAAAAGTTTGTATGCTGTTGACAGACAATGATCAAACTAATGTGAACTAAATTCAGAAATTCTAAAAAATAGTGAGGTACGCTGTACAGAGCAAAAGTAAAGTTATATGCAGTTGACACTTGACAGACAATGATCAAACTAATGGAACTAAATTAAGAAATTCTGAGACTCCAGAGCAAAAGTAAAGTTGTATGCAGTTGACACTTGACAATGATCAAACTAAATTAAGTCATCAGAATCCAGCCTTGATTTCAAACATCTCATAGTTGACTCCCAAAGCTGGGACTGAATAGGGTATTATCTATCAACCAACCACCATAGGGAAACATCACTCAAATGTTCATACTTTAGCTAGGAATCTTGTATCTGACAAAGTAATGCTATCTTGTATCTGACAAAAATTAACACTAGCAGCATGTTCATACGTCAGTTAGGAAACCATACCTCAACTAAATAAAAGCATCAAGTGCTGTTGTATGAAATTTCAGTTAGGAAACAGCCGCTTCCTCAAACACTTCAGTGCAGCAACATGCTCATCTTTTTCTTCAGCAGAGAACCCTCCTGTGTCTCGTGAGAGGAGACAGTTGTATGTCTCCATCATCTTTGCTTCCATTTCCAGCTTCTTAGCTTCTTTATTCTCCATTGCTGCAAGATGGGCAAGTCTTGATGCTTCAAGCTTCTCAGTTTATAATTTTTGTTGTACCTCCAGCACCTTTAAGCGATTTGTGTGAGCTTAAGTTTGAATTTTGCTGAATTTATCCAGATTCTCCACATCTATCGCAGTTTCCTTCGACTTGCCTTCCTTTTTAGCTTCAAATGCAGCTTTCTTTGCTTTCTTTTGCCCCATTGGTCGTGGGCATTCAACAGGATCTCTAGGCTCTATGTCTTCCATTACGTCGTTCTGTCCCGACGCCTTCCTTTTACGTGCTTTCTTGAGCTCATCATTGTATATTACCCACTTTGGCTGGTCTTGGCAAACATACCAAACATCCATTAACACAAAATGTCCTATCTTCAGCTCTTTGTTGTCTTCCACATAGAACCTGTGGGCCATATCAATCCACTGCTGATCTGAATAACCACTAGTATATATTCTGCGAACCTTCACCCAAGCACATTGGAAAAGGTCAGTCCACTTATTAATCTTGTGCCACCGTTCCTTAGCTTGCTTGGGATTCCTTCTCCTATGTGCTGGAGTTGTCATGTTGTATGTCTTAGCAACATCACCCCAGTACTGATCGTTCTTCCTATCGGCTCCAGCAGCTGAGTCCGTTGAATTTTCCAACCAAGAGCTCATCTGCAATTGTATAGAAAAATATTATCATATCGAAAATGAGATGCAAGTTTATTGAACCATGTTGTACCGAGACTCACCAGCCTAACATCTTCTTGTGTCCATAGAATTCACTTCTCAGTCCTACCGACCTCATCCCCGCTGTCCACATCAATGGGAACTTGGTCTGGCTGCGGAGTGGGCGTCGCCACGAGTGGCGGTGAAGAACCTCCAATGTCCACAGGCCTTGGAGCCTTGAAAGGTGCACAATGAGAAGGACCACCGACTAAATGGAAATTTTGTGACATTTGCGACTGGTTATTGAAAAAACTCAAAAATCCACCAGAGGGATGTGGGTTGTTGTCCCTGTAAAAGTAGATGAATAATTAGAATCACATATCAAAATTAGAATCACATATCACATATCATGACTAGTCAGTCATTGTATCAGATGTTGGAATGCCATTGCCCATTGCAGATGATAGCCAACAAATAAGTTTTGTCTGGAACAAAGCTCAACTTAGCCATGTAAGCCTTTCGCATGTTCTCCATGGGACAGCCCATCTGACTTCAAGCTCCCCCATGTGAAGGAAATAAGAGAAAATGTAGCTACTGAAAGTTATCAACTAAAATTGGGGCTAAAATACCAATGAAAGGTATGGTTTCCCAAAAACAGTGAGGAATATTTTGTTTAGCCTTCAGTCATCTGTACTAATTCTTGGACATATAGTGATCTTATTGTTACAGGCTTACTTTGAAGTCCTTTTGTTCGCAGATCTTTATAGTTTCCCAACGGAATTAGGAAAAATAGAATACTACTGTGCTATATCATTGTAGGTAATGAAATGGAGTGTCGAGAAAAAAAACAAGGAGGCTATATCATTTTTCCCTAATCCTGACATATAAACTTCAGTCTGCTGTTCAAGTTTGCAGACAACAGACAGAAAGTAAGATCTGAACTATATCATTGTAGGTAATGAAATGGATTTTTTTGTACCAACTTACAAATATGGACCTTGCATCGATCTGAACCTTGCCACTATCATCGTTGGCCATTGGCAAACAATCATGAAAACCAACCCATCAAGTAAACTATTTTGCCAAGAAAATGTCAGGCTATTCACAATTTTTTTCCTACCAAGCAATCTTTATATTCAAATAAGTGCCAGTACGTCTGATGTAACTGGGTTATCAAATACTACAGCGGCACAATGTAGATAAATACCAGATTAAATCAGCTCAAGACATTGAATCTCCTCCTATTGACCTAATATTGATTGACAGTAATGGACTGGAAAGATTGACAGTATACTTAATATACTCATTGGCTTATACTTGATCATGAAAATCTAAGAGCACAATCGAAGGGAAACAAACTGACATATAGCTTTGCTTCGTTGCTTTCGGTGTTAGTTCTTTTGGCATCTTCCAATTGCTTTCGGTGTTATTATTTTTAACCACTTCAATTGTTCCCAACCAGAGCAGAGGTAATTACAACCAGTAGCAATGCAAACAAGTTTCCAAACAGGAACATGTCCAAGATTGTTTTTTCATATGTATTGTGTAACATCTAACATACATTTCAAGTAATCAAAGTCCAACCATGCTTCCATCCAAAATGCACATAACAAACATCGATAGCAGTAGTCAAAATCTAGCAAAAATTTGTTCACTCGGGCATTCCAATCATCAAAGGCTCCATGCATCTGATCCAAATTATCAAGGCCAATCCAGAATGGGGAACGAATGTGATACCAGGTTGGAGGTTCCGTAGATTGAGGATGCGTCCATAGATTCATCGGGCTACCGTGTACGGGTGTGGAAAGCAGTCGAGGGAGGTGGGGGCGCCGGTGAAGACGCTGCTCCCGCCGGTGAAGGATGGCGCGGCTTCGACAGGCACGCGGCCTGCACTAGTCCGCTCCGGCGGTGTCGCCATGAAGCCAGCACCCTTCCCCTCCGGCACGGCTGCCGTCCGCTTCTGCTCCCCTGCCGACGCCACGGCCTTCCTCTCCTGCGCCGCCGCCGCCGCCTGGTGCTGCTCCTGCGGCATGGTGCTCGTGGTGTTTCGGTGGAAGGGGAAGAGGAGAAATAGCGCGAGCGAATATTTGGCGCCATACCCTCGGATTTACTCCCGCGCGGTGGATCTCGGACGACGGCGACGACTCGGAGCAGGTCGTACAACGCCGACTGTGTCGGCAATTTGTCCTAGGAGCACGTGCCCGCACCGTCGTCTCACGAGGCGACAACTCGCTTCTCCCTCTTCATTCACTGCTGTACAAGGAGGACCGATCTGCAAAATACATACCATACTGACATTTGTTGGCAACGCGTTATCGTGCCTAATTAATCACAGGCCTAACTACTAATTAACTCCTTGTGGGGCTTACGTGCAAATGTCTCATCAAATATAATTGGGGATTTAAAATACTTCCTCCATTCTTTTTTAACTGACTTTCTAGAATCTGTGCCGTCAAACTTTTTAAAATTTAATCACTAATAGATTTAAAATTATCTAGATTAATTATACGAAAATTATATCATTAAATTTATCATTAAAAACACTTTCATAATATTATAATTTTATTAGTATATCTTAGTGTAAAGTTATACAAAATAGCAGTCAAAGTTGCATCTTATAGAGCGTAAAAAGTTAAAAACGTCAAATAAAAAAACAAATGGAGTAGTGATTGACTAATGGGCCTACATGGATGTGACATCGAAATACTATTGCACCATTAACCACTAATTAATCACAGTACTAATTACCCTACATGGGCCTGCATGAAGGTTTATCATTTGCTATTATTACTATTAATATTAATGTTGTTACTATTACTACTACTGTGGATACTACCATCACTATTGTCATTGTTATTATTATTTGTACAATAATCGATTAAAAGAGTAGTTAGGTACGGCTGAAATATCGATTTTAAACTAACCCTTAATGAAGGTGGGGGTCCACACGTCAGTGCTACTAGTTATAGTTTTAGTTATCATAACTGATGGACTGGACCCGCATGGCATCGAAATGATCAACTGACCAGTGCCACCCACCATTGCTGAATGAAATTTTGGCACTTTTGGCATGTTTTGAATTCGTATTTATAAAAATAGCACTTTTCGATCTCAATTGTAAAAATAGTACTACCGCCATCCGATCCTCGGGCGGCAGTTCCTCGGCGACACGTGATACCTACCGTCCGGTGACGAGTGGTAGGTGCCTCGGGGTGACATGTGGCGCACCTACGCACCGTAACCGGCGACGGGTTCCTCGAATGACACGTAATGGCTCACCCGCGCATTAGCGTGCTACGTGTCGGCCGAAGAACCTCTCGCTGGTCACGGATGGCGGTGCGCCATGTGTCACCTTAGGCACCTACCGCCCAATGACGGGTGGCAGGTGCCATATGTCGCTCATAGGAACATATCGTCCGATGACCGGATGGTAGACAATGTCATTTTGTAATTGAGACCGAGTAGGTGCTATTTTTATAAATAACGCGTTAAATACGGTTAAAAGTGGCTATGATTCTTGCTGCACAGGGGCGAAATCAGCCCCAGCGCCTGGCTGGAGGGTTCAGGGATGGACAAGCGGATCATTGCACCATGGATGTCCACACACTTTCGTAGCGACATTCCGCGTAACTATGCTGTGCAGGGTAGTCTCTACTACTGTACTAATGTTAGGATCCAACGCGATATATAACTGATAGTAACTGATCCCAAATAGTAATATTACAAGCTTTGTTTATAGGCAGCCTCTCGAACTGAATAGCCACAAGCTAATATGGTTTACTTTGCATAAAGCAGTAACTTTGCACATTAATAATAATTAATTGTCAAGCTTAAGGTAAAACAAAATATAAACAAGTAAGAATCATCAACAACTAATACAAAAGCCTGTGGGTTTTCAGTCCACCTCAGAATTTCACTTCCACCGGTGAGGCGGTGGCGGGGCCTCCTGCTGCAGGCCCCCCTCTTCCACTTCCTCCCCCTTCCCTCTTCTCCCAGATTTGGTTTCCTCTGCCTCAAATTTGCTTTTGTTGATGTCGGGTGGCTTGCCGCCATTGCTGAAGCTCACACTGGCGACGGAGGTGGTGAGCTCCCCTGGGCCTCACCCAGCTATCCCCCACCACCAATCCCCCCTTGTCTGGGCAGAAGGTATGGGTTTTGAGCCCTCATCGTTGGGCTGTTGGTGTTGCTCACCGCCGCTGGCCTCATATCCCAACGGGTCCGGAGCCTCCCTGTTCTTCCTCTCTGGATCCGCCATCGCCCGGCAGTCTTCCTCGCCGCTAGATCCAAAGCCTCCCCGTCATCCTACGTTCTCTCCGAATCCATTGCTATTTATCGTTCATTGTTGCTCGGGAGTCTTCCTCTGTCGACCAGCGTGCTCATGGAGAAGGCCCTGCGAAGTTGCGTTGTTGGGGACGCTCATTGTGGGATGTTGTCCTAAGGTTAAGCAGGCTGGTCATTGATGAGGCATCCACTGTTAGATCGTCGTTGTCCTGAGGGGAAATTACTTCGTTGTGAAATTTATTTGGGAGCGTAATGAAAGAGGTGAAATGACCGAAATTTCAGTATTTCAGTGAAAATTTTGGTCAAACGGTTCAAATGAAATTTGAATTTTAAACTTTGAAACTAAGAATAAAAGAAAAGTAAAGTGTACATGTCGGACCTCGGGTTAGCAAACCCAGATCCTCTGTGATTCCACCGCACTATTCCTGGATCGTAGATAGTGCTCACGGATACATATCTTGTATATCAAAAACATATCATGCGGAAGCGTAAATATCTGATAATACTTACTCATGGGCTGGTTAAGCGAAAACGATAAAATGCAGCGTGAAACTTCACAGGTGGGGCCCGGGACTTGCCCACAGCGACCAAGCGGGGTTCACGACCTAGTCCATGGCCTCATCGTCTTCCAGCTCTGTCGACCCTTTTTAGGCATCGCAGGGCTTAACTTTATTTCCTTTCTGACTGAATGATGGTAATTAAGCAACAGTGAGTACGACGGTACTCAGCAAGCCACCACACAGGATGCAATAATAATAGATGCAAGGCTGTCAAATGAGGCTTGAGGTTCTTTTATTTGCTTAGTGCGACATTTGCAATAATCATAATTAAAATTCCTATGACTTGGCATTTTATAAATATGCTTTAAAGAGTTTGAAATTGTGCAATAAATATAGCGGTATCGGTTCCATCCACCGATTACATGGTTCCATCCACCTATGCTAGCTTTTGGTCATTATGCTACTTTCATATTATCAATCACGCTAGAGTACGTCCCTCCAGATAAAAATTCAAAGTCAGAGTACATCCCTCTGATAGGCTTCTGTCCCACCCACAAAGGTTTTTGAAATAGAACTAACACAAGGAGAATCCCATGTCCGCCCTTAACCGTGGGCACAGCTATTCGAATAGTTTTTATTCTCTGCAGAGATTGTACACTTTACCCACAAGAGACGATCCGCTCGTTGCTCCACATGATTCCTTAGTCATGTGGTTGAGTAGACCCTCACAGTGACTTTTCAAAATACCTAGCCCCCTTTGTCATCTCACTTTGCACAGGATGTAACCACGGAAACTAGCGCATTCAGACTCCACTCTCCACAACGCTAGCACAGCTGGAAACGTCACCCTCCACTTGGTGTCCCTTTAGGCCTTCTCTTGCCCTTGTAGCATCCTCCTTTCCCCTACCGGTGAGATGAGTTCCGGGGGTTCGATAGATTTACTTAGCCAAGTTGCAATTTGCAGACTTGTGGTTGTACTGTTTTACACGGAGAAGTCATCACATGATTAAGTCCTTAATGTGTCCAGGCGGTTCAGTCCACAAACCACATATTCTCGTGCTACTTCCGCACCAACCACTCTTACCATCCGCCCAGACAGGTATAGCAGGTTTTGAGAAGCATAAAATAAGTAGTCTTAAAGTATTCAGCCATGTACATCCCGTGACTGTCCCAAAACAAGTTCTCATGTTTTTGAAGATTGATGATCAGGGCAACTAGCGCCCTGGACTTGACAAGACTAGCATGTCACTTAATATGACTTATAGATAGTAAAGTTATCATTAATATCTATGGTGACAAGGATCAGGTGATTCAAGTATCAAGGATGGCATAATAAATTTAATACAACATCAAGTGGGCATGTAGCTACCTTAAGCTTTAACATATATTTGCATAATCAATTAGGCATGCAAGTTGATAGTTTAAAAGAACATAATTTTGCATAAAATGTAGGATCAATATGATCAAAGTGATGACTTGCCTTGCTTGGGGTACCATGGCCTTGGTTGGCCTAATTCAAAGCCTTCTCAGTCAGTGCTTATAATTTGCTAATCTTCGCTTTTACCCAAGTATTGATCATGTTCGAATCCATCGCCTCATCGAGTCTTCAGATTCTAATACACGGCAAAGAAAGGAAAGACCAAATAAATCCAAATACTTTAAATGCCCAATTTAATTTAAATTATACATTTATTACGATTTGATAATAGAAGGACGATTCAGATTAGTGTCTTTGTAAACACAATGTAGATGAATCAGGCGAAGGAATGAGGTGGCTGAGTAGCTTTATTGTGAGGGAAAATTAGGATAAGAAGGGATCTGAGGTGAAGAAGTCTTTTACAGGGATTACCTGCCTTGGGAGAAGAAAGTGGCCAAACACAGCCAATTGGGGAAAGGCGAGGTTTGATCTTTTATTTGGTGACTTTCTCTTTATTAATTTATATTTATCAAAGAAGTCTCGTGAGTCAGACAGGACTTACAGGCAGATAAAAAGGGTTAGCGAAGATAGTAAAGAGGAATAGAACTTCGTGATTTTAGGGTGCGGAGGTGTTACAGGAGATGAGTATAATTTTAATTATTCGGTGTAACTTTGATATTTCATGTGGCAATACTTATTTAAGATTGCAATTGCCAATTTCCAAAGTCAATTATTCTGCTGGGTTGACAACTTTATTTGAAATGGCCAAAGGTTGTGATTTGCCGGAAAGGAGAGCTATGAATTAACAAAGATCTTCTTGACAAAGTGATTTCTTTTATTATTAATCACTTTTGACCCTTAGATCTTTAAATTCTGAGATGATGATTGCAGGTTTGGCGCGAGCCAAATATTGGTTATTGCTCTTTTCTTGTTCACGAACTCTCAACCGCAAACATCTGTTATTTTAAATCTTAGCACTTTAAGAGAAAGTTTAAAGTCTTTACCATAAATATTTTAAGCACTCTTTGAAAAGATAGTTGTCATGAGTTTAGCGATAAGTAAACTATACTTGATATTTTATGTGGCTTGCCAATGATTATTTTAAGCACTAATAAGAGAGATGGCATGATTTTAGACATGAGAAATGTATGGTCAATATTTTATGTGGCAAAATCCTATTAAATCGATTTACTGCATAAATAGATTTAGATCGGCGGATGAAAGATAGCATCTCAATCCCTCGAGATAAGATTAAAGTTATTATTCAAGTTTCTAGAGTAAAGTTTGAAAGCGTTGGAATTATCTTTATAAGGCTTCAAATATGCTACTTTAATTATTTAGGATTTACGTCTGGTACCTTTGATTTATAAAAGATGATTTTGAATTAGTTCCCAGATTAGAGTTTAATAGTAACATCCATGTAATCCATGTTGATTTCCTCATCATTTGAAATAGATCCGGCATATTTTTGTTTTAGTTTTACATGAGAATTTATATGTTATATTTTTTTTACTGTTTGTTATCATGAAATTTATTAAAGATAAGTTTTCAATTTCAAGCCTCCATTATAATTGATATCCTCTTTCACAATTTATATTTTATTTACCTTGATCAAATGAGAAAGTTTAGATAGAAATTTCAAGACTTTAGAAGTAGAGTGGGAGCACATGAGCTTTGAGGACACTTTCTAGTTGGGCCCACAATACCAGAGAGAGGGAGACAGAACGGGGAGCACCGCCTTCGGCTGGGAACAAAACAGAGAAGCAGAGGGTGCCTCAGACCGAACAGAGGAGGAAGACGCAGGGATGGGCGGCGGCGTCGCCGACGGGGAGCGGCCGGGAGGTGGCGGCGACCGGGAAAACAGAACGCCCCGGCGACGAGGAGGCTCCTGGTGGCAGTAGCTCCACCCAGGGAGGTGCTGGATGAGCTGGCGGCGGCGGTAGGCGGCCGGCGGTGAGGGGGAAATGGGGTGCCGGCGGCCGGGAAGGAGAGGGGAGAAGATGACGTGCGCATGAGCTTGAGTACCATACCAGGAGCTCACCTAGGCAGCCGAGCTGGCCGGAGGGTGGCGGAGGCGAGCCGACGGCGTGCACGGGCGGTGGCGCCGGGAGGCGACCGTGGCGGGAGGCCTCGGGTGGCGGAGAGAGTTGGCCGACGGCGGGGAAGGCTGCAGGTGCCGGGGTGCTGCTCTTGCCAAGCGGAATCGGACGGGGCCGACCGAGGAGGAGTGTGCGGTGAGATTGGCGGTGGCTCGCCGGAAACGAAGATGGGAAGGGGGCGGTAGGCTCAAGCGGTGGTTCTCCAATTCATTGCGTGGGAAGGCATTTGAAGGAGGAAGAATGGAGAGGAGGTGAGCCCAGTGTTCTCTTATAGTCAGGGGAGACGGCGCCGGCGAAGCAGTGCCAGGCATGGGCGGAGGTAACGCCGGCATGGGCGTCCGTGTACTGCTGGTATGGGCATTGGGGAAACCAGGGGCAGAGCGCGAAACCATGGGCAAAGCTAGGTGATACTGGGGGCAGCGCGGCTGGGCCGTCGGTCTGGGCGGCGAGCGCCATGAACAGAGCAAGGAGGCGGGTGAAAACAGGGGGAGGAAGAAGAAAGCGAGGGCGGTTGGGCCGAAGCCAGGAGAAGGAGGGGCCGGGTGGGTCGGTTGGACCGGAGAAAAGAAGAAAACGGCCCGGAGGAAAGAAGCGGGCCGGAGGGAAAGGAAAAGAAAAGAAAAGGTAGCGGGCGGGGAGAAGAAAAAGAGGATGGGCCGGCACAGAGGGATTTTGGTGATTTTAGGAAATTTCAGAAATTGGTTTTGCAATTAGAGTTTGAACTTGAAAGCTTGGTTCACAATTTTGGTTCAACGATTTAATTTTAAGATTAATGAGTTTTGGGGAAATAAATCTTAATTTCCCGAATTCGAATTTTTCAGATATGCAAATTGGATGGAAAGATTTTATATTAATTTAAAACTTCCATTCTTGGCTTTGAATGACCATATTTCAATTTTTAAATTGGAAATTAATACTTCCGAGGGGATTTGGATGTTCTTAATTTTAAACTTTAAATTTTGGTTTTTGATTCTGAGGTTTTGATTTTTATTGATCGGGCTTTTGGCAAGAAATCCAACTCGAGAAATTTGAACTTCGCCAAAAACTTTTTGAGAAGCATCGAAGAAACGATTAAAAGATTTTAAAATTTTGAAATTACACTAGCTCCCTATTTGGGATGTTACAGTACACCTTTCACAAGTTGTCCTCTTGTCCTGTGACAATGGGCTTGCCTCACGACCGATTTCCTGGGTTCAATTCCACCCAAGCACACTCATTTTGTTTCTCACTTGTCCTTTACGTGGGACCTACATGTTAGGAAAGAAATACAATAAAATCCCAAAAAAATTGGTGTGGGAGGAGTAGAGAAGACTAGCCATTGGGCTAGATGGAATATCTTGCTCGGCGGGGATGTCAAGGTCTTTTAACCCTTCACAATTCAAACTTAAACAAAAATATTTGATCGTAATGAATTTTTTTCATTTGGTAGCAAAAGGACCAAAAATTTTGAAATTTCAGTGAGATTTTGCCGAAATTGTGAACCCTGGGTTGAAGCAGTTGGTCCGAGTTCTTGAGCAGGCAGGTCACCATCGGTGCGAAAGCCCCGTGCAGAGGATAGGGGGAGGAGTTGGAGCCGGTCCCAATTTGAAGTCGTCTTACTGATTGTCCTGATGATGTGAAGTCCTTGCTGTAGACCCTGTGGTTCACCATGCCATTGCTCTTCCATTCAACGTGCTCTTGTTATGGCTTGTCGTGCTGGTGTTGCCATTTGTTGGTGCAGTCCATTGGTGTTGTCATTTGCCGTGGTGGGTGTTTTTTATCAAGGTGGCGAGCAGATCATGATGGTGAGTGCTTTGGAGACGATGGCTGCACTTCAAGCTCCTGCAAGAGACATGGTTCTTTCAATATTTTGTGCAATGGTGATCCTATGCAATGGTTAACTCATGTTTGATAGCCGGTTCAGAGCTTCAGTGTGAGGCAAGAGTTAGATGGTTGGGCTATGTTGTCCTGCCCTTGGACGTGGGGCTATCCCGTGCGGGAGAGTTGTATAGTATTTTGTGTTGCTTTTGTCTTCTTTTATCCGATCTACTTTTGTCTAATTTTTAATCATATCTACTTCTACACTCCTATCATCAAAATGTGGCACAGACAACCTTCGACTACAATACAATTTTCTGTTGTATCTTTCATGTATGTTCTTGCAATATTGCTTGTACTCGTACGTCCGATAGAGAAAAAAATTGGATGTCGTTATCTACATGGACCACATCGCCCCAATGCCACCAACCACCAAATCCTTTCCCAGTGCCTGCCTCCCCTACTGCATTATCTCTCTCTCTCCCCCTCTCCCTCCCCTGAGTAAAATTTTTGCTTTTAAGTCCAAAATTTGAAAGTTTTTACATATGGACCCCTGGAAAAAAGTTTTGCAAAAATGGACCCTTCTCTCGGCGCCAAATCATATAGCGCCCATGGTACATGTCACGGCGCCATATGCTTTGGCGCCGTTAATTGACACGTCGGAGCCAGGGTGGCATAGCACGGCGCCAATTAACACGGCGCTGTAATATGTATATACGGCGCTAAAGGTTGTGGCGCCGAGTGTTGACTTAGCCACTCAAACGTGGTCGCCGTGCCTTGCGTCCACCTAGCTCGGCGCCAAACATGCGGCGCGTCACGTAGCTTGCGCGGCGCCATACCGTTTGGCGTCGACACTGTAAATACTGGCGCGAGTGTTTGGCGCCAAACACCCTGGCGCCGTATTTACACAGGTCGACGCCAAACGGTATGGCGCCGTACACCTGACAAAAAACAGCAAAACAGCAAACTTTTGTGTAAAACATATGCACATACAGACATACACATACATTCACACATGAAACATCTGAAAACCTAAATAACAACATCGTATGACATAAGTCTCACAATACCAATAAGTCTCAAAATACCACTTAACTATACAAAGTCTCAAAATATGACATAAGTCTGAAAATATCACATGTCTATAAAAAAAAGTCTCAAAACATCACTGCCTCTTGGCCTTCCCCTTGCCCTTGCCTAGAGCATCACTCCCTGGAGTATACGTGCTCGGGGGACAAGCCGAACGACGAGGCCGCTGCGAAGCCTGAGTAGATGGTGCGTCAGGCATCTGCGACATCCCAATCTCGTCGTGGGTAGATGCCTCCTCGTCCTCGTGCTCCTCCTCGACGTCGTCACCCTGCTCCTCCTCGACGTCGTCACCCTGCTCCGCCTCGTCGTCGTCGTCGCCCTGACTAAAAGTCGGAGTGCGTGACGAGCTCCTCGTGGACTGGCGCCTGCCGACGTGTGATGACGACGCTGCATCGGCTGAGCGCTGGGAGGCCGGTGGTACGATCACGTCTGAGCGTGCGCGGCAACCACACCGACCTGCCGCCCGACTGAGGCGACGTCGAAGTCTCTGCAAGTAATGATATGTCACAATTGTATACATGCTGAATGGATCTAACTTAACAAACTATCTTTGTACCTGCAGGAGGTCCTCAGCGGCGGCTCGCCGTCGTGTCACCAACCTGGTGGTGAGAGCCTCGTCGATGTCCCGCACCGAGGTTTGGAGAGAAGTCCCCTAAAGAAATAAGGAAACACAAGTAAGTGCGAGATAAACGTATGGAACCAAAGTATTGCAAATATCATGCTTTCCGTACCACTCGATCGAGAATCGGAGCGGCCTCGACCACTGTGCCCTCCCTCGCACGCCTGTCGTACGCAGTGTCCTCGTCCTCGGACGAAGCGAGGTCCGCGTAGTCGACATCGGTCCACTGCTGCCTCAGCCTGTAGCGCGTGGCAGTGTGGTACCAGGACAAGTAACCCCGGAAGCTGGCGTTACTGTGGGGGGTACTGTCCGGCTCGCAGTTGTCCTCCATCTTCCTCCACCACTGCACGTACTGTCGGTGGTGATCAGCGAAGTCCGTCACCTTTCGTTGGCGGACCCTGTCGAACCTGTACATATAGCAGATGTCAACAATAGTTGTTAGTACGAACCAAAAGAATTTTAAATTGTTACTTACTTGTGCAACTCAACAGAAGTCGACATCCCCTCTGGGGGGAAGAACTGCACGAGGCCGAACTGCCGCGCAACTCTGTGAGGGAGGTGAATCTCCACGGCATAGAAGCAGATCAGCGGACACCTCATACTCCAAATATGGGAGTCCCTGCGGCACATGGTGCTGAGCGTCGACGAGGAGGCCTTGTGTCTGCAGGCTTCGCAAAGCTGGCGGTAGAGGAATGCGAGGACCGCCGAGCCCCAGCTGAACTGTCCAGCGTCCCCCCCAGTCCTGGAGGCAGTGGATGTACATCCACGAAGCGGCATCCCCCGTGGCGTCCGGGAACAGCACTGCCCCGAACATGTGCAGGACCCAGGCGCGGCAGTGGTAGTTCACCGTGGCGTCGTCCGCGGCATCAGGGCATGCGCCAAAGGTACTCCGCAACCATCTAAGGTGGACCCCCGAGACACGGCCTCGCCTGGCATTATCTGGGGCAGGAGGCAATGGCGTGCCCAGGAAGGCCTCCACACGTGCTCTCCAGCCCTCAGACACCGCCGGGCCGATCACCGGCTGTCCCCTGATGGGAAGTCCAAGTATCATCGCCACGTCCTGCAGCGTGACGGTCATCTCCCCACAGGGAAGGTGGAAAGTGTGTGTCTCTGGCCTCCACCTGTTAGTAGTACAAGGAGAAAAGAATTAGTTACGTGCGTAAGAATATAGAAGCGAAAACAAATAGACCCGATATAGAAAATGCACCTGTCGACAAGTGCGGTCAAAGCTGCGGGGTTGAAGACCGGCATGCCCCGCCGTAATAGGTTAGCGACCGTGTGAAGCCCAAAGCACGGCGCAGCAGGGGGTATAGCGGTCGTCGTAGCGCATCAACTGGAACCCATCATGGGTTCGAGGACGAAGTATGGGTATCTCCTGAAAATTGCTATAAAAGTTAGCTGCGTGACCATCAAGTTGAACACATGTACATTTCGACCACACACGTACCTGGCCGTCCTCCGTGAGCCTGCCGCGGTGCTCCGTCTCGTAGTACTCGTCTAGCAGCCGGTATCTCGCCATCCTGTGATAAATTTTAGAATTCAATGGTTAAGAAATATTCAAATAAGAAATTTATAAAACATGATTTATAAATAAAAATAATAATCAAATTGAATTATGAAATTGGAATCAAAATGAAAGTATTAGAGATTTACCCTTGGTTAAATACATGTCAGCTTGTATATGATTTACCCTCCATCCCCGTTTCTCTATCCCCGGTGTCCCATTTACAAAGTTGATATAGGTTTTGTTTACAGCCGTTTCTCCCCAATGTGATGATCATATTAGTGTCTATATCCGGTGAGCTTGTATATGTATATATATATATATATATATATATATATATATATATGTGTGTGTGTGTGTGTGTGTGTGTGTGTGTGTGTGTATGTATGTATGTGTGTATATATATATGTATATATATATATATGTATGTATATATGTATATGTATATATATATGTATATATGTATATATGTATATATGAAAAATACCTTATACTCCCGATGTAGTTATGCTCAAATCTGATATACCATCTAAATGAACTTGATATACTCTTTGATCACTTTGGATATACTCATAACTAATTATAAGATATATGTCAATATGAACCAAACAAAAAATTGAAAGGGAATCTATAGTTTTTTACGTATTTTGCAAATACCTTTATATACGCTTATAAAAAGAAGTATGGCCAAAAAATATACATACCACCTAGATGGTCTTATATGCTCATATACTGCACGTACATACTTATTAGTACGAAGCCAACAAACAAATATGAGTTCCTTATTAGTACTAAAATGTTTCTTTTCTTGTTTTACCCATAACTTTTGATTGGCAGCTCCGATTCATGAATGGTTTTCACTGGTAGCTTATTGATAATGAGGGCAACAAAATGATATAAGTCTCACCAATAAACGATAAATGCATCTATTCTCCGACATCAATCTTACTCAAATGTCTAAATATTCATCAATCTCACTAAAATCAAACCCTAAAAACGATTCTATACACAATACTACTCTTACATTACGCATTTCTATTGCAAATCTAACCTAAAACTGATCCAAATTGAACTAATTTCATCTAGGGTTTCAAATATTCCCCCACAAAATGTAGCTCAAATAATCCATATCTATTGCAAAAAATCAAGGGAGGGGAGAGAGTTCACCTTACTTGTTCGATTTGGAAGCAAAACCATGAGAAAAATCGGTGGATTTGAGAGGATTTGGAGGGGGAATAGAGGGGAGGCTGCGGCGGTTTACTGTTTGAACATAGCAGAGTGAGGGGGAGCTGGGGGGCCGGGGGCCGCGCTCGGGCTTAAGTCTCGAAGCACGGCGCCATCACAGTTAGCGCCTAGGGTACATATCACGGCGCCACATACCATGGCGCCGTGCTGTGCCACCCTGGCTCCGACGTGTCAATTCACGGCACTAAAGAATATGGCGCCGTGACATGTACCATAGGCGCCATATGATTTGGCGCCGAGAGAAGGGTCCATTTTTGCAAAACTTTTCTCCAGGGGTCCATATGTAAAAAACTTTCAATTTTTGGGCTAAAAAGCAAAAAATTTTCCTCCCCTGACCAATCGAACTAGCTTTGACCGAGCTGCTTCCACCACCGACAAATTGCTCCAATCCTGCTTCTACCACAGCATCCCAAGCACAGTCGCTGCCCGCTCGTCGGAGCTTGCTTCCACTTTGTGCTTGACGAGGTCGTTCGCCATAGCTGGATCTCATCCGGAGGTCTCCCTTTGCAAGGAGTTCACCAGATCTAGCGAGGCCGAGGGCAAAGAAGGTGAGGAGGCCGATGGTAAGTGGTGGTGGTGGGGGGGCTAGCGATGAGGCTGCGTTGTGGGGTGGAGAAATAGTGATACGGGGTCGCCCGATCTTCTCGACGTAGGATGGATACTCACGGGAGTCTTGATGAATCGTAATGATCCTCCAATGCCAGCGCAAGGGACGAACACTCTTTAATCCGCCAAAACACACTCGTGTTGATTTCACCGACCACCAAGCGAAGATCAATCGTGCACCCAATTCCCAACGGAAAGGCTGAACGATCTTGATTGAAGAGAACGCTCCTAATTCCCTATGGAACTTCGGCAGCAATGCTAAACTCGAACAAACTTTAGTAGATTGATTTTTCTCAAACGTGGTCTAAGCCCTAAAGGCTGCCATTACAAGGCTTATATAGCCCCTTGGGACGTCCATATGGTCCCCAAACCAATTACAACTCAACCCTATATGGTTTTAGATACGAACTCTCACAAAAAGGAAACTACAGTTTTCACCCGTCATATTTTTTCGGTCATAACTTTTTATCCGTGACGAATTTGAATGTGGGACCAGATCCATTGCGTAGCCCTTGAAATTATCTTTCCAACGAGTACAAGAACACCTGAATCGGACTCCGTTTGTGAAAGTTATGGCCTTTTTAGTAACTGCCTATCAGGCTGTCCCGAACCGAATCCGAGTTGAATCCTGAGTTGAATCCGAGTTTGAATTGGGTTGAGCACGTGGGAAGTCTGAATTTGGCTTGAAAATCTTATCCAAAACTTGTGGTTTAAGTCCTTGGGCTCCTCCCTTTTGCTCTCCCACTGCATGGGCTTCTTTCCTCTCATGACTCGTGGCCAATTGGTCTTTCTCCACTTGATCTTCGATTGCTTCAAACCTGAGAACACATAACATATTTGCATTAGGTAGTACGCTATTCTCATATAATGTAATAGAAGACTCTCTAAGAAACAAAAGCACCTGTTGTTGAAGTAGCTTAGCTCTTGCTCTTGTCATAGGACCTTTTGGAGCCTCATCACTAGCTTTGTCATGCACACTTGGAGTGTATGAAGAATGTGTAATAGAGATGTCCTCATCATCCTCCCCCTCTTGAAAAGGAGTCGTCCTCGACTCTGTGCCATCTTGTCCAAACAATGGTGATAAATCAGCAACATTAAAAGTAGTACTCACCCCGTAATCGTCTCCCGGAAGCTCTATCTTGTATGCGTTATCATTGATCTTGGCAAGTACTTTAAAAGGACCATCACCACGTGGCATCAATTTTGATTTACGCTTCTCCGGAAAGCGTTCTTTGCGAAGATGCACCCATACTAAGTCACCTGGTTCAAATAACATTTTCTTTCTAGCCTTGTTAGCTTTAGAAGCATAAGCATGTACCTTCTTTTCAATTACCTCTTTAGTCTTTTCATGGAGCTTTTTCACAAAATCAGCACGCTTAGAAGCCTCCATATTTGTACGTTCTTGTAATGGAAGTGGCATCAAATCAAGTGGCGTGATTGGTTTGAAACCATACACCACCTCAAATGGACACAATTGAGTTGTAGAATGCACCGCCCGATTATATGCAAATTCAACATGCGGTAGGCAATCTTCCCACTCTTTCAAATTCTTTTTAATCATCGTCCGCAGCAGCATTGAGAGTATACGGTTCACCACCTCCGTCTGTCCATCTGTTTGTGGGTGACAAGTTGTTGAAAACAACATCTTTGTCCCAAGCTTGGCCCACAAAGTTTTCCAAAAGTAGCTCATGAACTTGACGTCACGATCGGAAACAATAGTTCTTGGCATTCCATGCAACCTTACAATCTCCCTGAAAAACAAGTCAGCTACATGCGACGCATCATCGCTCTTATGACAGGGAATAAAATGTGCCATTTTAGAAAACCGATCCACAACAACAAAGACTGAATCCCTCCCCCTCTTGGTCCTAGGTAATCCCAACACAAAATCCATGCTAATATCTTCCCAAGGAACACTAGGAACTGGAAGTGGAGTGTACAAACCATGTGGATTGAGTTTTGACTTTGCTTTATGGCATGTGATGCATCTTTGAACAAATCTCTCGACGTCGCGCCTCATCTTTGGCCAATAGAAGTGATCGGCCAACATCATGTATGTCTTCTCTCTTCCAAAGTGACCCATCAATCCTCCTGCATGAGACTCCTGCAATAGTAGCAAACGCACAGAAGAATCTGGAACACATAGTTTGTTCATACGAAAGAGAAAACCATCATGAATATGAAACTTATCCCACCCTTTCCCATCCTTGCAATTAAAATATGGTGTTGAAAAGTAATGATCAGAAGCATATAAATCTTTTAAACTTTCTAGCCCTGGAACCTTAACTTCCAATTGAGTGAAAAGCACATGTTTTCTAGACAATGCATCAGCTACCACATTTTCCTTGCCTTTCTTGTATTTAACAACGTATGGAAAAGTCTCAATGAATTCAACCCACTTAGCATGTCTACGGTTCAGTTTAGCTTGACCTTTCAAATATTTCAAAGCTTCATGATCAGAATGAATGACAAATTCTTTAGGCCAAAGATAATGTTGCCAAGTCTCTAATACGCGCACAAGAGCATACAATTCTTTGTCATAAACAGGATAATTCAATTGTGCACCATGAAGTTTCTCACTAAAATATGCAACAAGTTTTCTGTCTTGCATCAAAACACCACCAATACCTATTCCACTAGCATCACATTCAATCTCAAAAGTTTTAGTGAAATCAGGTAAAACAAGCAATGGTGCTTCCGTCAAACATTTCTTCAATTCAGCAAAAGCTTTGTCTTGTTTTTCTCCCCACTCAAAAGTGATTCCCTTTTTAGTTAATTCATTTAGTGGGGCAGCAATGGTGCTAAAGTCTTTCACAAATCGCCTATAAAAACTGGCAAGGCCATGGAAGCTACGAATTTGACTAACATTCACAGGAGTAGGCCAATTGCGAATAGCTTCAATTTTAGATTCATCAACTTGAATTCCATGAGCTGAAACAACATAGCCTAAGAACACCACTTTGTTTGTGCAAAAGGTACACTTCTCAAGATTAGCATACAATTTTTCAGCTCTTAGCACTTCTAGCACTTGTCTAATGTGTTCAACATGTTCTTCCAATGAGCGGCTATATATCAAAATGTCATCAAAATAGACTACCACAAATTTTCCAATGAGGTGTCTCAAAACATGGTTCATTAGTCGCATGAATGTACTAGGTGCATTAGATAAACCAAAAGGCATCACTAACCATTCATACAATCCAAATTTTGTTTTAAAAGCTGTCTTCCACTCATCACCATGTTTCATTCTAATTTGATGATATCCGCTACGCAAATCAATCTTAGAAAAGATAGTAGAGCCACTCAATTCATCAAGCATATCATCTAACCTAGGAATAGGATGCCGATATCGAATGGTAATATTGTTGATAGCTCTACAGTCTACGCACATTCTCCATGTACCATCTTTCTTAGGAACAAGAATGACAGGAACGGCACAAGGACTAAGGCTTTCGCGTACGTACCCTTTTTCCATGAGCGCTTGGACTTGCCGCTGAATTTCTTTTGTCTCCTCTGGGTTTGTGCGGTACGGTGGCCGGTTGGGAAGTGGAGCTCCCGGCACCAAGTCAATTTGATGTTCGATGCCTCGAATGGGTGGTAAACCAGCGGGTACCTCCTCCGGAAAGACATCTTCATAAGCCTGTAACACTTGAGAAACCACACTAGGAAGAGAAGTTAGGTCATTAGTAGAAAGCAAAACATCTTTATACAGCAATACCAAATGCTCCAAAGTGGAATCATCTCTCATTTCTCTCAGATCAGATTTGGTGGCTATCATCACCAACTTTTTCTCTCCCTCATCCTTTCTTTTTCCACTCAATTTTAGCTTGTGGCTCTCTCTCACCTTTTGTGGAATCACATTCTTTTGCTCCTTCCCTTTCTCACTCTCTACTTTCACCTCAACTTTTTGCATGTTATCATGTATGATTTGAGAAGGAGTTAATGGCTGTAGCGTTATTTCCTTATTGTTCCACATGAATTTGTACTGATTAGTTCTACCATCATGAATAACAGAACGATCATATTGCCATGGCCTACCTAATAATAAGTGACATACTTCCATGGACACAACATCACATTCTACAGTATCATGATAAGAACCAATCTGAAAGCTAACATCAACAGTGTACCCAACATTCATGGAACCATTATTATTCAACCACTGAATTTGATATGGATGTGGGTGTTTCTTGTATTTCAATCCAAGTTTAGTGCAAAGTTCTTTGCTAGCTAGGTTATGACAACTACCTCCATCAATAATAACTTTGCAACACTTACCATCTTTACTTACCTGAGCTCTTGTTTGAAAAAGGTTGCAGCGCTGTTCATGGTTGGGTTTTGATTGAACGCTCAATACCGAAGGGGTGCACACAAGGATAGGGCCGGACTCGGGGTCACAATACCCTTCTCTATGTGTTTCTTCTTCTCTTTCTTCCTCATGGCCATCCTCGAACGCCTCGAAATCAACAAGGTGCTCTCCATCTTCTTCAGCAGAATCATATTCTCCATTCTCAGTTACCAACATTACCTTGCTATTTGGGAAATCCTTTTGCATATGTCCGCGACCAAGACACTTGAAGCATTGAATGGAGCTACTCTTGGCCGTAGAACCAACCGAAGATGATGAAGAAGGGGCTGGTCCTTTCTTTGGGAAGGAAGGAGTGGCATTCTTGGTACTCGGGGCAGCACGTGCACTAGGAGCAAAACTTCCACTAGATGGATTAGTTTTAAACGAATTGAAACGAGATGTGGCTTTACCTCCTGTATGTGCTGTACGGGGCATGTAGGATGATGTTCTTGTTGCCCTCATGTCTTGTTGAACTTGTCTTTCAGCCTTAGTTGCTTGATGTACCAACTCCACCATGTTGTTGTAAGGCTGAAATTCCACAATCCGTTTGATGGAGGGATGCAAACCAGCAAGGAAACGGGCCATAGTTTGCTATTCTTGTTCATAAACATTAGCCCTTATCATAGCCATTTCCATCTCTTTGTAGTACTCCTCAATTGTGAAACTTCCTTGCTTCAAATTCTGCAATTTATCGAAAAGGTCACGTTTGTAATGTTTAGGAACAAACCTTGCCCTCATGTGGTACTTCATCTCTTCCCATGTAGTGATGGGTGGCTCATTGTTCTCCATCCTTTGGTTTTGCACTTGTTCCCACCAAACCAAGGCATAATCGTTGAATTCTAGTCCCGCCATATGGATTTTCTTTTCTTCAGAATAGTTGTGCAAGCGGAACACCTTGTCCACCTTGAGCTCCCAAGTGAGGTATTCTTCGGGCTCATGTGTACCTCGGCCTCCATGTCCATGGCCCCTCCCCGGACCATGGAAGCCGCCCCCTACACCTCTCCCAGGCGGGGGTGGACGGATGGTGTTTGCCACCATGCGGTCTCGCCGTTGTTGTGCATCTTGGCCATCTCGAGCAACGCCTGCTTCCTCATCTCGCGGAGGTATGCCAACCCCACGATGAACACTGCCTTCCTCTTGTTGCGGTCGAAGTGCGCGCACCACATCGTTCACGATGTTGGTACGTAGCACATTCATTTGTTGGTTCATCTCAATGCGCATGTCTTGTGTGGAGTTGTTGATCTCTGCTTTGAGTTGCTCCTCCAAGGCAGAAGTAGTAGCGGCGAACTCATTGCGCAAAGTTCCCCTCAAAGCTTGGAATTGAAAACGAGTCACCGGAGAGTTCATACCATGCTCCTCTTCCAAGTTGTCGTCTCCACCTGACATGGTTAGTAGCAAAAAGAAGACACAAAAGCCACAAATATATGGGTACTATGTGGAGTCACTCAATCTCACTTTTCCTCAACCAAGTAAAGTTCTTACCTTTCTGAAGTGAATTGAGGCCAAAAGAAACTTACACTTGGTGGTGGCTACAATAACAAGTGATGATCAAGCGGATTTAAAAGTGACTCACAATTGCACGGCAAAGGATATTTTGTGGAGCTTGGTTAGGAAGTATTTATCCTACACGATCTGAATTTCACGGTGTTGTAAAATTAAGTAATAATCCAAGCTAGAAATATTGCCTATGTGCTGATCCAAAAGATATAAGTGAAGTGTATGAACGCACACGCAAAGATCAATGTGACTCGATGCAAACAAAGGAATGAGTTAACTAGAGGCAATCTGAAGTTAAAGATTAGATAGCTCGTTTTGCACCAAGTACTAGGAGAGACGCTAGCCAATTGCAATGATATGAATGTAAGGGCACGAGATTGCTCAAGAGATTAAATTACACAATCTGAATTTATGGACTAAGAACTCACCCAAATTCGGCCAATGTTTTTTTCTTTCTTTTCTTTTCTTCTTTTTTTTCAGCTGTCTTCTTTTTTTTTAAGGCCGAACTAGCTTTAATTGTTCCTTTGATTTTTTTGTAGGTCACAAATATTTAGCAAAGTGTAAAATACTCAAGAGCAGCCCTAAATGCAATATTCAACAGCTAGTCTCAATTGATGAAAAAAATATCAGCAAGATTTTTTTTTGGATTTTAGATTGGACACAAAGATTAAGCTACGCAAATAAACACGAACGATCAGCACGTAAACAAAAATTCTAATGGATCAAGACTTAACAAAACTCACGAAAATAACAGATGCGAAACTAGAGTTTGGATTTTTTTTGTGTTTTTGGTTTATGGACTATAGGACAGGAAGTAATAAACTAAAATTAAAAGGGATAAGATCCTACCGAGTAAACCGCGCTTTGATACCAAGATGATACGGGGTCGCCCGATCTTCTCGACGTAGGATGGATACTCACGGGAGTCTTGATGAATCGTAATGATCCTCCAATGCCAGCGCAAGGGACGAACACTCTTTAATCCGCCAAAACATACTCGTGTTGATTTCGCCGACCACCAAGCGAAGATCAATCGTGCACCCAATTCCCAACGGAAAGGCTGAACGATCTTGATTGAAGAGAACGCTCCTAATTCCCTATGGAACTTCGGCAGCAATGCTAAACTCGAACAAACTTTAGTAGATTGATTTTTCTCAAACGTGGTCTAAGCCCTAAAGGCTGCCATTACAAGGCTTATATAGCCCCTTGGGACGTCCATATGGTCCCCAAACCAATTACAACTCAACCCTATATGGTTTTAGATACGAACTCTCACAAAAAGGAAACTACAGTTTTCACCCGTCATATTGTTTTGGTCATAACTTTTTATCCGTGATGAATTTGAAGGTGGGACCAGATCCATTGCGTAGCCCTTGAAATTATGTTTCCAATGAGTACAAGAACACCTGAATCGGACTCCGTTTGTGAAAGTTATGGCCTTTTTAGTAACTGCCTGTCAGGCTGTCCTGAACCGAATCCGAGTTGAATCCTGAGTTGAATCCGAGTTTGAATTGGGTTGAGCACGTGGGAAGTCTGAATTTGGCTTGAAAATCTTATCCAAAACTTGTGGTTTAAGTCCTTGGGCTCCTCCCTTTTGCTCTCCCACTGCATGGGCTTCTTTCCTCTCATGACTCGTGGCCAATTGGTCCTTCTCCACTTGATCTTCGATTGCTTCAAACCTGAGAACACATAACATATTTGCATTAGGTTGTACGCTATTCTCATTTAATGTAATAGAAGACTCTCTAAAAAACAAAAGCACCTGTTGTTGAAGTAGCTTAGCTCTTGCTCTTGTCATAGGACCTTTTGGAGCCTCATCACTAGCTTTGTCATGCACACTTGGAGTGTATGAAGAATGTGTAATAAAAATGTCCTCATCAAATAGCACCAGGCCTGCTGCTGGTGCTCCCTCCTCGGTGCTTGGTTGTTGCCATTGCCTATATGCCATTTTCCTCCTAATAGGCTTGTTACATATATTTCTCCATATTGTTGCAACACTTTTTATCAATTGTTACATGAAGTGTATGATTTTGCTATAACATGTCTTCAGAAATTTTGCCGCAAGAGGTATTTGTTGCGATTGGCATTTTGAGTTATCGCACAGTGTTAATTTTTTGTTGCAGTAAGAATGTCTATTCATTGCATCAAAGAACTTTATGCACTTCTTTAAATTTTGTTGCAAATGTGTATTCTGTTTGTTGCATCTTCATGTTCGAGATCCAGTATTGTGTCATCATTTTTCTAAACAAGGTCTATTGCTTTTGAAATTTTTCACTAGTCTTTGAAGCGTATACAAGTTGTATGATGAACATGGTCTGTAATGCGACTCAAACTTTTTTTAATGGAAAACAGGAGAGACTCCTACTGTGCTATATTAGATAAATAATAATGTACAAAGAAACAAAAGAGAAGATGAGATAAAGGGAAGCCAAAAATAGAAACAAATTAGAGTGAGCTAATCTAGGTGGAAAGAGAAGCACGGATAGCAGGCTTGACTCAAAGAAATAGCAAAGACGCCTCCAATCTGAGCCAAGAGAGCCAATCTGTGAGCTTGTGACGCTGCTGTTGGAATATAAGCTTATTTCTTACTTTCCAAATTATCCAAGCTACCACAATGAATTTCTCCATGAAGAGTTGCCATGTGAAAACTGATTTTGTATTTAGGACTCTCACTGGGGTGTCCAAGTTGCTGTCCCATTGAAAACCAATCGCATTCCAACATTGTGATGAGAAGGAGCACTCAAAGAAGAGATGATTGATGGTCTCGACAATCTAGTCATCGCATAAAACAAATTGTATATCTCCATTAGTGTTGAGGTTTTTCCGTCTTATCATATCTTTTATATTGAGTCTTTCTTTTAGAAGGAGCCACGCGAATACCTTATGCTTCATAAAGCATACATTCTTCCAAATGAGGGGAAAGATCGGTGACATATTTGCTTATACTGGTAAGTGTACCATTTTCGTCAAGAGAAGTGTGAATTCCCCCTCCATTGGACGGGAGTGTTTTGGTTGAGCAGCACTTGTTCCATGACTTGCAGAACCTGGAGATATTTTTGATAGGCCTGCTGTGAAAGTGGCAATTGGAATGTGTTGTGGGGCTCATGCAGTTGCATGTAGTTTTTTACTGAGATGTTTTGATCCAAAGCAAAAGTGTACAAACTTGGAAATCTTGAGCAAAGTAGATGTATGCTCCAACAATATTTCCAGAAAAGAATATCCTGACCATTTTCCAGCTATCTCATTGCAAAGCCCATGAACTAGTTGATGCTTTTCATGATGTCTCTCTAACAGAAAGAACAGCAGGTGGTAGCCGCATGAGGAACTAAATTTGAGTTGTATTTGTGTCAGATGATGTTGACTCAGGGAGCCTCAATCCTTCCATAGAACTTGTGCAGATGCTTTAATAGTAGTCCTTCATTAAGTAGCTCAAGGTTGAGGACTCCCAATCCTCCTTTATTCTTAGATCTGTAGACTTTTCCCATGCTACCAGTGAATGACACCACCCATGCAAATTCCTGGAACCTCTCCAAAGATAGTGTCATCGTGCTTTATCGATGTGCATTATCACCTTCTTGGGCAATCTAAGTATGCACATATGGTAGATGGATTATAGGGAGAGGACCACGTTGACAATTGTTAATCTTCCTCCATAGGACAACAGGCTCATCATCCTGGCCAGACGTCTTTATACCCTATTTACAAGAGGTAAAAATTCCTTCACCTTTAGCCTTGTCGTCCCCACCAGAAGTCCAAGGTAAGTGAAAGGTATAGTTCCAATTTTGCAGTGTGACTCAAACTTTGCCGAGTGCTCTAAATGTTTCGATGTTTGTTACACGCATATTGTGTATGTTCTAGGAAATGTTGCACACATTGTTTTCAGTTGCTGAGCTGTTGTAGGGGGCATCCAAAGTGAGGCTTCCATTTGGTCGTTCAGGCACTAGTCCTCTCTGTTTCTATGCCCAAGTTATCTCTTGCGTAAGAAATAGCTCAATTATCTATTTTTCTTCTCCTCTCTCCTCCGTATGACTGAAAATTAGGTGGATGCTATTGGTGGAGTGATGATGGTACGAACTCTCCTCTCCTCCAAAATAAATTGACATCACGGGTCGGTCGTCTCCCTTCCCATTCTCTCGTGAGTTCTAGTACGTTCGCTTTTCTTTCTCTTCACCGTCGCTGCCCCATCACCTTCATGCTTACCTCTCATGCCCACATGAGTCAATCTACTCATCGCAACAATCCGATTGCACAACGTAAGCAACCTTCCCCCTCGTCGACACCACCACACCAAGAGTCTTCGGAGGTAACATATATAGGATCTTCTCGGCGGTGCGAGCCAGCGGCTATGGCACTTGGTGTCACTACTACAGATAGTGTTATCACAGACGGTTCAACACCGTCATCACAGACGGTTCCTGAACCGTCTGCATTTATGTATTAGTGATAATAGGTGGTTATCACAAATGGCTTCCACATGATCTGTGATAACTTACAATAAAGATGGTTTTTTAGAAAAAACCATCTGTGATACTCAACTATCACAAACGATTTTTCATAAAAACCGTCTGTGATATTCAACTATCATAGACGATTTTTTGTATTAACCATCTGTGATATGAACGATATCACAGATGGTTTTTATTATTAACCGTCTGTGATATGGTGAATATCACAAACGGGTCGGTGTTTGAAACCATATAGGATATATATCACAGATGGTTTGGAACACCGAACCATCTGTGATAGCTATTTCAACAACAATTTTATTTGCTCTTTTTCAGCTAGCCTCACGATATGCTAACCACGCCTTCTGAAAACAAGCAAGATCACGTATACAGCATAGGACGATCATTACATAAATCACACAGATGAATGAAACAACACAAGTTTCTTCATGCTGGTGAAGTGACTGGACAGAACTTTCACACCATGTAAGGACTGGCACAGTTGAGTTCTCTCAGATTTAGATAGAGTGTAGCAAACTGGGGAAGGTACGTCCGGCCTTTATCAGTCTCTATCGGTGCTAAATCGGTCCTGATATTCATAGCGACCAAGTCACGCCTTGTGTTGACACCATTCTTTGTTTTATCAAGAATGTTTTAGTAAGGGACCAATCAAACTGTCACATACATTCTTCTCTACGTGCATGACATCGATGCAATTGCGAACTTCTAAGTGCTTCCAATAAGGCAAGTACCAAAATATTGACCTCTTCTTACACATTTTCTTCTGACAGGTCCTCAATTTACGTCCCTTTCCAATCACAACGTCGATATCCTTGACCATATCATACATCTCTTTCCCGTTAAAAGGCCTTGGTACTGAGTCATCCTCTTTTTTCGCCAAATTGTTTCTTCATCTTGTGGTATGAGTGATACTTTGGAAGGAATCTACGGTGACGCATGTACACAGTTTTACACGAGTTGTTTAACCACACACTCTCGGTATAATCTAAGCAGTGTGGACAGACTTTGGCTCTTTTTGTACTCAACCCTGACAGGTTACCAAGGGCAGGAAAATCATTAATGGTGCAGAACAACATGGCGCATAGAGTGAAGTTCTCTCATTTATCCGCATCCCATACAGTATTGCAAGATCTTCCACCAATGGTGCTAGGTACACATAATATCGTTCCCAGGTTGTTTCAGTCCTTGGATAAGTAGTGATATCAAAATATACTTCCACTTCATACACAGCCAAGGAGGAAGGTTGCACATGCACAGAGTCACGGGCCAGGTGCTATGTTGGCTGCTTATGTTACCAAAAGGATTCATTCCATCTGTACTCAACCCAAACCTTATATTTCTTGGTTCCACACCGAAATCTATAAATATTCTATTGATGTTCCTCCACTGGGCAGAATCAGCAACGTGTCTTATCATTCCGTCTTTCTTACGCTGCTCCGAGTGCCAACGCATTAATCTTGCATCTTTGCAGTTTGCAAATAAATGCTTCAAACGGGAAATTACAGGAAGATACCACAACATCTTAGCGGGAGGTCCTTGCTTCACTTCGATGCCATTCCCATCATCGGAGTCATTTTTACGCTTGTATCGGGATGCTTTGCACACCGAACAACACATGTAAGCTAGCATACTCTTTACGGTAGAGGATACAATCATTCGAACATGCATGTATTCTTTCTACTTCCATTCCCAATGGACAAATAATCTTTTTGGCTTGGTAGGTGGTTCTCAGCAACATATTTTCCTTTGGAAGTATGTCCGCTAGGAGACCTAACAATGTCGTGAAACCCTTGTTGGATCAACCATTACTTGCCTTCAATTTTATCAGTTCAAGAACTGATGACAACCTCATGTATTGTGGCTTGCAGCATGGAAACAAAGGTTTCTCCGAGTCCTCCATCAAGCCCTCGAATTTACCAAACTCTCTCTCACTACAGTTACTTTCTGTATCATGTAGCATCTGATCCAGATTGTCATCCTGCGACCTATCCTCATGATCGAAAGTACAGTCCACAATCGGCAAATCGTTGTCTCTCTTGACGATGTCATAACTACCTTCTTGTGAAATCTCCTCTTCACCATGACTGGTCCAACATTTGTACTTGTTGTGGGGGTGGCCCAACCCCCCGTGACTGGGCCGTGCGACTAGTCGAACATGTAATAGGCCCAATAGTGTAGAGGAATATACCAGTGTAAATATACCAATGTACCCTCATCCTTTGTAAGTACTAAGGGGTAGAATGGGAATTTCCCATTCTACCCCATTCATATATATAAACCCCCAGGAGGGGCAAAGGGGGGACATCCTCTCATTCTTACCAACTCTCCCACAGATCTAGCTCTCCTCTTCCTCTTCTACTAGTCCCCCTTCTCTCTGTTTGGCCTGTAGCCACAATAGTACTCCTTTCTGAAACCCCTTTAAATCAAGCGAGCTTCGATTTGCGCTGAGTTACTGAACATCTTTAGATTATCACAATTAATGCATGGGACAATACATATATTCCATTCCCTTTTTCAACATATCCAGCTCGGCCGCTCTTCTAAAAGCAAACACGCCATTAATGTACTCTTCACTCACATGATTCTCAACGTACATCCAGCTTCGGTCCATCTACGCTACACATGTAACAAATAGGTGTAAAAAATGACTATTAGCGCTACTATAGCAAATCAAACTAGCTATACTTAATTACACATGACATCTATATTAGGCAGGTAGGTAGCTAGCCACGTATTCATGACACAATAATATTAAGCAAGAATACATTAAAGTAAGCTAGGAGTACTTACCCATTTTGAAATTGAGCAAAGTACTAAACAAAACCTAACTATCATCCCTTTCAATTACAAGGTATATAAGTTATTAGAATCAATTGAGTACTAACCTCGATCACTAAGAAGACATATATAGATCTACAAGTGATATGTTTTCACCAAACTCTCCAAAGCCGCCGCTCGCTCTCATCGATGCAAAGCATAATGAAAACAGATCTGTGTCGAAACCACGTATGCCCGGTATTTAATAGCATAGATTATCCCAGATGGTTCCAACCACAAACGATCTGTGATACCAACATTATCACGCACCATTCAGATAACCATCCGTGATAATTCACAGATGGTTATTCATACAAATCGTTTGCGATGTCCGCAATATCACAGGCAGTTTGTTATAAGAACCGTCTGTGATGTCCAGAATATCAGAGACATTTTTACATGAACCGTCTGTGATGTTTGCAACTTCCATAGACGGTTATTAACACGAACCGTCTGTGATGTCTCACTTATCATAGATGGTTATTAACATAAACCGTCTGTGATGTCTCAATTATCACAGACGGTTTATGTTAATAATCGTCTATGAAAATATAACAGACGGTTGCTAGTATAAACCGTCTGTTATAGTTTAAGTACAGACGGTTCCGTATAAATCGTCTGTGATTTCGTCGTGCAGAATAGCCTCTTTTGTAGTAGTGGTTGTGGCCAAGAACGTGGACACGACGGTGTGGCCAAGGAGTGCGGGTGCGTGGCCAACAATTTTTGAAAATAAACCAGTTCGATGCCATTTGTTTCTAGGAATCGCCAATGCAGCACCACCGCAACTCTCACCTCATCACCGTGTGGTAAAGGTCATTTGGTCAGATACCTTTAGCTGTCTAGATGTAGGTATGCAAGGCCATTCGCAATAGTTTTTTTACTAAACTTTATTACTAGAGGAGAGAAAATAGTTACATAAAATTTTAGATCCAACCACTTGTAGTTTGTATCTTTATTTTGTTGCTAAAGCTTTAGGCCGAGTTATTTTAGACTTAAAGTTGGCTTATACTTATATTGTCTACAGTAACTAGCTTTTAAATGGTATGGTTTTTTTAAGTCAAGTCAATAGGAAAATTGTAGTAAAATGTACTGAGTTCAGTTTGTACTGACTAAAATCACATGCGACTATTTCCTCTGCATATTGCCTCTCGCGATCAACCAGAATTAAAATATTTAAGTCATAAACCATCAGGCCAAAAGAATCTTCCCATAACTAAAGGAGAGAGAATAGAGAGAGATCGATCCACTAATTTCTTAGTTTCCTAGGTTGTTACGCATGTAATTAAACAAACATCTCTCTTTCCCCTCTCTTGCACTCACCAAAAATCTGATGTAGCATGAGCTTAGCAACAGGCCATATGGACTATTAAGAGTACCCTAAGTATAATTTTTAACCTAGGGAGATGTTTGCATTGTATATTTTTGTAGCTGGCGAGTGCAGTGCCGATGTCACAAATGGCGACTGGCGAGTGCAACAAACCGTAGCGAGAGTGATATGGCGGTGTCCAGCCGTTGGACTGGATTTTGACTGGATGTCTGCATGCTGTTAGGTATCGTCAATGTTACGTAAATAAATTATGCGATCCTTCATTTTCCAACCTTTTCAGAGGGTAGCACGCTTAGGGCCTGTTTGGGAGGCCCAATCCCAATCTAACCCTGGGAAATGTGGCCCGTGGAAGATGTCCCTAAGCCCTCAGCCCAGCTCTGGCCCAACGCAGCCCAATCCACAGGGCAGAAAAAATAATACTCCTCTCGAGGCTGGGAAATTTTCCCCTCGCACGAGCGTGACGCTGCCTGTGTTGTTTTCACCTCCGACTTCCCTTGCCGGCAATGATGAAAACTTAGCACACGCACGCAATAAAACTCAATGAGCTTGAGAGATTTTGGTGCTGCCTGGTACAGCTTTTCCTTATGATTCTATTGCTTTAAATAGGAAACAAATAAGATCACAAAACGGAGTACCAAGCCGTGTCCGAGACCCAAAACGATACGAACAAGATCTGGACTTTACAAACCGGAAAAGAAACGAACTCTGAAAACGGAAAGCAAAGCAAACTCTGAAACTGAGCTAGATTATCAACAATCTCCCCCTAATTCTTGCTCGGTTCACTTGACCTTAATGGCGCCAATCTTCTCGCGCAATTCACAGAACTTGGCGCGTCTGAGTGACTTAGTCAGAATGTTAGCGAGCTGTTCCTGAGAGCTCGTGAAATCCAAGCATATCTTCCCGCTGTCTAGACATTCACGGATGAAGTGAAACTTAGTATTGATATGCTTACTTCTGTCGTGAAGGACAGGATTCTTGCTTAAGGCGATTGCGGACATGTTATCCATCTTCAATTGTGGCGGCTGAAGCTTGGTGCCGATCACGTCGCCCAGCAGCCGCGAGAGCCACACCGCTTGGCATGCTGCCACCGCGCCCGCGATGTATTCCGTTTCGCAGGAGGAGAGCGCTACCACCTTTGGCTTCTGGGATTGCCAAGAGATTGGCATTTCTCCGAGGAAGAAGATGATCCCGGTGGTGCTCTTCCTGTCATCCACATCTCCCCCCAAGTCGCTGTCGCTGTAGCCTGTCAGGTGAATGTCACCGTTCGAGCGCTTGGAGTAGATGATGCCGTAGTCGTTCGTGCCGGAGATGTACCAGAGCAAATGCTTGATGGCGACGAGGTGCTCCTGCTGTGGCTTCTCCATGAATCTACTCACGTAGCCCACGGCAAAAGCGATGTCGGGCCGTGTATACACTAGGTACCGCAAACTTCTCACCAAGCTGCGATACATCGTTGCGTCCACCTCCGGCGTAGCACTGTTCTTGGACAGCTTCAGGCGCACCTCCATGGGCGTCTGGCACGCGTTGCAGCCTCCCAGCTGCGCTTTTTCGAGCAGTTTGCACGCATACGCTGCTTGGCACAGTGTGATGGCGTCCCGGCCCTACTTCACCTCGATCCCGAGGTAGTAAGAGAGCAACCCTAGGTCGCTCATGCGGAAGAGTCGACACATCTCACCCTTGAACGTGTCGATGTCCTCCGAGCGTGTTCCCGTGATGATGAGATCGTCGACGTAGACGCCCACCACCACGCGTGACGTCGCGACGCCCCTTGTGTACATACCGTGCTTGCTGGCACACCGGGTGAAGCCGAGGTCGCGGAGGCTGCTGTCGAGCTTAACATTCCAAGCACGCGGTGCTTGACGGAGTCTGTACAAGGCCTTTCGTAGCCTCAGCACCTTCTCTTCATGCCCAGCCGTGACGAACCCTTGCGGTTGCCGAACATACACCTCCTTGCTCAATTCGCCGTTGAGAAACGCCGACTTGACATCCATGTGATGCACAAGCCAACCTTCTCGAGCCGCAGCAGTGAGCAACATCCGTACCGACTCCATCCAAGCAACAAGCGCGAAGACCTCGTCGTAGTCGATCCCCTGTTGCTGGACGTAACCTTTCGCCACGAGTCTCGCCTTGTGTTTGACGATGGCTCCCCGTTTGTCGCGCTTCAGTTTGAAGACCCACTTCAGGCCAATTGGACGATGACCTGAAGGCAAGTCGACGAGCGTCCACGTATTGTTCTACTCAATCGATGCCATCTCCTCGATCATCGCCTTCTGCCAGCATTCCTCGCCATGAGCCTCTTCGAACGTGGTAGGCTCATCGCCCACGGCGAGCAGCAGATCATCCCACATCTCCCGCTCTGCCAGTCCTGGAATCGCTGCCGGGCCGAGAATGTTCTCTAGTGTCCTGAACCGGAGCGGGACATCGTTGTCGTGGTCACCATCCAGGTCCAGGTCCCCGCTTGGTGGCAATGCGAACTCGACCGCTTCGCAGGATTGGGCTGACCGTGGCGTGCGGGGCTCAGACCCGCACGTGGGTGTCACTGCACCGGGGGTCGCATGTGCTGTCGGTGTCTCGTCGCCCAGCGCCGCGTCATGCGCCGCGTCCTGCACTCCCATGTCATGGCGGACTGTTACCGTTATTTGTTCAACGTGAAACGGTTCCGAGTCCGCCGTGCTTGAACCCTCACCGTGCTTGCTCCAGTCCCAGGCCCTTGCTTCATCAAACACCGCATCGCGTGATATGATCACACGTTCGGTGTTCGGATTGTAGAACCTATACGCCTTGGAGCCCGGCTCATACCCGATGAACACCATCGGCGTACTGCGATCCTGGAGCTTGCGCTGATGGCCGCCAACGTTCTTCACATGTACGACGCAGCCAAATGTGCGGAAGAAATGCACGGGTGGCTTGTGACCGCACCACGCTTCGAATGGTGTCATCCCCTCGACGCTCCTCGTCGGCGCACAGTTCAGAATGAAAACGGCCGTCGTGACCGCCTCCCCCCAAAACCAGCAAGGCATGCGCATTGCCTTGAGCATGCTTCGTGCCATGCCCAGCACGGTTTGGTTGCACCGCTCCACCATGCCGTTCTGCTGTGGAGTATACGGCGCGGTGAGATGGCGCTCGATGCCCTGCTCGGCGCAATAGTCATCGAACGTCCGTGCCGTGAACTCGCCGCCGCGATCTGTGCAGAGTGTGCCCATCTTCTTTCCTGCTTCTGCCTTCGCTCGAGCTTGAAGACGAATTATCGCCGCCGCGGCCTCATCCTTTGACGCCAATAGCACGATCCACATGAACCTGCTCTTGTCGTCGACGACGAGAAGGAAGAGTTGTTTGCCACCGGGCGTCTTCGGGGTGATGGGCCCGCACAGGTCGGCATGAACCAACTCTAGCAGGTTCTTGGCTTGGTACATGCTTGGCGCCGGGAACGGGTGCCTCCTTTGCTTGCCGGCAAGACAGCTCTCGCAGACCTGGTCGATCTGCGGGAGCCCGCGCACCAGCTGCCCCTGCGCGAGCTGCTTGAGCCCATGAAAGCCGAGGTGGCTGTACCTGGCATGCCATTGCCAGGCCGCTTCGCTGCTCCGTGCGGTGAGGCACACCGGTTTGCCGATGTTAAGGTCGAGGACATAGAGCTGGCTTGGCGAGCGCTGCACCTTCGCCATCAGCCGCCGCCGCTGGTCCCAGATCCTGAGAATCCCGTCCTGAATCAGGATCTTGAAGCCGTCCTCATCCAGTTGGCCGAGGCTGACTATGTTCGCCATCAACTTGGGGATGTGGTAGACGCCGCCGAGCTCTTGGTGCTCTCCGTTCTTGCAGTTGAGGAGCACCATGCCACGCCCTTCGATGCCGACGATGGAGCCGTTCCCGAATCGGACAGTACCGCGGATCCCCATGTCAAGCTCGGCGAAGGCGAATTTCACCCCTGGCATATGATTCGTCGCGCCGGTGTTGAGAATCCACTGGGTGCAGTCGTCGATGCCCTTCCCGCCGAGCTGGACAAACAGCTTCTCTTCCTCGAGGTGGGTCAAGGAAGAGTCAGCCAGCGATGCAGATGCTAGTGGAGAATCGGTGTTGAGAATCCACCGGGTGCAGTCACCGACGCCCTTTCCGCTGAGCTGGATGAACATCTCTTCTTCCTCGAGGTGGATCAAGGAGGATTCCGCCGACGGTGCAGACACTAGTGGAGAGTGAGGATTGGGGAAGGACGGAGCAGGCGCAAGTGGAGGTGGTGCGTTGACTGTCGTCGTTGCCACCAATAAGGTGGGCTCTGTCTTCTCCTCAACTTAGACTGCATGGGCCGCCTCGTCACGTTTCTTCTTCTGACATTCACGGGCCCATGTCCGGTCTTCCACAATATCGGCATTGATCCCGCCGATTGAGTTGGCACCATTCCGCCGCTGCTCGGAGCTTCGGTGGCTCGAACCACCGCGTGAGCCATCTTCCTTGCCACGCCCAGTGCCGTGTCCTCTTCTCTGGTTCGACGACGACCCCTTGGGCTGTCTTGGAGGCCCCTCGCCGTAGAGCTGCATCTTCGCCGCCACACGCGCGATCAGCTCGTCCTCGGTGAGATTCAAGCTAGCGATGGAGCCATCGCCAAGACCATGTCGCTCCTTCGCAGACTTGAGCCGGCCGATGAGCTCCTCGACGGAGATCTCGCTTAGGTCAAGGAGGGTCTCCATTGCCATGGCGATTTGTGCGTACCTTGGCGGGAGTGCCTGGAGGAATTTGCGGACGATCTCTTCCTCCGCACAGGCGTCGTTAAGGACCGCGAGTTGATGTGCAATCCTGTTGATGCAGACACCGAACTCGTCCACAGTCTCGCCGTCGCGGAACTTGAGCTCGTCAAACTCGCGCCGGAGTGTGTTGGCTTTCGCCTTGCGCACACGCTCCACGTCGACATGCATGGTGCTGATCGCGTCCCACGCGATCTTGGCGGTCGCCTTGCTGGCGATGGTTCCCATCAACTCCGCCGGGACTGCCTTGGCGATGACCTCCAGCGACATACGATCCTCGACGTAGTCGGCGGTGCCGATGCTCACCGCGTTCCACAGGCCGCGCGCCTGCAGCATCACACGCATGAGCACCACCTACCGGCGTAGTTGGTCTTCGTGAGCGTCGAAAACGCCCTGCTACTGCTGACCTCCTTGGTGACCCGGTGGATCACTAGACCGCGCTCCGTTCCGCCGCTGCCGCCACCGCTCCCCGATGGCGGCGTCGTCTCCTCCCGAGACTGCCTTGGCGGTGAAGCCGATCGATGGCGAGGCATGACGGCTCACACGATCGCTTGATCGCGCTATGATACCAAATGTTGTTTTCACCTCCAACTTCCCTTGCCGGCAATGATGAAAACTTAGCACACGCACGGAATAAAACTCAATGAGCTTGAGAGATTTTGGTGCTGCCTTGGTACAGCTTTTCCTTATGATTCTATTGCTTTAAATAGAAAACAAATAAGATCACAAAACGGAGTACAAAGCCGTGTCCGAGACCCAAAACGATACGAACAAGATCTGGACTTTACAAACCGGAAAAGAAACGAACTCTGAAAACGGAAAGCAAAGCAAACTCTGAAACCGAGCTAGATTATCAACAGCCTGGTCTTGGTGACTTGTGTCGCCTCGCCCCGCCTTCCTAATCCAACTCATCTATCCCTCCTCCTCCTCCCACTTGTCGCTGCCGCCGTCGCGTCCGAGGAAGTGACAGAGAAGGTGGAGAAGGTAGCGGTGGAGGGCAGGGCTACCGGACAGGCACAAGGTTCCATATCCAACAGCCGCCAGATCCTTGCTGCCCCCGTTGAGGCTGGCACTAACTGAAACGCTTCAGCGCGGCATAGGACATGATCGGCGAGGACGACGACACTGGCTGCACTGAGCGCGGGCGCTGTTGCTGCTGCGCCAATGTCCTGACCGCCGTGCGCCACCACCGAGTGAGCGCGCCGCTGGGTGCTTCCACTGCGCCGTCTCACTGGCCATCGAGCGTCGCCACCGACACCGACCTTATTTTTATTTTTCCAAAGATTTCCTAGATTTTTTCGATTTTATTATTTTTTAATTTATTTCAGAATTTCATGAACGGGGTGGATGTTTGTTCCTAGGGATCCTATATGACCACAAAAATCCCTGCAGCGTTTTCTTCCCATGGGAAAATCTCCCCTGTTTACCCAGGTTTCCTGGATGCTAGCTAATACCTTTTCAATGTGTAGCGTCCAAACGTTTTCCATCCTCTTTCTTTCACACATCTGAGGCCTCTTCAAAATTGCTTTTGTTTTCTAGTTTTCCGAAGCGAAAATCGTTTTGAACGTGTTAACTTCACAACATTGCTCTTTTATCTTCTTTCTCCCTTTCTTTACATTTTATGTATATAGGATATAACTTTTTTTTCATTTTTTCCTTTAATTTTCTTTAAGTGAATGTCTTAACTAAAACCTAATAACAACTACAATATTATTTCTGCCAAAAATTAAAAGCCAAAAACCATCTACAGTAGCTGAAATGAACGGCATCGAACCTCGTCTGGCTGTAAACAATTTCGTACGCGTGCAGGGAACTCGTTACGTGCGAGTAACAGTGCGGTAGAGTCTTCTGTAGTAGCGAAAATAGGCTTTTCAATCGAATGTCGACCAATTAGGTCACAAATATTCTCTTAGACGAGTTCCCTGCACGGCTGCACAATAGGTTTTGTAGCAACTAGTATTGTCCAACCTGACCCCGATCATCCACAAGATCTGAGATACCAGTCGCTGCAAAACCTCTCTTGTGATAACAGGGACTAGATGTATAAACTATTCAGCTTCAGCGCCCCCTTCCATGGGTTAGAAATTTCTAGTATCAGATTGGCATTTCTGATGCCAATGTACACATGCGGCACGGATACTATTGGCTTTCACGAATTGCTTTGGATATGGGGGATCAAACTTCACTCTCCCGTTGGCTGACTAGAGGAGTCGCCGGTTCATAAAAGTGATAGTTAGACGCTACGGAAATAACTCTAAACAAGGAATTAATACAATAGTTACAGGGGGGTTGTGCACATTTTTTAATTGCCAAACAATTGATTAGCCGTAGCTATTGAAACAAAACTGAATTTCAAAATAAATTTGAATTTGCATTTGAGTTTGGTTTCATTTGATTCTTCCCTCTTTTCGCCACCGTTCAAACCTCGCTGTAGGACCGGATGCGGCAACAGAGGGGGTGAATGGTGTCCAAAGATTTTTTCCTCCAAATATTCACATATTCCTTTTTCTCCAATAGCTACAAAGCTATGAAGATTTAGGATATGAGGTCTACTAGAAAATAGAGGAACTCAGACTACCTAACGACCAGATCAGAGCACTGTGTGGTCAAATTACGACCATTTGGCGGAAGCTCAACGTGGTCGCATTCAACCACTCATCAGAGACACAAGGCGGTCGGTAACAAACGACGTAGTTGTGCAGAGAACGTGATCGAGACCAACACCATGGTTGAAACTGACAACTCGGTCGACAGCCTGTATAGTGGTCGTAACTTCGACCACTCGACCGAAGAGCAACTTGGTTAGAAATCGACGATCAAACAGAATTCATTGAAGTCGATAACCACCAGATCAAGATTGACGAGATTGAAAGATGAGTGCGATCGGAACCGACGTGGTCGTAAGCCAATGGCATGGTCATACGATCAACGTGGTCAAAGACCGACTAGCACCTGTAGCCGACTGCGGTCGCAGACACCGCATGAGACCGTGGGGGCACACGACCACGAGATCTACGACCAACAAGCACTCGGAAACCAGCGCAAAAGAAAGCAAATGATCTAAATCTTCACCAGTCGAAAAAGAGAAGCGCCGAATAGAACGTGGCCGAAAGAAGAATAGAGGAGGCCAGCGAAGCGCTTGACCGCAAGATCCGATTTCCGAATATCTTGTGATTCATGGATCGTTTTGTCATGAGACGTCAAACACTGCAAGACAACATCCTTTGGCTGAGAAATAACAAGGCAAACGAAGCTTCTAAGCCGTGGTCGATGAGAACGACGCAGTTGAAGAAGAAACAGAGGAAGTTGGAAGGCGCACGAGCGCAAGAGGACACGCTCTACCCTAGGGAGGACATGCTCTACCCTAGAGTTACACACACAGATAAACTCCCATGGGAGGGAGAGGCGACAGCCGCCAAGGCTCAGCCGACCAGCTCAAGTCCAACACTTGCCTCCCCTCTCCCTTTCATAGGCTCACACGCAAACCTTGACCTAATGGATCCACCCATTAGTCCACACTGGTGATAACCCGTAAACCCCACCTAACATTGGGATTTATTCCTACGCACACTAGCGACAACCCGTTAACACCTGACGGGTCACATCACAGCTGCTGTAACAGAACGGCTCCCTTTTTACAGCCTTGAGTCAATTCTCTAAATTGCCCCTCAAGCACCTTCCCGGAAGCTTCCTGTCCTCGCACGACTGCACCTGCCTCCAACCGACTGGACCTCGACTCCTCCCTGAGTCTAGTCCAGGTGCGCTCCGCTGCACACGATCGCACCCGCATCCCCGACCGCTCGGACTTTAGCTCCTCCCTGAGCCTAGTCCCGGTCCACTACGCCGTTGCCTATCGTGTCCACCTTCGGCAGCTCCAACTCCGGTTCGTCATCTCCCGGCTTGCAACCACCTCAGCAGCCTCAATCATCTTCGGCGTCTCTGATCGTCTGGACCTCAACACCTCCTGTGCCTAGTCCCGGTCCTCCCAGAACTCACCATGAAATAGCTCCGAAGTCCTGATCGTCATCTCCCGGCTTGCAACCACCTCAGCAGTCCTGCAGCCACACAGACAAGCAAACCGTCACATAGCACCGCTCAAAATAGGCAGACCATTAATTGGCACACCCAACAAGTTCTCAGTGCACAACATCTGGTTGTAAACCCCCTACGACTGATCGAATGCACAACACAAGAAGTGCCAGCAGCCTACGACCACACGCTAGGCTGCTATGACCACCAAGACATAAGCTACGACTAGCTAACAAACTACTACGACCATCGCTAGCTTGCTATGACCACACACAACATCGCTACGACTTACCCAACCCGGTCGTACCAACTTACGACCGGTCGAGATCACAAGATATGCAACGCGCAAAGCCTACAACCTCATTCCAGATTGTTACGACCACCCCAGATGTCATTACGACTAATTCCCAAACACATCCTCTCCTCATGGTCTCTAGCCTATAACCTCATACCACGGAGCAAAGGCACACTATGTCAACTCACAAGACTCTAGTGGCCAAGAAGAAAGTTCAAACTAGGTAGGAGAGAATCCTAGAGAACCACAGCCCACACTAGGTAGTAAATAATCATAGAGAACCATTTAGATGAGAGGTGTGATTGAGACAACATCGCCTAGAGTTGGCTCCTTTTGTCCAAACAGACCCTTCCTACCACTAGAAGAAATATACTATGCAAAGCCAAGTGGAGGAAAGCAAAATACTAAAGATCACAAGGGAGCAAACCTCTATCCCAGTCGCTTGGTGGGTAGTCGTGATCGTAGATGATTCCAGGGTTGTGGTCATATCCGAGTCCATACCATGGTGGAGTGATCGAAGTCGCGTCTTGGTCTGGACCGTGGTCATAATCGCGTCTGAGGATTGGTCGTAGTTGAGTCCGAGTCATGGTCGTGTATGAGTTCAACTCATGGTCGTAGTCCATCCCATCTGTGGTCGCCACGCCCCGACGGTGGTCGTAAAACGAGTCTGACTCATGGTCATGCACGAGTTTAGCCAAGAGTCCAGACCGTGGTCGTTTACGACTTCACTCCTCAGTCGATGCGGTTGCAAAAACCATGGAGCGGTCGTAAAGGCTGTACCAGTCTCCCCCTCAATTTCACAGTCTGCAGTTCAAACACAGGGACGACTGGAGTCCTAGTAATGGGGTAAATGATATATAACGTGGAACCAGTACTAAGACAAATGACACCAACAGTAGCTTCACAAGTACTAATGACAAAGAATACATGAGAGAACACACCCACACAAGCTCAATCTAGCCCTCATCAAAGCATCTAGAGCTGCTATTCTAGTGCCACCCAATTCTAGAAGAAGCTTGTGACCTAACCACAGTTCTTATGATATCTAATCATAAGCACAAAGTTAAACTACCAAGATGTCATACAGTTTATGTCATGCCAAAACAGAAATGAGTAAGATCAAGGTATACATGTATCTCAATGAATTACAACCATACACATAGCAGGTGACAAGAAAAGAAGATCACAGAAGCATCTACTAGCATGGATATAAGCATGTATACCAGAAAAGATAAGAAGGCATGAATAAACATAGCATCATGACATAGAAAAACTATCCAAGTTATAATCAAGCTCATACTGTCCATACACAAGCATACATCATGTAGGCATACATCATGTCAAACCAAAATCATGGAAAAGTATGCTAACATGTATAAATAATGGTGAATGGATATAAGGAGCAAGAAGTGAATATTAAACCATGATAGATACTACAAAGCACAAAGTCATGATGATACTTGACTTCTAATATGCACCTTCTACTTAGCTCATGAAGTCAAGTCAAAGCTTTAAGCATCCAATAAACTAACAAATATGACAAGGTACATGGATACTTAAGCAACATACACATAAAGGCATGACAAGAAAATATTGAGAGAAAAACATGCCAGTATGGTACACGTGAGCACATGAACAAGCACATCATGCCAATTATGATCAATCATGAATAAAAGAGCATGAAGATAAAGAGTAGCTCACAAAGTAGGTGAGGACGCCCACGTGAGAGCATATGCCTCTTGGAGGCCATGAAGTGGAGAACCAATGAATGTTCTAGTCACATGATGAAGCAGAAGACTAAAACCCAATCTATCCCATGTTCTCAAACTAGCGTCTGGATACCTACAAATGACAAGAACAAAATGCCCAAATCTTGGATCCCGAAGGGTCAGTAAACATATATTTGGGAACCCAAGACTTGACACACTCACAATAGAAGTATGCAAGTTAAAAATTGAGAGACCATGTGGAGGTCGTCCCATGTGTGTGATGAGTAATTGACATCGGTTTAGGAAAGTCGAGTTTGATTTGGTTGGTTCGGACCTTGACGTTGCGTGGTGCAATCGGGCTCGGTTGGACTTGGTCAAACTTGGTCGTATGAGATTAGGATGCCTATTCTTTGATTCGACAGGTTTGGACTTCATCATGAGTAAGTATGATGCTTTTATGCTATTTATGCTTTCATGTGTCGAGCGGTGCTATTTGATGTGTTTCTTGTCTGTGATGGCTGTAGGACGTCGAGGCGGAGTCGTGGCGAGACACGAGGTGACCGGACTAGACACAGGCGGTGTCGAGGTTAGAACTGTCGGATGTGTCGAAGATGGCGGAGATTCGATGTGGTTGTAAGTCGTGGATGACAAGGAACGCAGAATCTTCCCGGAAGGTGCAGGAGGGGCGAATTGGTAATTTCGCGAGGCTGCACAAGCGGGAGCGGGTTTCGTTGGATTTAGCGGGCGTAACGGGCTGGAAACCCGTTAGCCAAGGGCTATAAATAGGTGTTGGTGGCTGCATGTATTCCCATGGCTTTGGGAGAGAGTTAGGGTTTGCTAGAGTCAAAAGAAGCTTTGAGAGTTTGTTTTGGCTTTAGGCTTTAGTTGGTGAAGAGTTGGTATGTGTAAGAGGCATGGACAGAGGTGGTCTGTAGTTTGTCTCCCGTAGTACTGTGTGTGTGTTTTCTCCCTCTGAGTGTTCTTGTGAGATTCTTGATTTTGGAGAGAGTGAGGATGGATTGATGAGTATGTAATCATCCTTGTTCTAATGTCCATGCGTATGGGGACGCAGTTCTTTGTATCTCTTGTTTCCAGGAATGAAATCCCAGAAGTTTATTTCACGAGCTCCTCTCTGTTCTTCGTTCTTCATTTGGGTTATTTTCCTCTTTTTGTAATTTTGAGTTGTTTCTTGCTGGGAAGGCCCAAAATGGGTTGCTCTATATTGGGATGATGCCCCAAGGTCATTTGATCAATTTTCCCAAGAGCAAATCACTTTTAATCTCAGATTTCCCCTTTTGAGCTCCTCTTTTCTTGTTCTTGATTCTATGGTTTGAGGTGGTTTGTGTTTTTCTTCATGAGATGCTCTAAGATATGGACTCTCTGGTCCTTAGGCTATTGCTAATCTTGCTGCAAAAGCTCATGAGCAAAGATTGAAGGGTTGTTGAGGATTTTGGTTTTTTGAGCAGCTCTCTGTATCTTTTCAGGTGTTTTTTTGGCATTTCTAGGGTTTGAGGTAAATCTTTGATTCCCTCCTTGAGATGGCTTAAAACTTGGCATGTAAAGTTCAGAAGCTATTAACTTGTTATCCCCAAAGTTTGATGTACAAAGGATCAAAGATTGAAGAGAATTTTAGATTTTGGTGCTGGCTCTGTACTTTCCCTAGTTCTTGGCCAAATCCTGAAATTCTTGTGCTTTTGTTAGTCTCTCTTGTTATTTAAGGTCCCTATGCTACTTAGTATAGATTCTTGCTCTTTGGTCCAGAGGGTTTTAGCTGCGAGTCTTAAATCTTGTTGAAATCTTGAAGTTTTAGAAATTCAGTTTTTCTGTTTTCAGGCTCGGGCTCTGCTGCCATTTTTCAGCATAACCGGTCTGACCGGTGTGCTGCTGGCGGTCTGACCGCTCCATCTCATGCGGTCTGACCGGCCCTCTTTAACCGGTCTGGCCGGCGGCTACCAGGCGGTCTGACCACCAGGCCATTGCGTTCAGACTGGCCGGGGTGTTTGCTGCTGTTTAGCTTTGGCTCTTTGTATCTGCATATATCTTGTTCTATTTGCTTTTGTCTTGCTTCTCCCAAGTTAGCTTAAAGTTGAAGGGATCTTTTGAGCTCCATTTCATAGCTTTCATAGCTATTGGAAGGAGAGTGTTTCGAGGAAGATGAAAAGAAAGGAAAGGGTAAGGTTCCAAACGGAGTAGCCCATCAAAGGGCTAACTCTGATATAGATTCTGGCAGCGATGATTGATACAATGCCATGTGATGTTCAACCATCGGGGCTTAACATCGTTGTTTTGTCTTTTGTGCCCCCTATTTTATCTCATCAACTAATAGAGCAGGCAGTGGTAGTTACTAAATTTAAGAAGTTTCCATTTTTTTTTATTATTGTTGTGTTGGATGGATGGAAAATAATTTGATTGAGAACAGGCTGATGGCAACAAATGGACTAAATAAAACCAATCAAGCTGGATGTTATCGTTGGGTTCTCCAACTTGGCTTGAAGGTTGTGCATTTCGGGTGGTAACAATTGCACTCGCATGTTCATTTTGGAGGAAGTTTGATTCTGTTCTATCTTGAAGATTGCGTAGGCCGCCGGCACCGGCCCCTTGCCCCCTTGAATACGTCCTTGTGCATCTCGGACGAGAAAACCCCATCCTCCAGCTCCTGATGCTGCAGATAATGATCCATGTATGACACCTTCAGAAATTCTGCTAGTGGAGGATTCCACTAAGCTGCAGTGGTCGTTTTTGGCCGAGCTTCATTGCTGAAGACATTCAGGAACTCATATCGCAAGCATGTATCTGTGCAGATGCGCAAACCTCCCTGGGATTTCTTGGCCTCTCCCCGGCATTGACAACATCGGGGAAGGGGTCAACTTTAATGTATGTCCCCAAAATGATGAATCAATGGTTAGGATGCTCCAGATCAAATAGCCAAAATCTTTCTATATATACCTTAAATTAGAACTACAGATTACGATGCACCAATAGGGCCTCTTAAAAGTCACCTATTGCTTTGAATGATATATCTGTTTGGAACAAAATTTTTAGTCCAATGCACAATAGCTTCAAGTGGTAGCTTCAAGAGAGTATATGTCACATCATGAAAGGGTGGGTTATTTTAGCATGTTGTTTTGACTTTTGGGTTATAGTTTTGAATTTTGACTATTCGTGAGACATAGTACACAGAGAAAAGCAGTCGCATATGATTTTAGCTGATATAGTTGAACTTGGTACAGTGTCTACTATAACCACTTGATATTTTGAAGATCATTTTGAGATCTTATTTTACCAAAGCAAATCTTGGACTAGGATCCATTCACAATTTCCTCCTAAACTTAAACCATTGATTACAATTGTGTACTCTATCTTAGTAAAGCAAGTTTTAGACTAAGAACTATCTATAACTGCTCCTGAGTTTCAACCAATTTGAATTAATTACATTTTGATTGATTTCAAGCTATGGGTGACCATCTTAAGCATTACACTTGAAAGAGTGATCTTGGTTATACAAAATTCCTCTTGAGTTTATGACAAATGCAATGGTAAGCTGTTTGATAAAGAAGAATTGTTGAGATTTAGGATTAAGCGCAAAAGATATCATCATTCAAGCTATTTTTTAAGTCACTGAACAAAAGTAAAAATCAGCATGACACACGACTAAAAAATAGTTAACTCTAAATTAAAGATCCAAACAAGATAAAAACGACACACGACTAAAAAAATAGCTAACTCTTAAACTAAAGATCCAAACAGAATGGAACTTGGTATAAATCCTCGCTAGAATATCAAAAACTTTTTCTAATAATGAACCGTGAAGACAACCTCCTTCCAGACTACAGAGATTACTATAAAGCAGCAAGATCGTCACCACCATTTCAAGGAAAAGTTCTTGGTCTACACCATCTACACCTGTGCTACACTTTCTCCCAAGGGTGGACATGAGCCTCTTCGACGCAGTACTTCCTCTGCTCCTACTCGCGTTTACTGCGACCCTATCGGTGCAAGCTTCCAACGGCAATGTGAGCGTTGCATCTGCTGCCACGCTCATAGGATGTCAAAGGAGCTGCGGCAATATGACCTTCGGCTATCCTGTTGGCATCGGCTCATCCCGTTGCTTCTGGCAGCCCGACTTTGAGCTCATCTGCAACGACACCATGCAAACTCCCAGGCTCTTTCTCAGGGACACAGTCACGGAGGTCGTCGATGACATTGGTGTTGTCTCAGAATACGGTAGGGAATACAATTAAGTCTCTTTGGGTTTCATCACGATACTTCTTGTACTCGTCTCACCGGTACAAGCTCCACTCTAGTTTGTCCCAAGTTAAAGTACACATGGAAATATGGAATGACCGTGACAACTTTAGGTAATGTTCAAATATTTTATAAGGGTGAACACCGTTTAATACTGCAAGCGATCCTCTTGCATATAATTTGTTTTTCTTTTTGGAAAACTATCCTCCAGTTATTAAGGATATTATGAAATGTTGACTATATTTGTACTCAAAAAATGTTATAAATATAGGTTAAAATTGTGCATTGGCTCTTATAAACCAAAGAAATTGTATAATGATATCCACTCGGGAACCAAATAAGAAGGCTTGAATTAAAATGCGTCAGTCATTAATCTGTATGATTCATTGCCTATATTTTAGATTAACAAATAAAACATTTTATGACACTTTTGGAATGCAATATGTTTAAAGGAAAATGGGACAATTCCTCCAAAATTTCCATCAAAATCCGTCATTTCAACTAGGGCCATAGCCATAAAGTGCTAGATAGAAATATCATTGAAAATTTTATTCTTATCTTGAAAAGGAGAAATATCATTGAAAATTTTATTCTTATATCGAAAAGGACTAGAATTGAAATTTTTTAGCACTATGAACCTAAGCCAGGTTAGGATAAAAACTACCGATAGCACGAATCTTTACCAAAGTTACATTTGAAATAAGAAAAACCAAAGCAGCATGGATGGAATAAAAAATACCACTGATAGAGCAATACAAAATCATAGTAGGATTAGGGAGTGGAAACGTTCACCGATATGATTTTGATACTGGTTAGGACTTATATGTAGAATTGTAAAGAACAGGGAGTTGTCCACAAATCTATTATTTTAGTTTAGAATTTATAAACATTGGGATAATAAAGTACATTTTAGATCACAATTTTAAGTTTTAATTAAACTTAAAATATTAAATTAAAAGTTTTAACTATATTTGCAATCAACAACTTGTTTAAATTTTCAATTCTGCATTCTATATATTTCTGGAAATGAAAAAGGTTTTTTGGATTTTAGTTCCAAATTTGTATTTTTGAACAACATAATTTTTCAAGAACTTTCAATATTAATTTTTTTCACTGCAATTTCTCTGATTTTTCAATTCCTGAATTGTATGCTTTTGAAAATTTTAGTTTCAGTGTATACTCATATACAAACTAATTTCTAAGATTATACTTAATATGGAGTCTTTTCTTTTAGTCTAATCAATTATAACTCAGAGAGAAAAAAAGGAAAAAGGTTTCTAATCTATGCATATGGACACGATTATTGTATTTAAGATATTATCTTTTCTGCTCATATCTATTTCTAAATCATTTTGAGGTTTTTTAGGGGTGGTGAGATGGTTTGATTTGGATTGGTGTTATATGATTAGCCTGACATAACTAAAAAGTTTCCATTATTGTGATATATTTACTTTTTAAGTTGAATTTATGTATTTATATATTTGAATACTACAATTGTTGAAATTTCATTTATGGATTTATATAAATTCTGGAAAGCATATGTTTTTGAAAATTTTAATTTTGGAAAGCAATAAATATTTCTTTCCTTTGTTTGGATTGATATTACTACGTTTATGTCTTTTAATTACCTCTGCAATCATTCTCACTATAACTTCGTGTGCTTTTCTCATAACAGTTTTGCCCATTTCATATTCACAATATATCCCCATGAGATCTGGTGTCAACGTTTACAACATTTCATGGAACGCACCTGGGAGATCTTTCACCTTTTGGTACGCTCGACTAAACATCACCGGCTGTTACTTGGACGTATACCACGTGCTTGATCAAGCAGCCACAAATAATGTGACTGTGTCGCTTTGTACATTAACCTGCCCTAACAAGGAAAAAGTTGATCTGCATTCTTAGGGTCCTAGAATGGGAAAAGTTGATCTGCATTCTGTCATAAGAAGAAATATTGATTTCAAATATTTTGTTCTTGTAAAAGAACAGTCAGGTCAATACATGAGGGACACAATATATATCATGAAACGACATCCTCATGTCTGTAACATGTAGATATAGGTCATTGAAATGGAATGTTAGATATGGTACCTTCCAGGCTTTAAGTTATGCAGTGCACAACCGAAACAGAGCTTGTTGTTCTAATCTAGGTATTCTTCATGACCCAGTAGTCCAGCACAACTTCTAATGTTCTTTGCCCCCCCCTTTAGGTATCACAGTGAAACTTGGTTTTCTGAGATTCCAACTCGCCAAGCTCCTCATATGGATACTGAGATTTCAGACATAAGAAATAAATACTTCAAGAGGTCTGTCGAACACTTGCACTATCTAACTATCTGTGATTCTGCTATTTATTTGTGTGTGTGTGTATATGTACTTATTTATTCTCTCATTATTCGCAGATGGTTTATTATATTGGTTTCGTCAACTTGCATAAGGCTAACTGACAGAGGGAAAGGAGAACAAAGCAATTCGCTACATCAATATTAAGGTATTTCGATTTCTCAATTTCTTATAAGAATTCATTAATTTTTGTTTTTATCTTTATTATATATATATATATATATATATATATATATATATATATATATATATATATATATATATATATATATATATAAACATATCGTTGTATCAACGTATCACATATCCGTATCTTTATCGGGCAGCATAGCACCTAAAACTCAGAAAGGGCAATGTAGAGGTCGGTAACCTTCTTCAGTGCGAGGCGCTGCAGCTTGGGCAGGTCCTCAAGGAACTTGGCCTTGCATTGGATCTCGGCGTTGAGTGCGTAGAGACGCGAATATGCAAATCCGGACTCTCCTGTGTATTCTGAACTAGTCTAGGATCACGCCGTGCACACAGCATACACAAAAATAAAATATCAACCATATCATGATTCACAAAGAAAAGACTCAAATATTATTAATTATCAGAGTTGCGACCTTATGGCCAAGCATAAAGATAATAGACTGAATGGCTTATGAAACTTGCAGCGAAAAATAAAAATAAGCGTAATAGTCATTCGACATGTCCACAGGCAATTGACTAGGGAGCGAAGTCCTAATCTACGAAATCATCAAAGTATTGTCCTTCTAGTACCCCTGCTGTTCTGGTCTTTCTTCCTCAACTGAACAAATATGGATATAGACGTGAGTACATAGAATACTCAGCAAGTCCTTTAGAACAAAGATGCAATATAGTATGCAAAGTTTACCAAAGGATAGCTGAAGGGTTATTTTGCAGAAAGCAACAAGTTAAAGTAAATACAACAAATAGATTGAAAGCAAACTTTGAAAATGATTAATAAGTAAATAATCAAAGGAATTGAGAACAACCATAAGTGAACTGACCATTCACTCCAATGAATCACCCGTGAACTAAGATTCACGTAATGAACTACCAGTGAATCAACCATTCACTTCCTAACTTAACCCGTCTAGATTTTTATGAAAACTCTACCCCTCGTGTGAAATCATCGAGCATTGTCCATAACCGGGGACATGGCTACTCGAATAGGTTTACACTCTGCAGAGGTTGCACAACTTTACCTACAAGATATGATAATTTCATATTGCCACGTGATTAGCACACCTTTTGTAGTGTGCGGCAGAGAAATCATGGCTTTACAATGCTCAATCTCAACCCAGTTCTGCTTCGCTGAGGTTTCACCGTTGAGTAGGTGAACCCACTAGTCAATAATTGCCCCCTCTTGCGCCCCGTGGAATGCATGACACCCACTAACATCTCAACGGTGGAACCAAAATTGAAACATCACAAATTAATCAGCTCAGTCCATCCCATAGTGGACATGTGGTTGTGCGGTAAGGCTCAGATCAATAGATAACAATGTTAAGTCTTTAAACATTACCCAAGTGAAACATCCATTCCCAATGTGCAAATTGCACCCCCTTTACTGCACGATCATTCGCCCAAGTGAAAACTATTTTTGTACAACCAACACCAATGACACTACCCATGTCACGGTACTCAAATTTTATAATTGTGGCTGACCACAATGTTCCAATATATCATTAAGTCAAAATTAATTAATTAATCACTTGCGATGATAAACCCAACACGACTATAAGCATGGCTAAGCTTAAAAATCGTACAACGCATGTGACAACTAATATTGCATCACTAGATCATTACCCATCCTCTAGTGACAATGGAATCATGATATTCAATTTATCAAGGAGGAATTAATCAAATAGGTCATTAACTACCAATACAAAGGTTTGTAATAAAATAGCGATGCATGATAATGTAAAACAAAATAATACATAATAGATTTGAAAACTAGATTCAACATGATCAAATGACATGACTTGCCTTGGCCTTGCTCAGTTAATGGCTCTTGGTCTTCAAATATTGCTTCAGCTCCTTCGAAAGCGTGATCTAATGAGAGAGAAAATGAAATGAAATATAAAACAAATTTAAATAAAAATCAAATAAACTCCAAAAACTTCAAAACCAGAACCAAAAGATAGAGCTCAATTTTAGATGAATTTAGGAAAAAAGAATCGGGTCAAACGGAGCTAGGGCGAAGAAGAACGGGCTCTCGAAAAATCTAATATAAGGAAAAGGCTGAAAATCAGAAATTCTACTATGCTGTGAACCTAGTGCACGAAAAAGGTTGGTCTACGGCTCACTCGGCTCGGTCGGTGTATGGGTCTACGGAATAGGGGTCTTGACATCTTGGACCCACACGTTAGGTGCTCGGTGCGCAGCGGACCAAGTCCACAGAGGAGACGAAGGGGTGTGCAGGCGTGGGTGTGGGGTGACGTAGTGGCTAACGAACCGAGGAAATAAGCATGCAAACCGAGGCGATGGCGCAACTGGGTTTGATGGCGCAAACGGTGCACGGGGTGAGATGGGCTTGACCAGAGTGGAATCTCACCGGCGGTGGCTCGATGGACGGTGCTGGTCAAACGGCGATGCATGGTGGAGATGACCTTACCAGCCAAGACGACGGCTACAGGAGCTGAAGACAACGGCGGGGACGATGGCGCTCAGCTTGGCACGGATGTCGAGGGCACACGATGAGCTCAGCTGTTAGATGCGAAGATCGAGGGGCCTCGGCTATTTATACCTGAACGCCGAGGAGGCTAGGGCTCTCACGGCACAGAGGCCAAGTCGAAGATGGCACGGACGCGCGAGGACTCTGGCTCAAAGACGACGGCGAGAGACTGGAACGAAGACGACAACGCATGCGGCGACACGCGGACGGACGAGATACAGGGGTGCTGGCGAGGAAAGAAGGCTGATGGCCGACATGTGGCAGCTATCCACCTAGCAAAGTGGGCGCGGATGAGCGATGCGTGGCGTGGGTGGAGCGGGCTAGGATGAGGTGTGGTCAGTCACTGGTGGGCTTTGCCCACTTGGCCTTTAGGGATTTTTAGAATTTTTCTATTTTTAAAAATTCAAATAAAATCTTTTGAGCTCTAGAAAATAGCAAATAACTTGAGAAACATCAAAGAAAATTCTAAAATAATCCTTGGGACTCAAGGAACTTAAATAAAATACTACTAGCAAATGTTAAAGTCATGTTTAGTCATATTAAATCCTTTTATTTAGTACAAATTCAATTTAAGCCTTTATTAATTCCAGAAAAATCCAATGGTGAATTTTATTTTAAAAGCTTCAAAAAGGTGTAAAATAAGGATGTTATGGAGTGCCACCACCACAACCCGCTTCTTCTCCTGTTTTCGCTAATTGCGCTATAAAACAGTGCAATCAGAGAATGTAGATGAACCAAAGTAGTTCTATTTATGAGAATAAGATCATTCTAGCCATCCATCAATCATCACATACAAGAACTAAGGCATTTACATGGCTAAAACCCTAGCCATCCAACAATTTCATAATATCACATCGAAGCATCAAAGAAGAGAGGGGAGGGGATCGGATGGGGAGATGACCAAAGTACTAGCACCGATGAAGGAGAGGAGGCGGCAGCGTCACTGTTGTGTTACGACGGTGACACTGCACAAGACACTCTTATGAAAAGAGTGCCTTGTGCAGTGAATTGTGGTGTCACAACCGAAGGCAGAGGAGCTCGAGGGAGGCGGCCAGCGCTTCGATCGGCGGTTTCTGGGAGCTAGCAGGTAGATTAGTTTGGAGTGTTTGGGGGAGGCGTGTGGGGAGGCATATACAAGGGAATTTGAGTAGCAGAACTGAGAGGTCATGACGTTGCTTCAATTTGAAAGTTTGAATAGAGCGGTAGCAAAATATAAAAGACAAATTTTCATATAAACTGTATGTGATGAGGTAATATCACAGACAATTCTTGTTTATAATTGTCTGTGATACTTCACAGACGATTTTCACCATGAACCATCTGTGATATTACTACTTCACAGACGGTTTTTAGTGCTCGTAGCAACACAGACCATCTCTAAACTAAAACTGTTTCTGATTCTATTTAATATTGACTGTTTTGGTTAACTATCCGTGATGAAGCATCTAGTATTAGCCTTTTAGTTGTAGTGCATCTGGCTAATAGGCTCCACCTTTCTTGCACCTTGCAGCTCCAGTTTGTCCTCCGAAGGGACTCCAAGCTCTGAGTTGAAGGGCATCCTAACCAAAGCTCCCTGTGGGAAGCATCAATATAACTACTGTCGGCTCGGCAATTTGCTGGAGTATCGTGGGCCAACCGATGTGCGCCACCACTAGGCATTTAGAAAAGGAGTATGCCATAATACTGTAGGAAAATACTATTGCATCGATTGTCCTTACAAAACACAGTATGATAATATAACAATGCAGTGCACCTCGAGAAAAAAAGCAAAATCTTCTATTAGGTGAGTTCTATACACCAGTTAATTTTCACATTTGAGCAGAGCAAGACTAAGCAATATAATTATTACAGATGTTGCCATTGGGCTTAGTGTTGGTTTCGATGTTCTACTTGTCAGCTCAAATGCAATGTTTCTCATCCGTAGATGGAAAAGAGACAACCAAAAGCAGCTATGTAGGAAGAATTTTCGGAAGAATCAAGGCCTTCTCCTACAACAACTAATATCGTTTGATGAAAATGCATGTGACAAGACAAAGATTTCTCTTTGGAGGATGTGGCAATCGAAACCGACATGGTAGCCACTGGGCTGCCACGTGGTCGCCACATATGCACGAGCACTGACGCGCACGCGCCGGCCGAGGCGGCACTTCAGCTCAGGCTCGCCGGCACTCCGGCGCCCGGCGGCGGCGGCCAAGATGCGCAGCGTCCAGAGGAGAAGGCGGGGAGGCAAGCTGTAAGGATCCAGATTTTACAATCCGATTCCTCTCGTGATTCCACTACACTATTCCACGGATCGTAGATAGTGCTCACATATTACAATTCTAAATATCAATGTACATATCATGTAGAAGTGTAAATATAATAGTAGACTTACTCATGGGCGATTAGGCCGAAATCATTAAATTGCAATAGCGGAAGAACGAAGCACAGGTGGGACCTTCGTGACATGCCCACAAGCGACCAACCGGAGGTTCGCGACCTAGCCTTGACATCTTCATCATCTCGCCATCATGTACAATCGTGTTTTTGAGGCGAAGTGTTCGATTCGATTCTGGATTTGTTGTGAAAGCGAGTGTGAGTACAAACCACCGTGCTCCACGAGCCAATACACGAATGCAAGTAAATAATATGCATGGCTTATCAAAGGAGAGGCTTGGGTTATTTTATTTGCAAAATCGCCTTTAGTAGCATTATTATTATTTAATCATTGTGTTATTGTTGCTACCTAAACTCCACATAACGATTGCCATAATTGACTTAATCCACCAAAAAAACACTTTCTTTATTGTTTGCTATCTAAAACTCCAAACAGCGAGTGCCATCATTTACTGAATCCACCGAACATACTCTTTCTATATTGAGTGCTGTCTAAAACTCCAAACAACGAGTGCCATCATTTACTGAATCCACCGAACATACTCTTTCTATATTGAGTGCTGTCTAAAACTCCAAACAGCGAGTGACATCATTTAGTTAATCCACTGATATCTTTTGTATTCTAGATTCCTATCAATCCAATCTCGTGGTTGCTAATCAGCAACTCTTTATTTCTAAATTCTAATGATTATCCAACATAATTGCTTTCAAATCCACCGAAATCATTTGTAACATGACTTTCTAACAATTCAATCCTTTTGCTATTGATCCAAATCCATAATTTGCTCTTCCAATAATCAATTATCTATCTCTAACTAATTCACTATTATACCTTCACCAAGAATATCAGTGATCAAGTCTATGATTCATTAGTTTACATCCACCAAGAATATCAGTGATCAAGATTATAATCCAATAATAGTTATCATCCCCAATATTCCCAGAAATTCAATTCATCCATCTAGTATTTGATCCAATCCTATTAATCCCATTATTACCATCATCTTCCAAGAATTTATATTAATTAACAGTGTTGTAATCCAGCAATGACCTTTGCACTCCTAATTCTCCAAAAATCATTTAAATCATCAATCTAGCCTATATATTCATTTAAGCTCCACCAATTTATTTCTCCTAGAATCCACACTATCGTTTACCCCTTTTTATGATTGACAGGAATCCACCTACTTCTTTATGTGTTTACCACAAACAACCATCTTCTTTTCTTATGACTCTATTTATTCTTTCGACATTTTATTTTGTGAGAAGTATCATCATTATTTAAATATATAATACATAGAAATTTCCTAAGACCTAGCAATTTTGAACAAAAACATAATGTGTAAGAGAATGCAATAATAATAGCGATCCAGATTCCATCCACCGTTACATGGCATCCGCACCATATAGCATCTTTCAAATATTGCCGCTTAACTTACCACTAGGACGACACCAAGGACAATTCAAATCAGGGCTTTCCACGCCCTCCACTTTTCATTTCCACCCACAAGGTTGTTTTTGAAAGAACTATATCTGGTTAAGTTCCCATGTTTACCCTTGACTGTGGGCATGGCTATTCGAATAGTTTTGACTCGCAGAGTTTATACACTTTCACCACAAGAGACAATCAACTCGTTGCCCCACATGATTCTTTAGTCATGTGGTTGAGAGCACCATCACAGTGACTTTTCAAAGTATCTAGCCCCTTTGTCATCTCACCTTATGGGCTGCTCCCACTTGCGGTGGGTCCCATCTATGCACGAGATGTTCCCCTACGGTTACTAGCTTTATTCGGCCCACTCCTTAGCGCTAGTACGATCGGGAAACTTCACCCTCCACTCGGTGTCCCTTTAGGGCTTCTCTTGCCTTGCGTATCCACTCCTATCCACTACAAGTGAGATGAGTCCGGGGTTTCGATAAATTTACTTAACCAAGTTGTATTTCTGACTTGTGGTTGTATGATTTTACACAGATTTCATGACAAGATTCGGTCCTTAGGATTACTCGAGCGGTTCTACCACACTCCATAATTTGTGCTTCCATTGCACCACATACCAGCCCCAAACCATCCGCTCGGATATTTAAGCAAATTGAGATTTTTGGGAGCATAAAATAATCATGTCAAAATATACAGTCATTCCTACCATGACTGTCCAAACCATTTCTCATGATTAAAAATGGTAATGATGTTTGGGCATTTCAGCGCAATGAGTATCTATGCAAGACTAAGCATGGCGCATAATTAGGGACTTATTTTTGAAAGGTTACTATTATAATTTTGCTAGGCGACAAGGTTCACACATTCAAATATTCCAAAGAAGGCGTAATATTAATCAAGTTGAATAATTGGCATATAACAAAATATTGAATTAATCATGTATTTGCATATAAAATAATAGCATGCAATTTGATAATTTAAACAAAAGTAATTTGCAGAAAATGTAGGAACAACATGATCAAAGTATTGACTCACCTTGCGCGGTTTACCGCGGTCTTGAGCTCACTCAAATCTTTCTCATTGGATGGTCTTGAGCTTTTGGTCTTTTTCTTCACCTCGATCCTGATCTCGCTTGATCCGTTGAATCTTCAGACTCGGTTTCTAATTACGCGATAAACGATGAATCCAAATAAAAGCAAATAACTCGAAAGATCCAAATAAATCCGAATAAACTCAATTTAGTTTTATTATGAGTTAATGGGTGATTTGAGGCAAGGTGGTGGTAGAATACGATAACTTGATCTTTTATTAATAATCTCTTTTATTACTTTTGTATTTATCAAGGAAGTTCCATGAGTTGGGTTAGACTCGTGATGAGCATTCTTTTGTCGAGTGCTAATATTCAGGCATAGGTTGTATAGAAGTGATATATATATATATATATATATATATATATATATATATATATATATATATATATATATATATATATATATATAGAGGACGCTGAAATGGGGCACCATAGTGCCCGGCACCAAAACCTCCTCGCCTTTGGATTGCTTTAAGATGCGTGCAAGTGCAATGATATCTAATATATCGAATGGAAAGTCTTAATCATGGATGAAAAATCTCAATCATGCATGGAAAGTTATAATCATGGATGGAATGTCTCAATCATGGTGCCCCTGTTATTTAACTATATATATACATATATATATATATACATATATATATATATATATATAATTTTTAGCTAACCAAATTAATTTTAGAATCCGGGTGGGTAGCATTTTGTGGTGCGACATTTCAGGTGCACTTAGTTATTACTGGACGTAACTTATTTTGAATTAGGATCCATTGGTTCAGGTCCTAGCTTGCTACATTTATTCATGCTCAACATTATTATTTACTAAATCTAACGTTAAGATTTAATCACTAGCACCTTTATCATGTTGTCTACACCTTTGTTATTACTAAGCTTAGCATTATTTTTAGTTAGATTTATTTACCAAGGCTTGTCATACGGGTTCATATATTAATATAGCTACTTAATTAAATCTACCATGAAGATTTGTTTAACGACGGTATGTTAAACGTTAGGGCACACATTATGATTATAAGGACAACTTTTACTTTAAGGCCTTGCTTTTATAACTATACGTAATATATACATCATTCCCCTTTAACTTTATCTGGAATATTTTTTTATTTACAATTGAATACCTAACTAAATCCATTGGTTATTAGTGTCTTTAATTAATAACTAGCCTTTAAGTGAATATTCATACCATGTTCATGATGATTAATCCTAAGGAAATCCTAAATAATCTCATCTATATCCTACCCAAATTCTTATCGGCTATCATGAATTAAAAATTTTAAATTTTCTTTAACCACTTAATTATTAATATGCATGTAATCCCATGTTTTGAGGTACTCATAAGCTTTATTTGGATCCAAGTCAATTAGTTTAGCTCCCTGGTTTTATTCCCTAGTTGTTGGCTAGTTAAAATATGCTAAAAGAAAAATGGGTCAAAAATGTGCACCAAGGGGACTTGAACCCAGAATCTATGACTTAACATTTGGCTACACTAACCAGCTAGGAGAATGCTCACTTGTCATGGTACAAAAAAGGAGAATGGGACTGTTCTGTCTTGGCTGCTCTCGGCTGGCAACGCAACAAAAGAAAAACATCCTAACTAATCGCTGGCGTGCAGGACTCAACGCGGCAGCAGGTGCTGAGAGCACGCCTGATAACCGATGGGGATTCAGGTGTTACTTGATTCATGAGGGGCCAAAACTAGAAAAGGTGATGCGCGGGTATTGACTTGAAATGAGCGGCGGCGGCGCTGAACGGACCTTGCAGCAGCAAGCAGAGGCAGGCGGAGGTGGGAGCCTACAAATGAAATGCTCCCACTGGCCCTACCAGGCAAGGACCCACCGGTCAATTTGCTGGGACGACGCCGGCTTACCTAGTGGCGGCGAGGTTGGGGCCAACGGTGCAGATGGCGCCGAGGGGACGGGAGGAAGAGGTAGTGGAGAATGAGTTACGTGGAGTTCGGGGAACCTCACCGGCGAGTGGGCAGGGGCGGAGGAATCGGGTTGGGCGGCGGCGGAGACCATGGGCGGCGGCTTGCGCACGACGTCGGCAAGCTGAGGTGAGGGGAGCCGAAATCGACGCTTGGTAAAGCCAGAGAGCCTTGGTGATGCTCGACCGAGGCAATCGAGCTCACGCGCCAAGAGGAGCGACGGCGGAAATGGGGCGGTGGCTGCGCACGCGGAAGGAGAAGGAGGTAAGGGGGAAAGATGGCGCACGGGAGCAAGGAGGACGAGTCGGAGGCTTTTGTAGCTGCAGAGGGGCGGGAGGTGCGGTGGCGGAGGACCGGTCGGCGGTGAAAGCATCGAGGCCCCTAAAAATGGTTTTGGTAATTAATGAAATTATGTGAATATGGGACTAACGTGTTTTATGAGCATGCTATGGGTTAGTCTACATATGAGTGACAAGATGCAAGCCAAAGGATATCTATGAAGACCAATTTGGCTCAAGACAAAGGTATACTTAGCGTAGGATCCCTTTTATTTTTACCGGTCTTAGGTGAATGGTGGAAGACCGGATTATAGGATAGATGATCGTACCATCAAGAGGATCTTGGCAAGTAGCTTGAAAACATACTTGTTGTGCCATATGGATCAATATTAGAAACTTGCATCCATCAAAAATCAGTTTTAAACAAAATCGTGCTCATGCGGAAGGGCGGTAGTACCACGATTTTGAACGCCGGAATTACCGAGAGCGGTAGTTCCACGCCCAAATGCGGTAGTACCGGTGAGCGGAAGATCCGTTTCTTGAGCGGATCAATTTTTCCAGAGAGCACCCGCGGATGCACTTGAGCTCTTGCGGGAACGGAAGTACCGGCCACTTAAACGCCGGAACTACCGCACCGAGCGGTAGTACCGCATTATGAATCAGTACTTCTGGAGCCCGGAAGATCCGGAGGGAGAGCGGATCAATTTTTCCAGAGAGCACCCTCCGGATAAAGTCTGGATTTTCCTGGAGTGGAAGTACCAGCGATTTCAACGCCGGAACTACCGCTGTGTGCGGTAGTTCCGCTGTTCAGAGCGGTACTTCCGGAGTCCGGAAGATCCAGCCCGAGCGGATCAATTTTTCCAGAGAGCACCAGAATTTGGGACCTTTTGGAGTTTGGCTAGAGCGGCAGTACCGCACCGACTTTGCGGAACTACCGGAGAGTGGTAGTGCCGCAAATATCAACGGCGGTAGTACTGCGCCGCCAAATCCTTGATCCTACAGCGGGGTGGAGAACCGTTGGGCAAAGACCGCGCGGGCTCGGGCGCGAGGGGTTGGCCGGGCTGAGGTTATGGGGACGGTCGGGCGGGCGCATAGGGTGGAGGTGAGTGGCGCTGCACAAAGGGTAGAGGAGCGAAGAGACAAGGCAAGCACGCGTGCTCGCGACGTCGAGAAAAAGAAGGAAGCGAGCACGCGCGGTGAGAGAAAAGAGAAGGAGAAGGACGAAGGCATAGGCGCCGGTAGGGAAAAAGAAAGGAGAAAGAAAGAAGGAGCGGACGGGGTGGGGCACTGTCACGGTGAAGGCGGGAAGGGGAGAGAGCCGCGCGCCACACACAGAGGAGGAGAGGCGTGGCGAGGGCGCGGGCCCGCGAGGCCGAGAGAGGAGGCGGGAGTGGGGCGGGGCGCGCGCAGTGAAATGTCGGGCGAGCTGGGCGTCATGGGAAAAGGAGCGAGGAGGTGGGGTTGGGTCGGTTTGTTTGGTGGCTGACCTCTCTTCCTTTGTCTTTTTATTTATTCATTCCTTTATGTTTTAGGTATATTTTGTATTTGTGTTTGTATATATATATTCATTTATTTTCCCTTTATCTCTACTTTTGTGTATTTTCATTTCTATATCTTTGTTCAACTGTCCAGCCTTTTTGTACACATATTTGCATATAATTTATGTATTTATTTTTGTTGCCCTTTATACTATTATTTTCAAAATGAAATTTTATATTTTAGTTCAAGTTTCTCCTCCCTTTTAGATTTGAATTTAGCATTTTTGGGTTTCCATTATTTGCATATTTCCTTTTATGGCATTATTAATATTAGTTTTATTTTTTGAAGCTTTCTTAAATTTTTGGATCCTCCACGAAAATTCAGAAAATCGCCATAAAATCAAGTTTCAACAGAACATATTGCAAAATAATTTAAGAACTTTATATTTTCAAATTTGAATTTTTCAGATGTTACACAAGCTCACCTTGGCGCGGTGCCTAAGGGGCTCGAGGAACCGCCGACGACGAGACAAGGCGGCGGCGCACGGGTGTCGGTGGCGAGGGTCTCGGTGGCGGCTTCGCCAATGGAGGGGCGAAGGTCGGTCGCGGGGCACGAGGAAGACAAAGGTGATGTCGGTGAGGCGCGGAAGTAACAGTATGGCAGCAATTTCTTGCCGGATCTTGCTCAGGCGACGAATGGGGAACACGGCACGGGGACGACTCAGGAGCGGGAGCGAGAGGGGAAAAGGAGCTTTGGCGCACGAGGGAGGCAAAAGGAGGGGAGGACGGGCTCGGGGAATGGTTTAAATAGGCGCGGGGAGGAGTAACGGCCGAGCACGACCTCGCCGGAGTTAAGGCGATTAGAACCGCGCGCTGCGGCGGAATGGGCTTTAAGATGGAGGGGAAAGGTGAAGTGAAGGGGAGTGAATAGGGCACTTAATGGTGTCATTTCCACTGCCAAAGAGAGGTAACGATGGCATTTATGAGCTCGGGCGGGGGCGTTAATGGCGTCAGCTGGAGGAGGAAGACGGAGAGGTAGAAGAAGGGCTGACATGCGAGCCCCATATGTCGGCGAGTGAGAGAGAGGAAATTGATTTTTAAAATCTAGAAAAGCACATAAAATCCAGATAAAAGTCAAATGCTTCAAAATAATCAATTTTAAATAGTATTTTTATAGAAATTCAAAATACCCTTTATTTAATAATATATATATATTAAATTAAATTAAATTACTTTTAACAAAAGCCTTTTGAATGCTAAAATAGACAAATAAAATATCCAAAATTCAAGCAACGAAAGAACACTTGATTTTTATTTTAAATTAAATTAATTTTTCTCTAAAAATGTAGAAATAAACAACTGGTGTTACATTTCCCGACGTGTTCTTTTTACAGAGTACCATGTACACTACATAATACTTGTTTCCTTTAATAATGCACTTTTGTAGATCTTATTGTACTAGTATTCATAAAATCCGTAACGTGTATCTGCTTCTATTATCTGTATTACAAAAGTTTTGGCGTAATGGACAAATTGAGTTATATATGTACTTATGTACTATTTTTGGAAAATATTACTCACATGCTTTCTGTTATTAATCAGCTATAGGAGTCTCCGGTTCCAATGGAGCCGCGATTGTGAAAAATTAGAAATGATGGACGGTAATTGAAGTAATATGTTGCTGGCCGTGGAAACTCGTAGCAAGTAGCACCGAAAATGCCTGACGATACCTTGGCGCAGATTAAAGGGTATGTTATTTTGAGATGTACCTTATGGTTTTGCATACAGTTTATTAATTTAATAAATAGTAATTATGAGAGAAAGTAAAGCGAAAAGTAACTTGGCCTGTTAAGTGGATCTTTCGTGAAAGAGTACTAGTCTGCAGTGAAATGAGTACTTTATTATTATTAGTTTCCTGAAGAGAAAACGAGTACAAATTTGAAAGATAACAGTAACAATGAGATGATAAAAATATATAAAAAAGAGTAACAACGTTGTGGAAGAACAAAGTTTAGAGGAAACATCGAATTACCATGGCATCTTGCTACCTAGTATACAATGTCAAAATTCCAAGCGTTATAAATGTTGTGCATGTATCACAGCTAGTTCCCCTACTTCTCAATATGTAACCAGCACCCGCACACAAATCAGGGTAAATTTGATAAACTATACCCAACAATTTATTTTGTAGAATTTACTTAAATATAAGTTTCTTCCATTACGAAATACAGCATTGACGTTATCTTTCTATCCAAAATTAACGGCAAATGAATGAATGATATGCACAGTTAGGACGTACTAATTTCATAAAAAGCGTTAATGAGGGGAGCTTGCAAAAGAAGATAAATACAAAAAGTACTTGTAGGGGCGGGAGGAAGGCGTTCATCAAACTGCTTAGACTTCTATGATTTTTTTTTGGCAATTTCCCAAGAAATTATTACTAACAAACTTGATCATCGCAATCCATTTGGAAACTTGGTTTGCTGTTGAGCCCTGTTATCAAACAAATTAATCCTACTTGTTGAATCTGATTATTGGTTAAGAACAAGTCATGGCCATCGAGGGTTTAGACAAATGGACAAGCCCCGTCCCCCCTTTCCTTTCGGACAGAGATCATTTCTTGTGCCGTTGCCATTTGGCAATCAGTGTTGCCAACATGACATCTCCAGAGACTACTATAAAGCAGCAAGATCGTCACCACCATTTCAAGGAACTACACCATCTGCACCTGTGCAATTGCCTGGTCCTTTCAACGTGACATCCTTCCAGACTCGAGACTACTATAAAAGCAGCAAGATCTTCACCACCATTTCAAGGAACTACACCATCTACACCTGTGCAATTGCCTGGTCCTTTCAACGTGACATCTTTCCAGACTCGAGACTACTATAAAAGCAGCAAGATCTTCACCACCATTTCAAGGAACTACACCATCTACACCTGTGCTACGCTCTCCCAAACACTCTAACACAAGGTCTACAACTTCGAAGTATATATTATACACTTGTGAAAGGTGGAGATGAGCCTCTTCGACGCAGTACTTCCTCTGCTCCTAGTCCCATTTACTGCGACTCTATCAGTGCAAGTTTCAACGGCAATATGAGCGTGGCATCTGAACGCTCACAGGATGTCAAAAGAGCTGCGGTGATCTGACCTTCGACTATCCCTTTGGCATCGGCTCATCCTGTTGCTTCCGGCAGCCCGACTTTGAGCTCATCTGCAACGACACCATGCAACTCCCAGGCTCTTTTTCAGGGACAGAGTCACGGAAGTCCAACATGGCATTGATGTCATAGATTACGGTAGGGAATACAACTAAGTCTCTTTGGGTTTCATCACCATACCTCTTGTAGTCTTGTCCCACCGATACAAGTTCCATTCTAGTTTGTCCCAAGTTAAATTACTCCTCGATAGATGTTAGTTTAGTTTTTAGCATGGGAAAGTACACATGGAAATATGGAATGACCATGACAACTTCATATAATCCTCAAATATTTTATACGGGTGAACACTGTTGCAATCGATCCTCTTGCATATAATTTCTTTTTGTTTTGGAAAATCATCCTCCAGTTATTGAGGATATTTTGAAATGTTGACTATATTGGTAGGCAAAAATGTTATAAATATAGGTTGAAATTGTGTATTGGCTCTTCTAAAACATCCACTGGGAACCAAATAAGAAGGCTTGAATTAAAATGCGCCAGTCATTAACCTGTATGATTCACTGCCTCTATTTTAACTTAACAAATAAAACATTTTAGGGCACTGTTGGAATGCAATATGTTTAAAGGAAATGGGACAATTCCTCCAAAATTTCCATCAAAATCCTTCATTTCAACTAGGCCCATAGCCATAAAGCGCTAGATAGAAATATCATTGAAAATTTTATTCTTATCTAGAAAAGGACCAGAATTGAAATTTTTTAGTACTGTGAACCTAAGCCAGATTAGGATAAAAACTACCAACAGCACGAATCTTTATCCAAGTTAGATTTGAAATAAGATAAACCATAAGCAGCATGAATGAAAAAAATACCATTCATAGAGCAATACAAAATCCTAGTAGGACTAGGGAGTGGAAACATTCACAGATATGATTTTGATACTGGTTAGGATTGTATGTAGAATTGTAAAGAATAGGGAATTGTGCACAAATCTATTATTTTAATTTAGAATTTATATAAATTTGGATAATAAATTACATTTAGATTAGAATTGTAAGTTTTAATTGAGACTTGAAAATATTAAATTAAAAGTTCTAACTATATTTGGAATCAACAACTTGTTTAAAATTTTAATTCCTCATTCTATGTATTTCTGGAAATAAAAAAGTTTTTTGGATTAGTAATTGCAAATTTGTATTTTTTTTAAACAACATAATTTTCTTAGGAACTTTCAATATTGATTTTTTTGGACACTGCAAATTCTCTCTGATTTTTCAATTCCTAAATTGTATACTTTTGGAAATTTTAGTTTCGAGTGTATACTCATATACAAATTAATTTTCTAAGATTATGCTTAATGTGGAGTCTGTCTTTTAGTCTGATCCATTATAACTCAGAAGAAAAAAGGTTTCTAATCTATGCATAGGGACACAATTTTTGTATTTAAGATATTATCTTATCCGCTTACACTACTATAGAAAAGGTCATCACACGGTTCAAAACGTCATCACTGCATTTTGTGAACCGCTCAATTTATGGGTCGCATAATACGAGGTCATCACGGATGGCTTTCGAACCGTCTATGGTGCAATATCATGACGGTTTTTAACTAAAACCGCTCATGTGATAGTTATAATGTGATATATAGTTATTACAGAGCGTTCTAGTTTAGAAATCGTCGTGATATGTAAATATCATGATTGTTCTTAACTAAAACCGCTCTGTGATATTTATAAATCACGACGGTTTTAACTAAAACCGCTCGTGGTTCTGTGATTATAATTCATCACGGACGGTTTTAGTTAAAACCGCCTGTGATATTCCCTTCTACTCCTAAACCTATTTCTATTTATTGGCTAGCCTTAGGAAATGCTAGCCATGCCCTCAAACAAACAGATCAACATGTACATGTATACATCCAATTCACATCTCAATTCATTTCACAAACATAAACATCCATTTTTATTAAGATTGAGCCTACCATTACAATATCCCAAAACAACGAGCAGGTTACACAACAAGAACAGAAAAAGCAAAGATCCTCTATGCCTTCTCGCTTCCGATGCAACGCGACGAGCTGGATGTCTTGACGCCACCATCGTCGGCGTTGATTGAGCGTCTACACAGTTGGCACGAGCTAGTTGCTTTCGCAGTGTCTTGCCTCCCGTAGACTTGTGCGTGCCTGCAAGGAGGAGGACAGCAAGGAGGAGGACAGCAAGGAAGAGGAGACCAGCAAGGAGGCTGGGTTTTAAGTTATATTTATAGGGGAGGGAGAGGGAGGAGAGGCGGGAGTTCAAATTTTTGGCGCGGGAACGGGAGGCGGAGCTACGATTCATGGGGCGAGATTGGTGATTTTTATTGGCTATGATTGGGTTGAGGAGGATCGACGGGCCCAATGTTGATTATCACAGAGCGGTTCTATATATAGAACCGTCGTGATGAATGAATATCACAGACGGTTTTATATACAGAATCGTCAGTGAATTAGAGCACAAATTTTATATACCGATGCAATATAAACAACTAGTCTGAAAAGATAAAATAGCAAAGTTTTATATGGCTTATATATACTCATTTGAAAGGTTTCGATGAGATCTACAACTTTTCAGTTGAAGCAAAATCCAAATTCGAAAGGAAGACTAAGAAAAGGGCAAAACCGAAACCAAAACTTGCGATGCAGGTTTAGATCTACAATTTTTTGGATCGGGCTTGTCGTTAGCTTTCCAACGAGTACAAGAACGCCGTAAAACGGACACTCGCTTGCAAAAGTTATGCCCGCTTTACTGAAGGTGTCTCAAAACTGAATCATACTGACTTAAGCGGAAAATACGAAATTTTGAGGGATTGCAAGGCGGGAAACGTATCACTGACGCATTTTTATTATAAAACCATATGTGATACTGGAATATCACAGACGGTTCAGCGGTAAGAACTGTCTGATACTCTTTTCCCGCCACAAATACCATGACGGCCTCCAAATTAAAACCGTCTATATTAGTACATCATGAGACGGTTTCAAAAAATCGTCTCGTGATTTGACGCCTAGTATTAGGCTTTCTGTAGTAGTGTTATATCCATTTCTAAATCATTTTGTGGTTTTTAAGGGGTGGTGAGATGGTTTGATTAGGAATATAATGGTGTTATAAGGTTATCCTGATCTAACTAAAAAGTTTCACAATTGTGCACGCTCTCTGAATGGAACAATCTATTGACTATTAAATTCGAATTTATGTATGTATATATTTGAATAGTACAATTTGTTGAAATTTCAATTATGGATCTATATAAAATTCTGAAAGCATTGTTTTGAAAATTTAAATTATGGAAAGCAATAAATAGTTCTCTCCTTTGTTTAATTAGATTTGAGATTACTATATTTATGTCTTTAATTATCTCTGCAATCATACTCACTATAACTTCAGGTGCTTTTCTCATAACAGGTTTCGCGCTTCATATTCACAGTATATCCCCATGAGATCTGGAGTCAACGTTTACAACATGTCATGGAATGCACCTGGGAGATCTTTCACCATTTCGTACGCCAATATAAACATCACCGGCTGTGACATTGACGTATACCAGGTGCTCGATCAAGCAGCCACAAATGCGACTGTGCCGCTTTGTACAGTTACCTGCCCTAACAAGGAAATCACGGAGACTGTTGCTAGGCAGGACTGCAATGGTACTGGATGTTGCTCTATCTCGATGCAACCGTTTCGCACCTTGCAGCTCCAGTTTGTCCTCCGAAGGGACCCCAGGCTCCGAGTTGAAGGGCACCAAAGACTCCCTGTGGGACAGCATCAATATAACTACTGCCACCTTGGCTAATCGGACCAACTATGCTTGTGTCAGCAGCCACAGCAAATGCTTGAGTGGCAAGACACTTGATCATGGTTACATTTGCTTATGTGATGCTGGGTATGAAGGCAATTCATACATACCCGATGGCTGCTCGCGTGATAGAGGTAGTTTACCCTGCTCATCTCGATCCGGCTTTACCTATTTTACAATGAAGATAACATTACCCCAAAATAACAAAATTCATGATCATACTCAAGTAACATAACAGTTGCTCCACGTTTGACAACCCCAAAATAACAAAATTCATGATCCGGCTTTACTCTCGCTGTTTTGACGCATGAAAATTCACTACAAGAAATCTTATGATAGGTGACGCTTTCATTTACGCCATGAAAACTAGAAATTATGTCATGTTTCAACATTCGTGACGCTCACGTGACGAAAATTTATTCGCCACCATCATGCGTCTCTAATCATGTTTTATGACGAAAATGTATTTTTTCTCATTGATCTAATGACGATCCTTCTATGACGCCTA
>JAYEVI010000544.1:0-243496 GCA_036346575.1 Dendrocalamus sinicus
GTTAGTGATTTGTATTAGTAGTATTAGGAATTCAAATAGATTTTTGTGGTAATAAATGATTTCAACTGGAAAAAATGTCAGAAACAAAGTTGTATAACGCATCGAGATCTACCACTTTGATTTTGGTCATTTTTTCATATGACTTTGTTTGGACTGTTTGAATTTTGAGTTTCAAAATATTAGAACTTCGAACAAAATTTTGGGGTACTAAGTAATTTCAAATGAAAAAGTCATGAACATCAAAGTTGCACAACTCATCAATATCTACAACTTTTATTTTGGTCATTTGTTTATCCGACAAAGTTATAGTAACCTTATTCACAAATTTTACATACCTCTCTTATAGTTTATGAAACTATAAAAGAGATATGTAAAATTTGTGAACTATATGAAGTAATATAGTAATTGCTGAATTGGGTAGGTTTTTTACACAACTTTGCTCGAAAACACTAAAGGTTCATGCACTACACCAGATGAAGAAAGATATTGTAATTATCCTTTGCAAACTGGAGAAAATTTATCCTCCTGCATTCTTCGATGTTATGGTTCACCTAGCAGTACACTTACTCCGACAGGCACTCCTTAGGGACCATTCAGTATGGATGGATGTATCCCATTGAGAGAAGATTGGGCACCTTTAAGCGTTTCATCCGCAATAAAGCAAGACCGAAGGATGCATTGCGAGAGGCATACACCGCCTATGAGTGTATGACCCAATGCTCAACATATTTGTTGAAATTATTACTAAGTTCACTAGGCCTGAAAGAAACTTAGATGGAGCACAGTAACATCTCACCCAATGATTACTCTATTTTTGGTCATGGTATTAACTTTGTTGGGTGCTTCAAAACTTCATTACCAAGATAATGACTATGACTCCATGGTTTGGTTTGTTCTAAATAATTGCAAAGACGTTGATGAATACAAAGAGTGAGTAATTGTCGTCATTTCATTTCTCGCCAACTTTATTCAATATTAGTGTCACAATAAACTAATTAACTTCTTCCTTTGCAGCATGTATAGGGAAGAATTGGAACAACAACAGTCAACAATATTGAAAAAATGATGTCAACACAATTTTTTGCATGGTTCGAGAAACATGTGCGTGCAACTTTACAACCCGATCAATCATTTATGATACAATAAATTTTCAAACTCACTAATTCTCGGTGTTTTCCAGATTACAGCATTGAAATATGAAGGCAAAACAAATGTTGATGAAGACTTGTACTCACTCGCATGTCAGTAGGATAGGCGTGTGTGATCATACACACTTGTATAATCAATGGGGTGCGTGACCACACTATGGCTCGTGAGGCACACAGAAAACACAAAACTCCACCATCAAGGCCGCAGGTACTCACAATGATGACACTATTGACTTCTATGGGACAATTATAGATATTATTGAGTTGAATTACACTAAGAACAGCAAAGGAAATAGATCTGTTATCTTATTACGGTGTGAATGGTACAATCTTGAGGGAAGGACATACCAGATGAAAGATGATGGTTACTTCAAGAGCATTAACATCGAAGGCCGATGGTATAAGAATGATCCTTTCATTCTAGCCATAGAAGCTTCACAAGTATTTTTCTTGGAAGATACAAAGTTAGGTCCATGTTGGCGAGTGGTACAAGAATTTGGCCACCGACATATATTTGATGTTGAAGAGTCCGACGGAAAACAACCAATCCATGAACAAGTACAGATGAGATGTCAGGAGGCATACCAAGAGGACAATACTTCATCGTGAGATTGTATGCGATGGGAGACATTTATCCTAATATGGATTTGTTGCACATGGATAATCAACCAGCAGCCCTATTAGTGCAGACCTTATCGAGAGCATCCGTCGACATCAACAAACACCTCAAGGTGATGAAAGCAGACGATGAAGATGAAGATGAAACCTTCCTTGAGTACCATAGTCAAGGCGGAAGCGAGTATATCGTAAGAAGACAGTGATGATGACTAACCTTTGCATTTCGGAGCTATTTGTGAACCATGAACTTCTATTAGTGATTCTTGTATCTGAATTATGCTTTTGAAATTTGTATCTGAATTATGAAATTGTAAGACCTTGTATGCAATGATTACATTTCAATGTTAAACTTGATTTATGAATTATATTCTATGCACATGTAACCTATTGGAAGTTACATACAGGGCTATATCTTTGCCAAAATATCATAGATATGTTATATCTGCCAGAATTCATTGAGATGATATATACTACAAAATTTCAGGTTTTATGACAACTCGAGTACTGAAAGTTGTCATGGAAATTACAGGATCTGTCATGATATATATATGCCGGAAGTTACATGTCAATGCAACTAGGTATCTCCGATCTGTTCCGGTCTGAAGCTTATTATGAGGGAGGAGATGGTCAAGTCATGGTTCCCTTCCGATATCCAGCTATAAAAGAAGAACAGCCTATCTATTTAGCAGTGTCAACGTGTTATTCAATTTAACACTAGCTGCTTCATTGTGTTGCCTTCAAAACTGTTTGTTCAGCCTATTTTAAAGCAAAATCCATAGGAATATACTTTGTGCTTCAAAGTACATGAAGAAACAATGCTGCACATGCCGCCAAAATTTCATCACACACAAAGTTACACATCAAAGCAAAAGGGATGTTTAATTCCAACATACATCAGAAAGGCGCATATTCCAACAGCACAAAGGCACATATTTCATACCAACTGCAAATACATCCTGGATAACAGGTTCAATACAACATGTCCTAGCCTACTTCATCATCATAGCCAAAAGCATATCAAATGTGGCCAACATATCCAACCTACTTCACAACATGTCCTACTTCATCATCATTGCCTACTTCAACACTACAGTTACAACCAAAAGGATGGCCAACACCAGGAATGTTACATTCAGACAGCCACACACAAGACAAATGCAGCTTCCCATGCCTTCCCTGTTCTTGCCAACCATTTCCTTCACCTTGTTCAGATTCTGCTCTAAGCTATCAATTTTTTCCACCAGCTCAAGAACTTCTGTTGTCGAAGCTGCTGCAATGGTCGAGGAAGCTGACAGTAGATAACCATTATCATGAAGGAACACCACATATTCTTCCTCCAACCAATACCTAGTACATGTCCCCTGTATCCAAATTAAAACAACAGGCAAATTAACATCAATAGTGCAGCCACTGAATGCTAAAAACACTACCATTCTCAGGCATGCCCATTCAAACAAGAATGAAATTTGGGCAATGCAAAATGATTATAACACTGACATTTTGATAGTTCTTCCTGGGGCACTTGAAAAATCTCCTTCCAACGTTATACTCAGACTGCGTGGTAGTGGCAGCAAACACCCTCACGTCCTTGCAATCCGGCCACATTATCGCGGCAACCGTCCCACATCATCAATCGGCGCCGCAGCTCGACAAAGAAGGCGGGCGCTGCGCCACAACAACGACAAAGTGCGGGTTGCCAGAAACCCTTAGCCGCGCTTGACCGCCGAGTCGCGAGCGGTAGATGACGACGCCCGCAACATGAGAACTTGAGAGAGCGGGGATTGATTAGGCCTCACACATCAAGCGGAAAGGTGGAAGGTGAGCGGCGGGAAAGGCAACGGAGCGGAAGGGAGGGGGATGAGGCGGCAACGCCACAATGGCGCACTGGGACTAGGAGCACGCCGCCGACCAACGAGATGGAGTCACCGCCGTCACCGGATATCCGCGCCCACGGCGGGCTGCAGCGGATCTCGCACGCTGGCTCCGCCTGCAGGCCACCGCGTCGGGCTTGGGGAGATGGGGAGCGCTCCGCCAGAGGCCGCCGCCGCCGCCGCCGTCTTGCTGGGGAAATGGGGAATGGCGGTCAACAGAGAGGGTCAAGGGTCCACCTCCTATTGGGGTATATTGACGTTAGGGCCGTCATGTTTGAAATAACAAATGATGATGCTCCATACCACACATAAAACAACACATATCATCATAAAACCGCCACCGTCAACCGGCTCCTGGCGACTTGCATTTTGTGACGACACTTGGTACCTTTATGTGACAAAAAAAATAGCTTCGTCATAAATAGTTCTGGCTGTCCTAATTTTATGACGCTACAGACTTTTGCGTCATATTATGATATATTATATGACAAAAATTTGCCCCGTCATGAGGATTTTTGTCATAGAAAGAAGGATTTCTTGTAGTGTCACCATGGGCGGTCAGATCGACCCTATATGGGCGGTCAGACCGGCGGCCAGGGAGCGGTCTGACCGGCCCATATAAGGTGGTCTGACCGGCCCTACTTTTCTTGGCAGTTGATTCTCTCCATTTTTGTGTTTGCTGCTCAGTCTTTTACTCGTTGTTTTTCTTTGTGGTAGCTTAAGTCTCAGTGAGCTCTTGAATCCTTTTTATAACTTCCATAGCTATTAAAAAGGAGATTTTTAGTGGATACTTTTGAGGGCAGGTTTTAAAAGTCGACATTCACCCCCCTCTGTCGCCAACTTTGATCCAACAATGGTGCTTGAGGTGGTCGACGACGCCTGAGTATAGTGAGTGGTCAATGGCGACCAGGTACCATGGGTGGTTGATGATGTCTGTTGTAGGAGTGACCCCTACCTACACCCAACAAGCCTGTTAGAGGGTTGTAAGGCCCAAGAAGGGACGTGTAATGACACAAGTGCCCCTAAGGGGGATACTCATATGTAAAGGTACTGTTGTAAAAACACTCCCCTAGAGGGTATATATATGCAATACCAGCCGTGGGGGAAACCCTAAGCATTGCTCACCTAATTCTTCACTACCATACCTCTCTCTCTCTCTCTATTTGGTATGTAACCACAACAGTTGGCGCCGTCCGTGGGAAAGACAAGAGCAAGCCTCAAGATCTGAAGAAGGATGGCACCAAAGAAAGCTTCATCGGCAGCCAAGAAGAAGGCGGCTGCGACGGGGTCTTGCGCAAACACCAGGGCTTCGGCGTCGGCAACCGCAGGCGGGGATAGCAATGCAGCTACGACGGCCACGGTCATCGGTGCACACGGCGCCACGGTCGCCCCCACTGCTACCGCCACGATGGTCGACGCCAACAGCGCCGCCGCGACGGTCAACCCCGCCACTGGTGCTACGACGTCCAACACCGGCAGCGCCGACCGTGTGGTTGGGGGCGGTAGCGCCGGTGCCCAGGCTGGCACGGCTGCCGTCCCTACACCCGGGGCGGGAACGACAGGCGTCTTGGGCGGCAACGCTGGCATCACCCCCAACCCCAAAGTCTACCACGTTGGCGTAGCGGGCAACCTGGGAGTGCAGACCGTCGTCCCCGTCGTCCCAACAGGGGGGACGGGTGCGCCGGCCGCCTCAACTACGCCAACGATGGAGAGCACCCTGCTGGCAGCCATCGACATGATCCAGCGGGAGCTCATGGATCTCCGCGGGGCCGTGCGAGACATGCAAGAGGCTCGGAGTCAGTAGACCCCGCCAGCAGTCGCGTCGGAGCCCACGCCGGAACGGGCGGACAGTCAGGATGCCCCCACACCCAGCCGCGTCCCGCTGCGACGCGTAGATCCGGAGTCCCCCCATCCACGGGCCTGCAGCAAGCGGCATGGCCAGAGGACTTTAAGTTCCCCACCGCCATCGAGCCGTACAAGGGCAACACGGACCCCCGGGAGTTCGTGCGCGTCTACGAGATGGCCATCGAAGCCGTAGGCGGAGACGACATCACGAAGGTGAAGGGACTCCCCCTCACGCTGCAGGGGGTGGCATTCTCTTGGTTTTTTACCATTGAGCCGAACTCCATATATGCGTGGGAGCAGGTCCGCGACCGTCTATACAACAACTTTCAGGGGAACTATGTCGAGCAGGTCGACGCGGACCAGCTCTTCGTCGTCAAGCAGAAGCCTTCGGAAAAGCTCAGGGAATACTTCAAGCGCTTTTTAAAGGTCCGTTGCTAGGTCAAGGACGTCAATGAGACGACCGTCATCAACACGGCGATACAGGGCCTTCGCCCGGGGCCGATGGCCGAGTACAACGCCCGGAAGCCGATCAAAACGATGACAAAACTCTTCGACAAGATGGAGGAGTACACCCGGGCGGAGGAGGACGCGCAGAGGCGCCAAGGCGGAGACTCCGACACCGACCAGGCCGGCGGAGCGAAGGACGGAAGCTCCCTGAAGGAAGGCTCTTCGAAGGGCAAACGGAAGCAGGACTTATCCAAAGATGCGGCCGAGGGAAAGGATGCCCAGCGCAGAGACTCGTCGAGCGACAAGCCAAAGCGTGGCCAACAAAAGTCCCGACGGGGTTGTTACATCTTCGATATCGAAGGCGGCTTTGAAGACAACGCCCCCGCTGGCCGCGGTGGTCGAGGCCGCTAGGGCCGAGGCTGGGGGCGCGGCCGAGGCCATGATGATAGGGCCGGCGTGGAATATGGCGACCAACACCGCGGCTGGTGGTGCGAGGTGCAGGGCCGGGGCACTCACAACACGCGGACATGTACCTCCATCATGGCACTCCGGCAAAGCATTGAGAGGGACAGAGACCTTGAGGTGCGCCCGCCTATCGTGGCCCACGTCCAGCATCCCCCGGAGGACCTCGTGCGGCTTGAGGGTCGCGGGCTACAACCCCAGGACGGCCCCTTACGGATCCAAGACCACGTGTGGCAACCTCAAGAAGGCCCCTTGTAGCTCCAACCCCCGGAGGGAATCCCACGCCGTGTCATAAACATAATCTCTGGGGGCTCATCGCTGGAGTTCGCCTCGACGCGGCAACAAAAGGCCTATGCATGGAGACTGCACCACGTGGTAGCGTACCCGGCACAGGCACCGCCGGACTGGGTGCAACACGAGATTACCTTCATGCCCACGGACGCTAAAGGCGTCGAGTTCCCTCATCAAGACGCCCCGGTGATGCAGGTTGCTATCGCGGGATGCGACGTCAAGCGTTTTTTGGTCAACGGGGGGAGCTCTGCAAGCATTTTATACGCGGTGGCCTTCGACCAGATGGGGATCCCTCGGAGTCGCCTAAGCCCCTCGGGGATCCCGTTGCAAGGATTTGGAGGCCAGCCGCTGAGGGTGGCAGGCCAGATATGCTTGCAAGTCTCCTTCGGTCGGGATGACAACGTGAGGAGCGAGGATGCCACCTTTGACATCGTTGACATCCCATACCCCTACAACGCCATACTACGGCGGCCAACCCTAAACTCTTTCGGGGCAGTCCCCCATCACGGCTTCTTGTGCATGAAGCTCCCAGGCCAGCGAAGCGTCATCACCATCCACGGCGACCAAGACGTAGCCTGGCGCATAGAGCTGGGTGCCCGAGGCCCGCGTCGTGAAGCTCACCGAAACTCCTGAAGTGAGCAGGACAACGCACGGGCCCCTAACAGATCCAAGAGGTACCTCACTCCGACGCCAGAGGCTCCACAGGGTGACCTACCTTGCCGACTTCGCACTGGTAGTCGTTGCTGTCTACCCCTGAGCGGTCAGCGATCAGTACCTTGCCTCTTGTACCCCGTCTTTTGTACTCGCTCACCCGCTCAAATGGGAATTTAATAAAGTTCACCGTTTGCCAGAATATCTTTATTTCTCGCAAAACATGCGAAGCCCTATCTCCACGCGTACTCTGTGTGAGTATAAACAAAGACACACGTTCACGCGCGCACTCTCCGTGTACAAAAACGCGGGTATCAGTATAAACAAAGACACGCGTTCGCGCGCGCACTCTCCGTGTACAAAAATGCGGGTATGAGTATAAACAAAGACACGCGTTCGCGCGCGCACTCTCCGCGTACAAAAATGCGGGTATGAGTATAAACAAAGACACGCGTTCGTGCGCGCACTCTCCGCGTACAAAAACGCGGGTATGAGTATAAACAAAGACACGCGTTCGAGCGCGCACTCTCCGTGTACAAAAAACGCGGGTATGAGTATAAACAAAGACACACATTCGCGCGCACACTCTCCGTGTACAAAAAACGCGGGTATGAGTCTAAACAAAGACGCGCGGGGGGACACCTCGCACGCACTCTACGGAGTATAAATAAGACGTAGCGTCGAGGTCCGCCTCCGCACGCACTCTACGGAGTATAAATAAGATGTAGCGTCCAGGTCCGCCTCCGCATGCACTCTACGGAGTATAAATAAGACGTAGCGTCGGGGTTCGCCTCCGCACGCACTCTACGGAGTATAAGTAAGACGTAGCGTCGAGGTCCGCCTCCGCACGCAGTCTACGGAGTATAAGTAAGACGTGGCGTCGATGTCCGCCTCTGCACGCACTCTACGGAGTATAAATAAGACGTAGCGTCAAGGTCCGCCTCCGCACGCACTCTACGGAGTATAAATAAGACGTAGTGTCGAGGTCCACCTCCGCACACACAACGTGGCAACGAAGTCCGCCACCACCACTTCGGAGGGTAGGGGACGGAGCGCCCACGCGTCTACCTCAACTAGGCACCAGTTCCAGATACACCGCTCCGAAGAGGGTTGACGCAAGTCAGAACCTATCTAGCGTTTGAGCGAGCGTGAAGTATAACCTCGCAAGCCTACTGAGAAACAGCGCGGCAGTAGCAAGCGGCGGAGATGCGGGCGAGGTGTTATAACGATAACCCCTTTCCGCTATTATTTGGAGTACGTTTACAAAGGAAGGAATAGTAAAAGTAAATGCCCAGGCATCTTCGGATGCTCTCAGCTGCTACTCGGCAGGCTCCTCTTTGACGTGCGTCCGCGCTGGAACCTCCCTCGGAGAAGCCCGAGCTGCCCAGAAATCCAGCGACTCCTCAGCCCGCCGCCAGCGGTGAAGGCGTCGTCGGGTCACAAGGTCGAAGATCAGCGGCCGGTCCCTACCGGGCGACTGTTCGGAACACAGGGGTACGCTAGTCAGAACATGGAACCAATTTACACTTTATTCATAAAAGGGGGCACGTGCTTTACAACGCACGCCAACACACGGTAACCCCGGTGTCACACCTGTCGGTTCACGTCATGCCCCGAGGCTTCGGCGCCGCCTTCGTCGCATCACGGGACTTCATCCAGCCACCGGCCGAGGTTCCCCTCCTAGTACAGGGTCCGCCAGAGCTCGACCTTCGCCGCGGCCTCCCCGATGTACTCTCAGATCCTCTCATGGAAGAACTGGATAGCGCGGCGGGCGATGCGCCGCGGCACTGAACATCACCCCGATCCCGCCGCATCTCCAAGCGGGGTCGGCTAGGTCGTCGACATGCCGACAGCCCAGATGTCGCAGCGCGCATACGAGCATGAGGTCACGTAGGAGCAGTGGTTGTCGAAGGTCGTTGCTGCGTTACGGGCAATGCCGGCTGCATCCCTGATCCAGCGGAGTGTCCGTGACAGCTCTTCGGGCCCGAAGGAGTGGGGCGGCACTTCGGCGATAAGGTCTTTAAGGGTGCCCTCCATGGCCAGCATGGCATCCCATGTGGCCACCGAGGCGTCACCCAGAGTCTGGTCCCGCTCCGCAAGAGACACGGCGAGATGGCTTTTCTCCTTCTCCAGCGTAGTAATTTGCTGGAGTAGGCCATCCCGCTCCTCCACGACCGCTTGTCGTGCTGCTTCTATGGCCGACACCCGCGCCGCCGCCACAAGTGCTTCGGCGTGGGTCATCGTCTCCGCGCCCTTGGCGGCCTGTGCCTCCTCGGCTATGCGAAGAGCCTCTTCGGCAACCCAGGGTCGGTCCTCGAGCGCCCTCCGCTCGTGGGCGTGAGCAGCCTGCACCGCATGACCAAGGACGAGGGCCTGCACGACAGAGTGGTCAGTGAACTCCTCAAAGGGCCACGTGTCGCCAGAAGGTCAGACACTTACCTTCACCCCTGAAGCCTCCAAGGCGTCTCCAAGCTGCGCTGACCCGTAGGCTGCCAGCGCCTGCTGGTCCAAGTTCGTAGCTGCGTTGTTCGCGACCCCCCGCCACTCTCCCAGCACCGCCGGTGGGGGGATAAGGTCCGCTAAGTTCGGGCGCGGGGCATCCGCGAGGGTGGCCTCGGGAGCGGCGGGTACCCCTACACAAGGAGCATCCCCGCCCCCAGAAGGCTGCCTGTGCTCCGGTCGACGTGGCACTACAAGGGGAGGCAGCAGTCAAAAAACCTACCAACGCAGTATAAAGCAATGCCAAGGGAGCTCACCTCCGGCATCGGTCGAGGAGCTTCACCGCGGTGTCCTTGCAACCTCAGACGCGGTGGCAGCCGGCCTGGTGAGTCGCGGAGACTCCGTCCCGGAGTCCAGCACCAGCAAATCCCAGGCTGCGGACGCCGTAGTTTGGGAGGGGACCATGGGAACGTTGAGCCTGGAGGCCGCGGTGTTAGAATCGAAGTCCCATAGACTCCTGACCGTGCCTGCCACGGTAAACCCCGTCGAGCGACGAGGCGACTGCATGCGCGGATGCTTCGCCTTGGGGGAGAAAGGCGGGGACCCCGCCCTGGTGACGGCCGCCGATGAGCACCCCGCTTCGACAGCCTCCGGAGGTGGCAAACTCACCGTATGTTATCACAGTGGGGCTCCTTCTGTCGACCTCCGCGGTGGCGGCTCGGTGCCGTCGCGCCGCGCGCAGAACTCGCCCATGATCACCCACAGGTGATATCCCCACGTCGGCGACCACCGCGACCGGCGAAGCTTCCCCCCCGATCGACTACGGCGCGCTCTCGACCCCTAGCCCCGCCTAGAGGCCCTTCCCCGTCGTCCTCCATGCCCGCCTTCAGGTCCAAATTAGTGTACTTCACCGAATTGGACTTGGCCTCCGTCGCATCGACAGAAGCGATGGCAGTCGCCGTGCCGGCCGCAGTCGCAGGAGTCCGCGTCTTCTGACGGGATGGTGGGTTCTTCCCTTTGCTGCCATCATCTCGTTGATGGGGTTGGCTCGGGGCCAGACGGGCGTGCTCCGGCACACGCAGGCCCAAGGCCTCGCACGCCTAGTTGATCCGTCCCAGCTCTACCTCTGCGGTAGCTCCTGCGCGCAGGTCGTGTTCCTTGGCTGTATACGGCCCGAGGAACACGTTCACCGCACGTTCCGCGTCTTACAGGCGAATCCCTGTACGCAGCAAGAGATGGCGGGGAAAACCACCGCCTCATCCAGTTCGGTTCCCACTTCACCCGGGTTGAGTTGGCGGGGAAAATCATCCCGCACGACGATCGCAGCGCAAAGTTGATGCTGCCGAAGTTGGAAAATGCCCCGTCCTTTCACCCCTTTGGCTGGCATCGCGCGTCGTGGAGGAACGCGAACATCGAGGAACTGGGCCAGCACGCCTCCATGTGTAAGGCCTAGCTGTACAAAGCAAGGCAACCAGCGCGTTGGGAGTCAGCTGCACCAGCTCCAGCCCGAAGGTCCGCAGCACATCGTCAACAATCAGGGTGACCGGGATGCCAAGCCCGGCTTCAAAGTAGGCGATGAAGACGATCGCCTCCGACTCCTCAGGGTGTGGTTCCGTCTCGTCAGGGGCAAGCAATCGTACCTCCTACCGGTCCAACAGCTTCCCCTCATGCAGTAGCGTACTAATTGTCTCCTCCGTTGCAAGCGTGGGTCCCAAGACGCTGGAACACGGCCCCTCCTTCTCCGTCAGCACCCACCATTTGTCCACCGCTGCCGAACCACGCTTCTCGAGTGTGTATTCCACCTCGAGTGGTGTCGGGCCCCCGGATTACCAAACCCGGACCCTCTGTGTATTACAGCACTAGTCCCAGATCAAAGCTAGTGCACACAGTCAAACAGAATGGGAAACATCACCATCAACGATTTATTACAATAGATAAGAGTACTGACCACCAGGTCACCTTATTACATTGGAGGTTTCAAGACCTCGCACAATCAAACACAGCGGAAGCAAAGTGAAATTAAAGCAGACCCATCAATATGCCACAGGCAGTTGACTGGGGAAGCGCGACCTAGTCCTCCGGGAAGAATCCATCACAGCCACAAGCGAAGCAGTAGTCGTAGTCACCTTCTTGAGCTTCAACTTCCTCTGAGATGTTATTTTTAAGTGTAGCATGTGAGTACATAAAGTACTCCGCAAGTCTTGGGAAAAATGCATAGATGCAGGGCTTAACAAAGAAGGCCATATGGTTCTTTTGCACAAAGCAACATTTTAAAATTCAATTACTACTAATTATTTTCGAAGGCATTATTTTAATGAAGTAAATGTTTTAACAGAATTAACTTTCTAGTGAAGGTTCCAACTACCAACACTAGCTAACCAATTACCATTGGTCAAGTTTTAAACTGCGGGTTCCATCCACCCTCTCTGGCTCCATCCGCCAGGATTCCCTTCCGAGAGTTCCCTCCACCCTCGGAATACAAAACTTTTGATTTTAAATCCAAAACCAGAAATCTACCATGTGAATGCATTCCTTGCCGCCCTTGACCGTAGGCACGGCTATTCGAATAGTTTTACACTCGCAGAGGTTGTACAACTTTACCCACAAGAGATAAATTATCTTAATAGTCAACATGCTTCCTTTGGCATGAGACCCGGATAAAATATCACAAAGCCTTTCACCTACTCCAAAGATAGCTAGAGACCACCCACCGAGGTTTCACCTGAGAAGGTTAAATCCATGTCTGAAGCCCCTCTTGCGCCATATGAGTACTGAGAACCCTGTCCCTCACTATGAGTAACCAAGTACACACGGCACTCAATACACCACTGGTGATATCTAAACTACACCTTTATAGGTTAGTTAGCTAGGTCGTACCCATATAGACTTGTGGTTGTACGGTTAATGCTCAGTTTGGACAAACACAAGCGTCGGTCCTTAATTGACTAGGGTGAACATACACTTAACAAGTTCTCGTGCTTACTGCACCAACCCAAACAACCATCCACCCTAATCTAAACCAACTTTCACAATTTTATTTTATTTTAAAAATCACAGTGACAACTCCAATTGCCACTTCGCTTTCAAACACAAGGGTTTAATAATAAATCATAATTTCCCATTTTCAAGATTTTCCAAAGTTATTAGATAGCATGACTAAGCATTATCCTACCATACTAACATCAACAAGTAATTATAATATTCTCATTAATGAGACAAAGGAAATTCTATGGTGACAAGGGTACATGACAATCAATTCCAATGGAGGGCATAACAAGGTTGGATTAACTACTACCTTAAGATTTGAATTATCATTTTATGTAAATAGCAATGCATAACATTTAAAATACTTTAAAAACATTTCGAAAGCATAGGCTCAAGATGATCAAAGGAGACTTGCCTTCTTGCAGGGTTTCTGGGTCTTCTTGTCTTTGTGAAGAGGATAAATCGACAACGTTGGAATCTACGCGAGGAAAGACGAAGCAACAAAACAAATAAATACAAAAGAACATTCAAATAAAATCCAAAATTCAACAGAGGCCATAATTGGGTAGATTATGATTTTAGATGAATTTAGAAATTTGAATGGCTGGAATTGGAGTTAAAATGAGAAAGTTATGCTCATTTGAAAATCTCAGATTTGAATAAATCGAGAAATTCGGAAATTTCTGACAGGTGGGACCCACTGGAGAATTAAATTTTAATCTTTTATTTTAATTCGAGAGATCGACAGAGTGGGGCCCATGAACAAGTAACCGGCGGTCATCGACATGTGGGACCCATCGACAGTGAGCCCAAAGTCAACCTCGACACGTGGGACCCATCGGTCTTCGCCCACTTGTCGAGTCCAAAGATGAGGTGGGACCCGGCGGCGATGGCAGCGCAGACCGGCGGCCACGACGGGTGGGGCCCGCTTGTCAGCCGCGAAAATTAAACGAAAACTCAACCCGGTAGCATGGAGCCGAGGCTCGAACGCGCACCGGGAGTTGAGAGAGAGCGCGCTAACCGGATAGGCTGGGAGGCTTTGCCTACCCATAGGGCAACCATACCTTTTGAGGTACTCACGGGGGAGGTCGGGAAGATGGTCGGAGGCGACGGCGCCGGCGACGAGGGAGTGGCGGAGAGGTTCGGGCGGTGCGTGAAATGTAACCCTGGCGCGAAGGGGATCCGGTTGGAGGGGTCGGCGAGGCTCGGGGGTGAACGGAGGTGGCCGGCGACGAGGAGGCGGACGACGGATCGGGAGCTCGAGCGAGCGCGCGCCCGGGGGGGAGGCGCCGAGGGGTCGGGAGGATCGCCGGGCGTGGGGATGCTCGGAGTGGCGGCGCGGGCTTCTGGGATCACCGGTGCGCGGCGATTGCTCGCCGGAGACTTACCGGCGCGCACGGCGAACTCGCACGCACGACGCCGGGGCTCAAGGGAGGTGTGGAGGGCTCGGGAGGTGGTGCGGAGGAGGCGAAGGTCGAGGGGTATTTATAGGGCTGAGGGGAGCAGGCGCGGCAATTGCTCGCTCGCTGGTGGCGGAGAAGGAAGGGCGGGGAGGAAAGGAAGGAGGGTGCGGAAGGAAGGAGGCGCGGGATTTGGGGATTCGGTGTGGCGGGGCTCGGGGTTTCAAAACCGGGAGAGCCGGGGAAGGCAAGGCGGCCCGGCTCGGATTTGGTCGGCGAGAAAGGAAAGAGGGGAAAGAGAAGGAAGGTGCGCCCCCGCGAGGGAGACGGATCGCATGCGGGGCGAGGCGCGCGAGAGGCGGAGCGCCACGACGCCGGGGCAGCGGGTCGCGAGGCGAGAGGAGGTGGAGCGCGCGGCTGGATGGTCCGCGAGGACTCGGCTCATCTCGAGCCGCCCACGCGTCGCGCGAGGAGGAGGGGAAGGCGTCGCCGACGGCCGCCAGCTTGGCGGAGAGAGAGAGGAGGCGGCTGGATTGGCCGAGCGGCGACGTGGGCGGCCCTGGGCCGCCCACGCGTCGGCGGAGGAAAAGGAGGTTTTATTTTCAGAATTTGATTTCTAATTTTAAAAGCCTAGAAAATTATTTAGGCCTCGAGAAAAATATGAAAATACCTCCAAAATTCCAGAAAAATTCACGAAGCTCTGGACATATTTTGGACTAAATAAAATTATTTCCAACTACTGTTGATATTTAATTTTCATATTTTGAATTACTTTTAAGCTCTAAAAATAGTTTTTAAATTCAGAAAATCCAAAAGGCAAATAAAAGCCAAGTAAAATCCAATTACCTTAAAATAATTTATTTGAATTTAAATTTTTCAAAAGCCAAATTTTTGGGATGTGACAAACCTACCCCCTTAAAAGAATCTCGACCAGAGATTCGGATGGACTCGGGAAAAAGGTCGGGAACTCTTCTTTTAGATCCTCTTCACGCTCCCAAGTTGCTTCCGATTCTGAATGGTTACTCCACCGCACTTTGCGTAACTTGATAACCTTGTTTGCGCGCAGACGGCGCTCCGCTTCCTCCAATACCTTGATTGGATACTCGGATAGGTGAGGTCCTCCTTCACGTTTATTTCATCTAGAGGCATCTGCTCTTCGGAACTCGAGACACTTTCTTAGCTGAGACACATGGAAGACGTCATGCACCTTTGACACCGAGGTGGAAGCTCCAACTGTAAGCCACTTCTCCTCGCTTCGCCACAACAGAAAAGGTCCGATGAATCGGGAGCTAGCTTTCACCGACTCCAAAACGTCTCATTCCTTTGGAGGTGACACCTTTAAATAAACATGATCCCTGTGTACGAATTCTAAGCTTCTACGTCGATTGTCCGCATAACTTTTTCTGTCTGGTTTGTGCTTTGTTTTTAATCATCTGGATTAGACGAACTTGTTCTTACCTTGCCTCAGCACATCTGGTCCAAACACTTGTCCTTCTCTGTTTCCTTCCAATACAATGGAGTCCTACACTTTCGCCAGTATAGGGCTTCAAGGAGACATTTGCAAACTGGATTGATAACTTTTGTTGTAGGAGAACTCTGCATAGGGCAAACTCGATCCCAATTACTCTTGTTTGCCAAGACACAAGCTCTCAACATGTCTTCCAGATTTGATTTACTCTTTCTGTTTGACCATCATGTCTGTGGATGATAAGCTGATCTTGAAGTTTAAGTTTGTGCCCAAAAGTTCATGTAGCTTTTGCCAAAATCTCAAGTGAACTGGGTTCCTCGATCGACACAATCTTCTTTGGGATCCCATGCAAGCACACAATTCTTGACATGTACAACTCGGCAAGTCTATCCCGGAGTATGTGGTCTTTCTTGGAATGAAATGGCGACTTTTGTCAAACGATCCACTATAACCCAAATTGAATCGTGCCTGTTTTGGTTCTTGGTAATCCAGTTATAAAATCCATACCAATTTCTTCCCATTTCCACTCGGGGATCCGCAATGGCTGCAGAAGTCCCGAGTCTCTGGTGTTCGGCTTTAATCCGTTGGCATACATCGCACAAGGCCACGTATTCTGCAATTTCTCGTTTCATACTTGACCACCAATACCTTCCCTTGAGATCTTGGTACATCTTGGTGCTCCGGGATGAATTGAATATCGATTCATGGGCTTCCTTCAATATTAACTCCTTTACCTCTTTCTTTTGGTACAATAATTCTTTTCCCAAACCAAAGGGTACCTTTTTCATCCTCTGAAAATCCTGCTTTTCCTTTCTTCATATTATCCTTGATCTCCGGACATACTTGTCCTCCTTTGAGCTGCTCCGATTTGATCTTCTAAGGTTGGTTGAACTTCCAAAGTGGCTAGAAATCCTTCCTCCACTACTTCTAGGTTGAGCCGTTGGAACTCTTCTTGAAGGGCGGGCATACTTGTCCTTAATCCTGACTTGGCACAATAACTCTTTCTGCTCAAGGCATCTGCTACCACATTAGCCTTTCTGGATGATAATGTATTCCAATATCATAATCCTTTATTAACTCAAGCCATCTCCTTTGCCTCATGTTGAGATCGGGTTGAGTGAATATATATTTCAAACTCTTGTGATCCGTGTAAATTTCACAACGGTTACCAATCAAGTAATGCCTCCATATTTTCATTGCATGCACTACAGCAGCAAGCTCTAAATCATCGTTGGGTAATTTCCTTCATGGGGTCGCAGTGCCTTGAGGCATATGCTACTACCTTTCTTTCTTGCATCGATACACGACCTAGTCCCCGCCTTGACGCATCGCGAAGACTTCAAAATCCTTCCTAATGTCGGAAGCGTCAACACCGGTGCGAAGTTAACCTTTTCTTCAACTCTTGGAAACTATCCTCACATGGTTTACTCCATTCAAACTTCTTTTCCTTCTTCAAGAAGCGGGTGAGAGGTCTTGCGAGCTTGGAGAATCCTTCAATAAATCGACGATAGTAACCAACCAATCCAAGAAAACTCCGATCTCTGATATCGACTTTGGTTGTGTCCAATTGAGCACATCATTAACTTTTTAGGGTCTCTGGATACTCCTCCCTTGAAATCACATGGCCCAAGAAAGCTACTTTCTTCAACCAAAACTCACACTTATCGAACTTGGCGTACAACTGATTTTCTGGAGCTTTTCCAAAACTATCCTCAAATGTTCGGCATGTTCTTCCTCATTCTTGGAATATATCAAAATGTCATCGATGAATACAACCACAAACTTATCCAAATATTCCATGAACACCTTATTCATCGATTCATGAAGTATTTGGGGCATTGGTTAGACCGAAAGACATCCTTTGTATACTCATACAATCCATAACGGGTGGCAAATGCGGTCTTGGGTATGTCCTCGGTCTTAACTTCAATTGGTGATATCCCGATCGAAGGTCAATCTTAGAGAATACACATGATCCTTTCAACCGATCAAACAGATCATCTATTGCAGGTAAAGGGTACTTGTTCTTAATAGTCACATCATTCAATGATCGATAGTCCACACACATGCGAAGACTACCATCTTTCTTCTTTACTAGCAGTACTGGTGCTCCCCACGGTGACGAGCTTGGCCTTACAAATCCTTTATCCTGCAGCTCTTCAATTTGTTTCTTAACTTCCGCCAAATCATTTGCAGACATCCGATAAGGTCTCTTGGAAATTGGAGCTGTTCCATGTACTAGGTTGATGACAAACTCTACTTCCCTGTCTGGCGGCATTCAGGGCAAATCTTCAGGGAATACATCTGGGTACTCACTCACTATAGGTACTTTTTCCAGAGTCACTCCCTTTACACTGTTCAAACTACACCGCTGCAGGCGGGGAGTTTGACTTATACCTACTTGAATCCCATCAGAGTTAGTGATTGTAACAGCTCGATTAGCACAATCTATCTGCCCTTTATACTTGGTTAACCAATCCATTCCAAGTATTACATCTAAACCCTTGGAGTCTATTATAATAAGATTTGCTAAGAACTTAACTCCATTTATATCCACAGCTTGCGTCAAGGCAACCGTGTTAGTCCTCATTTCCTTTCGTGGACTGGACTAGCATGGGTTCTGTAGTTTACTCACATCCCAATTATACCTTTCAACCACATCTTTTGACACAAAAGAATGCTAAGCTCGAATCAAATAATGCTGATGCAATTACCGAGTTGACAAGAAACTTACCGAACTACGTCAGTGCATCCCGGCCGCTCCGCGTCACATGGTTGAGATGCCCTCTGCTCACCACTTGTGGAGTCCTTGGGGTTTGTGGTGCCCACGGCCTTGACTGCGATCGGAGCTCTTCTGGTGTAGTCCCAGATTGAAACGAGCTGGAGTCATTCTTTGAGCGTTTTCGAGGCGATTCTTTGGCATAGTGCCCCATGTTCTTGCGATTAAAGCACCGCACTCCGCCTGAAGTCTTGTTCGTGGGGTTGGCCACCATTGTTTGCCCGGGAGTTTGTGGATTTGGGCGGGGTCTCAAAAGGAGTCCTCGGCACGCTTGACTCGAGAGCTGTGAAAGTGAGGTGCGTTGGGGCGGAATCGAGCTGCTTGCTCCTTGCCGGGCTTGAAACTTCCTCTTCCGATTTTCAGATACAGGGCGCCGAGCATCTTCTTGAACAAAAGCCTTGTTCACTAGGTGCTGGAAGGTTGGGAAGTCATTGGACACCAGCTGCACCTTGAGGTTGGGGTCAAGTCCTGCGTGAACCTCCAAATCTTGGTCGCCTCGAGGTGACCTCTTCGATGCATACCGACAGTTGGGTGAACTTGTTGGTACTCGAAACACCGAGGTTTCCTGCTGCAGTTGGTAGAATTCTCTCTTCTTCATTTCCATTATCCCAAAGAGGGATATGGGCGATCTGAAAGCTTCGACAAACTCCTCCCAAGTGATGGCTTGTGCATTTTGATGGGCGGCGCGGTAGTTTTTCCACGGTTGGCAGCCATTCCCTTGAGTGATGAGCAGCGTACAACACCTTTTCATTATCGTTGCACCGAGCTAGGACCAATTTTCTTTCCACATCCTTGATCCAATCATCGCCTCCAAGGGATCCATCGATCCAGCAAACGTGGGAGGCCTTGTCCTCATGAATTCCCCAATCTGGACGGGTGCACGGTTGGAGTACTGCTGGCCTGGCCGCACTTGGTTCCGGGCGAGCTTGAAGTAGCTCGCAGCTGCATAGTCATCATTTGCTCCAAGTTGGGGCCTGAGCGGAGGTGGTGGAATGTTGTCCTCCGGCTGGTTGTTGGCGTCACGACTGCTGCCAGGGTTGCTCCTCGTGTTCACCATCTGAAGCGGTTTAGGTTAGCAGAAGGTAAGAGGGAAATAGCAAAGGTAAGAGATTAAGGGAACTAAACCACATCCCAAGCCAACACACAAGAAAGAACTAGCAACCACTTAGGGGAAACTTTTTATTAAAATCAAGATAACTCCAAGGATGGCTGTACCACAAGTGCGCATAGGCCTGGTACAGTCCATCTAGCACACCAAAGCATAACAATAAGCGTTCTAAAGACGCGGACATTTTATTTGGGTACTACGGACTCAAAAGACTACTAATCCTCTCCAAAGACGCGCTCCTCAGGGTCTTCTTCCGGGTCCTCTTCTGGATCCTCCTCCGGGTCTTCCTGGCACTCTCTCACGTGGTGACGTGAACAGTCACACTCGGCCGAGACACGATTACGACTGGAGGCAGTCGACCGAGAACGGGAAGGAGAAGGCTTGCGCTTCTTGAGAGTAATGACAGTGGCGGATCGGGCGCCGCACCTTCTTGCGTCTTGTCATCCTCGATGCGGAGTCCCGAGTCGAGCCGGTGCCGGGTTGTTGGGGATGACGGCCGTACTGGAGAAGACGGCGTGTAGTCAACTACGGTGAAGACGGCGTGTAGTTAGCCGCGGCCCGAGACGTCCCAGCCAAACTCAGCTGCTCGCTCGAGAAGCTGTGCGCGGTGTGTCCAGAATGCTGGTAGCTGGAGGTGAAGCATCCGGTTGTCCAATCTCCTCTGAGCTCTAGCATAAGTGACGCCATTGCTCAGGTGAGCTGCACTGATGTGACGATCGAGGATCGTCATTTGGAATATCAAAGGGATCTGGATACCTCACGTCTGGCGAGGTTGATGAAGAAGCAAAGGGGGACTGATGTACAGCATCTTTGTGCAGTGGCACAACTCGTCAATGGCGAGGCGTCTTTGCGTCCCCGACGTCGAAACAATGGGACCGAGGTGCTTGATGGGGTAGGTGTGGGACTTGAATTCCTCTTCCGTGCATACAGAATACCTCCATCGCCCAAGAGTCTCGATCCGGGATCCGTCTTCCGACCTTCGAAGATGGGCGGTGACGGTACTCAGACATCTGCATCGACCGGGAGAAGGCTAGCGAATGCTCCAAACATCCTCTCCATGTGAGTAGTAGTCCCACGGGCAGCGGAGGATGAACCACCATCTACAAAGTTGAGAGAAAGAAAAGATTAGTAAAAGTTTTAACAAATGGAGTTGGTGACAAGAACGAGATTCTAAGTAGGAAGAGAGTAGAAGCAAAGAAGCTTACACATTTTTAATATACTCTTTTTATAAATATAAGTCCTTATGGTTTGCCGTTCCAATCTAGGTCATGTCCTACAGTCAAATTGGCTCTGATACCATCTCTGTCGGGCCCCCGGATTACCAAACCCGGACCCTCTGTGTATTACAGCACTAGTCCCAGATCAAAGCTAGTGCACACAGTCAAACAGAATGGGAAACATCACCATCAACGATTTATTACAATAGATAAGAGTACTGACCACCAGGTCACCTTATTACATTGGAGGTTTCAAGACCTCGCACAATCAAACACAGCGGAAGCAAAGTGAAATTAAAGCAGACCCATCAATATGCCACAGGCAGTTGACTGGGGAAGCGCGACCTAGTCCTCCGGGAAGAATCCATCACACCACAAGAAGCGAAGAGTCGTAGTCACCTTCTTGAGCTTCAACTTCCTCCGAGATGTTATTTTTAAGTGTAGCATGTGAGTACATAAAGTACTCATGAAGTCTTGGGAAAATGCATAGATGCGGGGCTTAACAAAGAAGGCCATATGGTTCTTTTGCACAAAGCAACATTTTAAAATTCAATTACTACTAATTATTTTCGAAGGCATTATTTTAATGAAGTAAATGTTTTAACAGAATTAACTTTCTAGCGAAGGTTCCAACTACCAACACTAGCTAACCAATTACCATTGGTCAAGTTTTAAACTGCGGGTTCCATCCACCCTCTCTGGCTCCATCCGCCAGGATTCCCTTCCGAGAGTTCCCTCCACCCTCGGAATACAAAACTTTTGATTTTAAATCCAAAACCAGAAATCTACCATGTGAATGCATTCCTTGCCCGCCCTTGACCGTGGGCACGGCTATTCGAATAGTTTTACACTCTGCAGAGGTTGTACAACTTTACCCACAAGAGATAAATTATCTTAATAGTCAACATGCTTCCTTTGGCATGAGACCCAGATAAAATATCACAAAGCCTTTCACCTACTCCAAAGATAGCTAGAGACCACCCGCTGAGGTTTCACCGCTGAAGGGTTAAATCCGCCCAATCAAGCCCCCTCTTGCGCCATATGAGTACAAGAACCCCGTCCCTCACTATGAGTAACCAGTACACCACGGCACTCAATACACCACTGGTGATATCTAAACTACACCTTTATAGGTTAGTTAGCTAGGTCGCACCCATATAGACTTGTGGTTGTACGGTTAATGCTCGGTTTGGACAAACACAAGCGTCGGTCCTTAATTGACTAGGTGGAACATACACTTAACAAGTTCTCGTGCTACTGCACCAACCCAAACAACCATCCACCCTAATCTAAACCAACTTTCACAATTTTATTTTATTTTAAAAATCACGGTGACAACTCCAATTGCCACTTAGCTTTCAAACACAAGGGTTTAATAATAAATCATAATTTCCCATTTTCAAGATTTTCCAAAGTTATTAGATAGCATGACTAAGCATTATCCTACCATACTAACATCAACAAGTAATTATAATATTCTCATTAATGAGACAAAGGAAATTCTATGGTGACAAGGGTACATGACAATCAATTCCAATGGAGGGCATAACAAGGTTGGATTAACTACTACCTTAAGATTTGAATTATCATTTTATGTAAATAGCAATGCATAACATTTAAAATACTTTAAAAACATTTCGAAAGCATAGGCTCAAGATGATCAAAGGAGACTTGCCTTCTTGCAGGGTTTCTGGGTCTTCTTGCTGCTGTGAAGAGGGATCGTCGACAACGTTGGAATCTACGCGAGGAAAGACGAAGCAACAAAACAAATAAATACAAAAGAAAATTCAAATAAAATCCAAAAATTCAACAGAGGCCATAATTGGGTAGATTATGATTTTAGATGAATTTAGAAATTTGAATGGCTGGAATTGGAGTTAAAATGAGAAAGTTATGCTCATTTGAAAATCTCAGATTTGAATAAATCGAGAAATTCGGAAATTTCTGACAGGTGGGACCCACTGGAGAATTAAATTTTAATCTTTTATTTTAATTCTGAGAGACTGACAGGTGGGGCCCACTGAACAGTAACCACTGGCGGTCACTGACATGTGGGACCCACTGGACAGTGAGCCCAAAGTCAACCTCGACACGTGGGACCCATCGGTCTTGGCCCACTTGTCGAGTCCAGCCTGAGGGTGGGACCCAGGCGCGATGGCAGCAGCGCCGCGGCCGCCGACGGTGGGGCCCGCTTGTCATCGCGAAATTAAACGAAAAACTCAACCCGGCCGCGCGCCGAGGGCTCAACGCGCACCGGGAGTTGAGAGAGAGCGGCTAACGGATGGGCGGGGAGGCTTTGCCTACCCATATAGGGCAACCATACCTTTTGAGGTACTCCACGAGGGGAGGTCGGGGAAGATGGTTTGAGGCGGCGGCGCCGCGACGAGGAGTGGCGAGAGGTTCGGGCGGTGCGTGAAATGTAACCCCGCGCGGGGATCCGGTTGGAGGGTCGGCGAGGCTCGGGGTGAACGGAGGTGGCGGCGACGAGGAGGCGGCGACGACGGATCGGGAGCTCGACGCGACGGCGCCCGGGACGGGAGGCGGCCGAGGGTCGGGAGGATCGCCGGGCGTGGGGATGCTCGGAGTGGCGACGGCGGGCCGGGATCACGGTGCGGCGGCGATTGCTCGCCGGAGACTTACCGGAGCGCACGGCGAACTTGAGGCACGACGACGCTCGGGGCTCAAGGGGAGGTGTGGAGGGCTCTGGGAGGTGGTGCGGGAGGAGGCGAAGGTCGAGGGGTATTTATAGGGCCGAGGGGAGCAGGGCGCGGCAATTGCTCGCCGTTCTTTGGCGGCGGAGAAGGAAGGCGCGGGAGGAAAGGAAGGAGGGGGCGCGGAAGGAAGGGAGGCGCGGGGATTTGGGGATTCGGTCGCGGCGGGGCTGGGGTTTCCAAAACCGGGAGAGCCTGGGAAGGCAAGGCGGCCCGCTCGGATTTGGTCGGCCACGACGAAAGGAAAGAGGGGAAGAGAGAAGGAAGGTGGCGCCCGCGAGGGAGACGGATCTGCATGCGAGGGCGGCAGCGAGAGCGAGGCGCGCGCCACGCGACGCGGGCCCGCGGGTCAGCGAGGCGAGAGAGGTGGGAGCGGCGGCTGGATGGTCCGCGCGGGACTCGGCTCATCTCGAGCCACCCACGCCGCGGCGCGAGGAGGAAGGCGGGTCGCTGACGGCGGCCCGCTTTGGCGAGAGAGAGAGGAGGGAACGGCCGATTGGCCGAGCGGCGACGTGGCGGCCTGGGCCGCCCACGCGTCGGCCGGAGGAAAGGGAGGTTTTATTTTTCAGAATTTGATTTCTAATTTGAAAAGCCTAGAAAATTATTTAGGCCTCGAAAAATATGAAAATACCTCCAAAATTCCGAAAAATTCATGAAGCTCTGGACATATTTTGGACTAAATAAAATTATTTCCAACTACTGTTGATATTTAATTTTCATATTTTGAATTACTTTTTAAGCTCTAAAAATAGTTTTTAAATTCCAGAAAATCCAAAAAGGCAAATAAAAGCCAAGTAAAATCCAATTACCTTAAAATAATTTATTTGAATTTAAATTTTTCAAAAAGCCAAATTTTTGGGATGTGACAAGTGGCGTCGACCACCGCGAGATGGCGCCATCGCCAACCGTCGGGGTGAGTTCGTCGCCGGTCGCCATCGCTATTTGGGACTCGGATGACGGCGAGGGCAGCACGGCGGCAAGGCAACAAGAGCAGGAGATGGGAAGAGAGATTAAAAGATGTGTGAAAGAAACGCAGGCATGAGGCCATAGGGGGTATTTAAAGCCCCTTCCATCTCCCACACCACCGGTAAGTGTAACCGGCGGAAGACGAAACGTTCGTCTCCCCACGACCGAAGTCGAAACGGCGCAACCACCCACACGCGTCGCGTCTTGTCAGAAGCAGACGCACAACCATGGTCGTGTGTTGGCCTGACAGCGCACGATGCGCCAACCGCGTACCGCCACGCGCCCGCTCCCTCGGGAGTGGGGGCAGGTCACACGACGTGGCGTACCTCCCGGCCGCTGGTCAGCACGATTCTCGGGGCCATCAATGCGGCACAGGAAGGCCAGGCGTCAGTCCTCACTAGCAACTTCGGCAGGGCCTCCGCTCCAACAGGGAGACTTCGACCTTGCCTCCGCGCAAAGGATGGCACTCCACCCACTTCGGCCAGCCTCACCCAAGGGCCGCCTCCGTAGCCTGCATATTAACACACTACGCATACCGCGTTACGTGTTTAACACCCCACAAATAATGTTCGCTGAGTGAAGTCTCATGCAGGGCGGGCGGAGTGCGGAGGCAAACAGGCGCCGGCTTAACAAGCAAAGCCACACAAGCACCATTGAGGCGGTACGAAGGGTGGCGCAAGGAAGCGGCACACATATATATGCTCGCAGCGCTCCAACCTAACAAGAAACCCAACCAGCGGCAATCTTACAGGCAAAAGCTCGTCAGTATTAAGACATCTCCGGGCTACGGGGTCATGTCAAAGCCAGGCTGCGTGGAGTGTCCTACCTCCGCTCGACTTCCCGGCGCTACGCGCGCAAGCATCGCCTGCCTCACACCCGAGGGCGTCTGTAGCGTGACCCTGCCTCCGCCCCAGCTTCAACTTTGCACGGCAAATGGCCCTACCGGAGACTCCGACCTGTTTGCAGCTGGGCCACGTCCGTGTTTCAACTTCGACTTCGACCCCGTTGCGGCCGGACCTCACGGGCAAGAATGGCCTCGACAGCCCGCCAGGCGTCACACCCACTCGAAGACTTCGGTAACTTGTCTGACTCTGCGTCTTCGGCAAAAAGCGGGGTTGCACTAGTAGCTGCATGTTTATACAAGTAGATCATAGGCCGTAGGGACGGAGGGGGCCAAAGGGCTCGGCAACATGGCTTCGGCCTATGAAGCCCTTCACCATGAGAGGCTCATGTTGTAGGAGTGGCCCCCACCTGCACCCAACAGGCCTGTTAGAGGGTTGCAAGGCCCAAGAAGGGATGTGTAATGACACAAGTGCCCCTAAGGGGGATACTCATATGTAAGGGTACTATTGTAAACACACTCCCCTAGAGGGTATATATATGCAATACCAGCCGTGGGGGAAACCCTAAGCATTGCTCACCTAATTCTCCACTACCATACCTCTCTCTCTGTTTGGTCTGTAACTACAATAATGTCCAAATATGGTGGGCGATTGATGGCGCCTGAGGAGATCGACGTCGCTTGAGTATAGCGGGCGATTGATGGTGACCGAGTACCGTGGGCGGTTGATGGCACCTAAGTGCACCAAATGGTCAGTGACATCTGAGTACTGATGACGTCCGAGTGCTGTGGGCGGTTGATGGCCCCGGGTGTTGAAAGTGGCCACAGACATCCAGGCCCAGTGGGTGGTCAATGACGTCTGAGTGTTGTGGGCAATCGGCAACACTCAAGTATTGAAAGCGATTGGAGGTATCCATTCTTTGACAAGCAATCAGAGGTGCCCATCTTATAGACATGGTCAAGGGTGGCCGTGTACGACAAGCGGTTAGAGGCACCTCACTTTGACAAGCGGTCAGAGCCGTTAAACTTCAACAAGTAGTCGTAGGCACTCGACTTCGATAAGCGGTCAAAGACATCTGTCTTCATGAAGCGATTGGAGGTGTCCATCTTCGAGGAGCAATCGAAGGCATTCACTTTGATAAGCTGTCAGAGAGGCTCGCTTTTGTGAAGCGCTCAAAGGCACTCGACTTCGATAAGCGGTCGGAGATGCTCAGCTTTGACTAGTGGTCGGAGGACTTTTTCTTCGAGCAGTGGTTGGAGAGGCCTGCCTTCGTGAAGCGGTTGGAGGCACACGACCTCAACATGTGGTTGGAGGTGCTCAACTTTGATAATCAGTCAGAGGTCTCCGCCTTCGACAACAGCTCAGAGGCCTCTATCTTTGACAAGCGGTCGAAAGCACTCGACTATGACAAGAGGTCGGAGATGCAAGTCTTCAAGATGTGGTCAAAGGCACTCGACTTTGATGAGCAGTCGGAGATGTCCGAGTCCCATGGTCGGTCGGGGAAGCCTGAATGTTGAAGGCAGTCATAATCGCCTGAATATCATAGGCGGTCGAAAGCACCTGAGCACAACGGGCAGTCGAAGGTGCCTGTGTTCCTTAAGGCGATCGAAGAAGTCTGGAATAACTCTGACATGTTGGAGAGCACCTAGTAGGATAATACTAGGATTGCGAGGGCTAACCATCCTCATTTAAATTGCAATGGCAATTGGCAACGCTACGTCTTAGACGTCGAGGAGATGTTACGAGCAGCACCATCTGCCTCACCTGGGAGCTCTATCATTGGGTTGGGGTATGTGCATACGCCTTGCCTGGTGGATTGTCGTGGCCGCTCAGCTTGGTTGGGGCACTCACCACATACAGGAGCGTTGGGACTTCATGCCTCAAACTCGGGGAGTCGGAAGGTAAACAACAATCTCGACGGTCCTAGCATCATGGTCATGAGCTGCATCTCATTGAGCTCTAGAGCACCTGATCGGTGGTGCCACTAGCAGCGACCGTAGTCGCTTGGCGACGTTCCCATCGTAACCACCGTTCATAATATGTAGGCTAGTTAGATAGAAAAGAAAGAGAGGAGGGGGTTCTTTACCATGCTGAGCATAGCACACCATGGCCTAGGCTTGTATAGATCATTTTCTTAAGCTCCTCCACCTTCTCCTCCTTTCTTGCTTGTATCTTCTCTACGTATGTCTTCTTTGCATACGTATGCTAATGGTGTGTCTCTTTAATTTCCATCGGAGCATCTGTCTGAATGCGTGCTCCTCATTCAGGGACCATCCAGCCATGCCCCCTCAGCGTGAGTGGATGCGCTCCTTTTATAGGCTCAAGCAAGGGCCATAGGGATCGTACGCGGCTCCCACGTGGTGCCAATCGTGCCATTAATTTGAGATCAAATTCCTGATTGACTATAGATTTCTTACCTTCTAAACCTCATCTTTCCATATCAAAAGACTTATTGAGAATTACTTCCATCAGATGGGGATATGTGTGATCATCTTTCCATCATGAAGACGATACACCCAGAATCAATCTTTTCTTCCATCTCAGTGCATAGGCTACCATAAATTTGCCACAAGCCTGTCGAGTACTTGATGTGTTCAAGCATTGTGTACGAGCCGAATGCCTCATAGTTGGAGAGTAGTCAAAGACTCTAGAGACTTAGTCGTAGTCATGATTCTAGCCGCATAGTGAACTGGTCAGCGGACCAGTCGTAACTACAATGAACCAGTCGGTAATCGTGAGGTTATAGCACCGTGATCGAAAAGCTGTGTTTGAGGTGTTGTGGTCAAAGCAACGTGGTTGACACAACATGGTCATAACAGCCGGTCGACATAGCGTGGTCGACACAACATGATAGAAGAACATGCTCGATGCCCCCATGTGGTCAAAGACGTGGTCGCAAAACATGGTCATATTAGCAAGATCGTCACAGCATGGTCGACACAATGTAGTCGAAGACCCATGAACTTAGGATGATCTTGGCACATATGCTTCATGGTTGGCTAGGGACTTGCAACCATATGAGATGCAATGCATTGATCATGGACCGACAGCTTAGGTACTAGGTCGCGTATCGTTTCATGACCCGAACTTAAATAATTTGAATCTTAGATAGCACGTGCACGTATCAAAGCTTCCTTCCCAAACGTACACCTCGGTACTTCCTTTAACTTAAAAATATTTGTACAAAAACTCATCAAATACTCACCTTGAACTAGTAAAGAGGAAGAGAAATCTCTCGTAACAACATCAAAGTGAAGGAATGTGTAACTAGCGCAAAACATTAGAGTATATATATATCTAGAGATCCTTTAAGTTGCAATGCTGACAGTTCATTGACCTGAATGAATGAATGAATGAATGACCCTAATACAGCCTTGAAGGAATAAGTTATGCAAATTAGCCTTGAAGAAGCCTTGAAGAAAACGAAGAAGCGTTATGAAATCATGTATTTTGAGCTTTGTCAATTTGACAGAATCGAAAACAAATAAGGAGCCAGTAGGTACTTTCCTAGTTCCTTGAACATGAATTCTCTCTCCTCCGGTCCATGTGTCAGTACTTTTTATGTTCCCCTGAGATCAAATGCTGAGCGCAACAGTCTTTTGCTGAATTGTATGGAGAGTGCTCTAGTAGCTAGTAGCTACAAACGATCATCGATAAACAGGTCTAGTTAAATTTCACATATGGATGGGGCTCTCTTGTCAATGACTGTAAAAAGATTCATTCTTATGGATAGCAGTATAGAAGTTCTTTATGTTTTATATATCTACTCAAGTCTATCAAATGCAACTGATGAGGTCCGTGGTTTAAGACTTTCAGTTAGTCTCATGTTACTTTCCATTGCTAATTAATTATACCAACTATTACTCATCATGCATGTCCAGGACAGGCAGGATCGAGATCACTGTCCTGGACCCTCTTCTAAGTTCTACCTCATCTGGGCTATATATAGGGTAACTCTCTTCTCGTGGTTCCAAGTTCCAACTAGATCAATATTTTACAAGGTTGGGGTTTCCCCTGCTACTGCAATAATAGCAAAGAGAATTTTCACTCATCAATTTACAACCGTAGAGTACTAATATAATGCTATTCCTTTTCTTGAGCAGTGCAGAGGTTTACAAACTCGCGACTCACGATGGCCGAGATGGCCAGTTCTGCTAGCTGGAACTTGACTTCAGAACAAGTTAAATTTTATAGTGGTCTTACGATGACTAGTTTACACCAAGTCTAGTCTAGTAAGTTCTGTAGTGGGTTAGACAAACGTTAAATTTTGGACTCTACTTTTGGGAGTGGAGAGGCTGCCGCCCTCCATTGGCCCATGGTACCGCCATGAGCTTGCCCTTCTCTTCCTCGTCAGCCTTACAAATCGTTGAATCACGGTGTTGGGTGGTTTGCTTTATCAAGATCAGAGAAGAATGAGTGAAGCTCTGGATCTCTTTACCATCTTCCCAAAGAGAAGGCGAATGTTGAATAGAACCGGGAGGAGAGATGGTGCCTCCCAGGCTTCTCTTTTTCATTTTTACCTTTTCTTCAAGGTGCTTGGGGCTAGAAGAGACATACGAGCCTCGGACACTAAAGATGCATGCATAGCATTTTCCACGTTCTCCTGAGCAGTTTAGATTGAAAATCCAACCAGTTGCAACCAGTCAAATCAAGTCGAATCTGTTGCAATCAATCAAAACATGAAGCTAACTCTTACGAAATGAATCGATGTATTAAGACTGTTCGTTGAATAAAGACTTGCATTAAATTTTGTACTCTCCAGTGATAAAAGAGTGACAAACATGCGGCGAGACAAATTAAATTTGACCAAAGAAATTATCTACAATGTCTGGTTTGGATATATGAAAATAGTACGAGTGAATTTGTCATAAAAATATTTTAATAATTTTGTACCGATGTTGTACAGTTTTTTATCTGCTCCTGCTGCATTTGAAGCACCTTACTCTTGTTCCTATCTTGTCGTGTGCCTCTGCGTGCTCCGAGCTTCTCTGTGCTTGTCTTCTCCACACATAGGTGTGTGCTACCATGTTGAGACATCCAACACATTTGGTATGTCGTCGCCTCGGCACTATGGTAGAGATAATATATCGCCTTGGGCAGCAACATCTCGTCAAGTTGGTGCGGATGAACATTTACATGTGTGAAGTGTTTCTTCTCTCTCTCTTGTTCAAATACAACACCAAGTCAAGTCTTCCCTATTCTTACAGCCATTAATCAGCTGGAACTTGTGGTCTCAAATGGTAGCTAATGCAGGAACTGCAACCAAGATATGTATTAAGAAAACGTTTGAAAAAGGCTTGGCTACCATTTGAGACCACAAGTTTTCTCTCCAAGTCAAGTCTTCCCTATTCTCACAGCCATTAATCAGTTGGAACTTGTGGTCTCAAATGGTAGCTAATGCGCGCAGGAACTACAACCAATATATGTATACAAAAACGTTTGAACGAGACTTGGCTTGGCTACCATTTGAGACCACAAGTTTTCTCTCCAAGTCAAGTCTTCCCTATTCTCACAGCCATTAATCAGTTGGAACTTGTGGTCTCAAATGGTAGGATCGAGACCAAGATATGTATACAAAAACCATTCTATTTGAGACCACAAGCTGTCTCTCCTGCATTAGCTACCATTTGACAGGCAGGATCGAGGTCACTGCCCTTTGTGAGATTTGGTGGAAGCGTTCTCACCTCATCACGAGGCCACGTAGCTCTGTTAAATAGCTGGCGAAATGCAGTGGTCGTTACAAGGAAAGTCCAGATTGAGGAGGATTGAAATTCTAACAGAAAGACTCTTTCTATGTTCTAGAACAATGCTTTCTATTTATCTATAACCGAGTCTTTGGAAACTATCTTATCTCTAACATCCTCCCTCAATCATAACTTACATAAGTTGAGATTGAATTTAAACATATCTAACTTCTTAGCACATAAGGCCTTTGTGAACCCATCAGCAACTTGATCATTGGTTGAGACGAACTGAACATCTAACAATTTTTGTGCTACTCTTTCACGAACAAAGTGGTAATCAATATCAATGTGTTTTGTTCTAGCATGAAACACAGGATTTGCAGACAAATATGTTGCCCCTATGTTATCACACCAAAGTTTTGCTGCCGATGGACTTGGAATTCCCAATTCTTGAAGCAAGGTTTGTATCCAAATCACCTCTGCAGTTGCATTAGCCAGTGATTTATATTCTGCTTCTGTACTGGATCTCGACACCGCTGCTTGTTTGCGTGTGCTCCAAGAAACCAGATTACAGCCTAAAAAGACTGCAAACCCACTGGTGGAGCGTCGATCATCAACACTCGCTGCCCAATCAGCATTAGAAAAGGCACTAACAAGCATCAATGAATCTTTCTTGATTTTTAACCCAGTACTAAGAGTATGTTTGAGGTATCTAAGGATTCTTTTTACAGCCGTCTAATGAGCTGTTGTAGGTGAGTGAAGAAACTGACACACCTTGTTCACAGGAAAGGATATATCAAGTCTGGTAAGGGTAAGGTACTGGAGAGCCCCAACCACACTTCTGTATTGAGTTGAGTCATTAGGTCCAAATGCTTCTCCTTGTTGTATGGAAAGTTTCTTTGATGTATACAATGGTGTGACCGCCGGCTTGCAATGCACCATATTAACCCTTTTTAGCAGATCTGAAGTGCATTTATCTTGTGATAACAAGATCCCATCTTTTATTTTAGTGACCTCAATTCCCAGAAAATAATGTAAGTCACCAAAGTCATTTAATGCAAAATCAGCTGCAAGATCTTTAAGTAAAGCTGTAACTACACTTTGTGATGAACTAGTCACAATGATATCATCAACGTATACTAGCAAGAATATTGTAACTGACTCTTTTCTATAGAAGAATAGTGAGGTATCTGCCTTGGAGGAACTAAAGCCAATTTGCTGCAATTTCTGACACAATCTAGCAAACCAAGCTCCGGGAGCCTGTTTAAGACCATAGAGAGCTTTGTCTAACTTACACACATGACTCGGCCTTTGCTGATCTTCATATCCTGGTGGTTGCCTCATATAGACTTCCTCCTCAAGAACGCCATGAAGAAACGCATTCTGAACATCTAGTTGCCGTAGGCAACATCCCCTGCTTACGGCAATAGACTGAACAATTCGAATGGTTGCAGCTTTAACTACAGGACTGAAAGTGTCCTCATAGTCTATTCCATACCTTTGTTTGAATCTTTTGGCAACTAAACGAGCCTTGTACCTGTCTAGAGATCCATCAGCTTTTCTCTTGACCTTGTAGACCCATTTGCAGTCAATCATGTTTCGCCCTTCCTTCACCGGTACAAGTTGCCAAGTTTTGTTCTTGACCAATGCATCAAATTCACAGTCCATAGCTTGCTTCCACTTCTCATCAGCCAGTGCTTCATCTACACTTTGTGGTTCACTCGAAGTTGTCAGCAAATTGTACCTAATCTGCCCATCTGTATAGATTTTAGGTCTGCTGATCCCACTCTGTGATCTTGTGTGTGGTCGAGGGGCTACTGTAGACGGTTGCAGTGCCACAGAAGATCCCGCAGTCCCGGCCGTTTGTAGAGACCCGAATATGCAAATCCGGACTCTCCTGTGTATTCTGCACTAGTCCAGGATCACGCTAGTGCACACAGTATAAAAAAGATGAAATATCGAACATATCACGATTTCTAAGGAAAAACCAAATTATATTGATAATCATCAGAGTACGACCTTATGGCCAAGCTTACAATAGACTAGCCCGAAGGGCTTAACAAAAACTAGCAGCGGAAATCCAAAAGAAAGCGCAGCAGCCAATCGACACGCCCACAGGCTATCGAGTGGAGAACAAAGCCTAATCCGCGAAGACGTCGAAGTACTCTCCTTCTGGAACCTTCTGCTGGCGATACTCCTCCTCCTCAACTGAGCAACAGGGGCATAAAGCCGTGAGTACATAGAGTACTCAGCAAGTCGTTTGTAACAAAGATGCAATATAGTATGCAATGCTTACCAATGGATGGCTGAAAGGTTAATTTTGCATAAAGCAATAATTTAAAGTAAATACAATAAATAGATTGAAAAGCAAACTTCAAAAATGATAATAAATAAGTAACCAAAGGAATTGAGACCAATCACAAGTGAACTAACCATTCACCCAAGGAATCCACCATGAACCGAGATCCATGAAATGAACCACCAGTGAACTAACCATTCACTCTCCAACTTAACCCAACCAGGTTTTGATGAAAACTCTACCCCTCGTGTGAAATCACCGAGCATTGTCCATGACTGAGGACACAGCTATTCGAATAGTTTTACACTCTGCAGAGGTTGCACAACGTTTCCCACAAGAGATAAGTCATCTTAATAGCCAGCATGCTTCCTTAGGCATGAGACCGGATAAATTATCACAAAGCCTTTACCTCACTCCAATCTAGTTAGACATCACCGCTAAGGTTTATGCTTTGAAGGGTTAACCACCACGATCGAAGCCCCTCTTGCGCCGTATGAGGACGTAACCTGTTCCTCACTGTGAGCAAACCAGTACCCACAGTACTCACTTACCAATGATGATACGAACTAAACCTTTGCAAGTTAATCAGCTAGGTCTATCCCATACTAGACATGTGGTTGTGCGGTAAGACTCGGATCAATGGCGCACAAAGTTAAGTCCTTAAATTTACTCAGTGAAACATCCACATCCCATGTGCCTCTCGCACCCCTTTCTTGCGATCAATCGCCCAAGTGAAAACCAATTTTGTATAACCAACACCAATGACACTACCCATGCCATGGCAACAAGTTTTATAACCGTGGTTAACCACCACATTCAAGTATATCATTAAGTCAAGATTAATTAACCACATGTGATGATGAACCCTTTACTTAAAATAAGCAAGGCTAAGCATTCTAATCGTACCAACCCAATGTGACAAATAACATAGCATCACTAATTAAATTCCCAACCTAAGGTGTCAATGGCATCAAGGTATTCCAAAATATCAAGGAGGGAAATAACCAATTGGGACGATAACTACCAATACAAGGGTTTTATAATAAAGTAGCAATGCATGATAATTTAAAGCAACATAATACATAATAGATTTGAAAACTGGGTTCAACATGATCAAAGGACACGACTTGCCTTGGCCTTGCTCAGTTGACGGATCTTATCTTCGAATCCAACTTCCGCTCCCTCGAACACGTGATCTAACGAGAGAGAAAACGAATCGAAAAGACAAAATAAAATCAAATAAAATTCAAATGAACTCCAAAAACTTTCAAACCTGAACCAAAAGGTAGAGCTCAATTTTAGATGAATTTAGGAAAAAGAATCGGGTCAATCGGAGCTAGGACGAGGGAGAACGGGCTCTTGAAAAATTGGATCTAAAGAAAATCGGGGAAAATTAGGAAATCGCACTGTGCTGTGGACCGGGCGCACGGAGGATTGGGTCTACGGCGAACCCGGCGCACGGAACAGTGCGGAGGCGGGACTGCTTGCGCAAGCGGCTAGGCTGACGTGGCGACCACGTGGCAGGACACATGTGCAGCATGGCTGATGTGGCGGCTGACTAGGCATGGTGACGTGGCAGCTGACGGGGCACCTGGGGGCCTCGGGGTGCTGATGTGGCGGACAGGTGGCGCCGACGTGGCATGCCACATCGGATTTAGGGCTGACATGGACTGCTTGCGTGGCTGGTGGAAGTGGCTTCGGTCCACGGGTGCACACTGGCGGAGGGGTCCCACATGACAGCAGCACGGCGCACGGCGGACCCGGTGCACGGGAAGGCGAAGGGCGCTGGTGCGAGGTGGACCGGCGGCACGAGCGCGACCGAGGCGTGGGCGGCCGGCGCGGGTGTCCGGTGGCGGCGGGTTGGCGGCGGCGGCGGCGGCGCGCGACAGCAGCGGCGGGGCTCACCAGCGACGGCGGCGAAGACGGCGCTAGGCTCACCGTGGCGGCGGCAGGCTCACCGCGCGCGTCGGCGGCGGAAAGCGGCAGAGCGTCGGCAACGCAGCGGTGGGCGGCCTCGGCGAACAGCGGCCTCCGCGAACAGCGGCAGACGGGGCAATGGCGAAGGCGCGGCGAGCGCACGGCGGCGCGCCGCGGGGCAGAAGCCGAGGTCGCGGCGGCTTTATGCACGCACGCCGAGGAGTTCGGCTCGGAGACGGGCGAGCGGCGGCGGCGAGATGTGTTCGGGCGAACACGGGCGGTGAACCCACATCGAGACGACGGGAGGTGGCGGCGCGTGGCGCAGCGGACGGTGGGGATGCGTCCGGCGCGATGCGGCGAGCTTGGATGGCGCCGCGTGGCGAGGCGGAGGATCGGCGCTCGGCGGCTGGTGGAGGTGGCGAGAGGCGGCGCTTGCGGCGGCGGGGCCGACGCGTGGCCGGGGAGGCGGGCGAAGGAGGTGGGCCGGAGGAAGTCGGCCGGGAGAGGTTTAATGATTTTTCCGTTTTCTTAATTCCAGAAATTCAAATAAAATTCTAAAAGCTCTAGAAAATAGCAAATAAATCCAGAAAAATACCAATAAATTCCTTGAGACACAAGGAACTCAAATAAAATACTTTTGGTAAATGTTAATGTTTAACTTAACCATATTAAATCCTTTTAATTTAATAAAATTCCAATTAAGCTTTAATTAATTTCAGAAAAATCCAAATGGTGAATTTTATTTTAAAAGCTTCAAAAAAACTTTGAAAATCAGGATGTTACACCGTTGCTACAGCGCCTATCGCAGCATCTGCCGTTGCTGCAGCATCTGTCAACGCGACTTGTACTGGTGCAGACGCAACCGACAGCACGCCAACCTGGTCACGCCACGTGCTGCGGGGGAAGGAGCGCTGCCTCCGCGCGGGTTGGCGCCAAAGGTAGACGTTGATTGTGACAAAGATAGTGACAACACTGTATTGAATCGATCCCGAGAGAGTTTCTTCTGCTGCTGCAGTCGATGGGTCAGGAGAATTTGCATTGGGAACCGTGTCTGTAGTTTGCTCCATTATTTCATGTGTTTGAACTCCAAACTTGCCTAGAACTTCACCGGAAGCATTAGTAACCTTAGGAGAATTAATATGCACATTAGTTAACTGATCACTGCACACTGTTTGGCTAGGAAGAAGATGTGGAAACAAAAGGATCTCGGAGTGAAGAAGGGCGCCGGCATTGGAGTGAAGTTTGGTGAAAGGGAAAATATTCTCATCAAAAATAACATCGCGAGAAATATACACTCGCCCTGAGGAGACATGAAGGCACTTGAAACCTTTGTTTAGGAGACTATAACCAAGAAAAACATATTGTTGAGATCGAAATTCTAACTTACGAGAATTGTATGGGTGGAGATTCGGCCAACTTGCACACCCAAACACACGAAGAAGCGAGTAGTCTGGTTTTTGACCAAGTAATCGTTCCAAGGGTGTGGAAAATTGAAGAAGCTTACTAGGAGTACGATTAATAAGACAAGTGGCTGTGAGAAACGCCTCATCCCAGAATTTGAGAGGCATAGAGGCATGAGCTAGAAGAGACAGACCAACTTCAAAAATATGTCGGTGTTTATGTTCGGAAGACCAATTTTGTTGATGAGCATGTGGGCAAGATACATGGTGTGTGATGCCTATTTTTGAGAAGTAGGAATTTAATTTCTCATACTCTCCTCCCCAATCTGATTGCATGACAAGAATTTTTCGATTTAGGAGTCTTTCTACAAGGGCTTGAAATTCTTGGAACTTTTGTAAAACTTTAGACTTATGCTTAATCAAATATATCCAAGTAAACTTTCTAAAATCATCAATAAAACTGACATAATATTTCTTTCTGCCCACAGAATCAGGAGCAGGACCCCAAACATCGGTAAACACAAGTTCTAAAGGAGCAACATAAATACTTGAAGACTTAGGATAAGGGAGCCGATGACTCTTGGCCTGTTGACAGGCATCACACACTGACTCTTTATTGGACTCTTTAGAAAACAAAAGTTTATTTCTAGAGATAACTTGCTGAACTATAGCATTGGATGGATGACCTAGCCTATCATGCCACCTAGCCAAAGAGGGTTTTTCAACACTAAAGACTTGCTTCTTTGATCTAAATGACGATGGAGGCAATGGATACAGACCACCTCTACATTTGCCTTGAAGAAGTGTTCTCCTTGTGACCTGATCCTTAATCAAAAAGAATTTAGGATGAATTTCAAGGAAGGCATGATTATCGGTGACAAGACGAGAGACAGATATCAAGTTTTTCTTGGCATCAGGAGTGTACAGGATATCATTAAGGGCAAGGGAACAATCAGGAGTGCGAATATGAGTGTGACCAGTATAACTAATGCGCATACCTGTACCGTTTGCCATATGTACTTGATCTCCTCCGTTGTATCTCTCCCGAACACTCAGCTTGTCTAGCTCTCCCATGACTTGGTCTGTTGCACCGGTGTCAACGTACCAGTTCGTGTCAATTCCGTAGGACTGCATGACAGCAGTGACAGTCTTCTCTTGCGGAACAAAGTCAGGATCATAATGGTGCCAACAGATGCTGACTGTGTGACCTGTTTTGCCACAGAGCTGACAGACCGGACGTTCACCTCCTTGTCCCTCTAGCTAACCACGTCCTCCGCTGCGGCCACGGCCAAAGTTGTTGCCAGGATTGCCACGACCGCGTCCACGGCCACGCTGGTTTGCACTGCGTCCAGACGAGGCAGAGTTCACGGACGCTTGATAGACTCCTTACCACAGATCAGTCCTGCCTTCAAACCCTAGCAGCTGCGAGTAAAGTTCAGCCACGGTGACCGGCTCCACCCGAGCCACCAGTGCTGATACTACGGGTTCAAAGTCAGCATCAAGACCAACAAGCATATATGACACGATCTCCTCGTCATCAAGTGGCTTCTGAAAGATTAAGCTCCGATTAAGTTGATTAAATGGGAGATTGAAAGATCAAGATCCGATTAAGTTGGTTTTGGTGTCAATGACAAATACCATTATGAGATCTTGGCAATAATGATAAATACTTTTATAATGTTTTGGTGATAATGACAAATGTATATATGAGACTAATATGTTTGCTTGAGTTTATTTATGCTTAGTCTCATTTGGATGGAAAGGTGAAATCAAAGAGGTATGCATTCGAAATTGCTTTCTCATTTACAAATGCATTCCTTAGATCCAAAATATAGATTGAACTCCTCAAATAGTTCAAATGAATATGTGCATATGTCTTTGTTTTTATACACTTGTGTGCACACATTTAGGGGGAGCTCTCTATATATTTTGGAGTTTTATAAGTATTGATTCATGCTTCTTTCATACGCATATTTGGGATCTTTACTTTGGAATATATTCTTGAGTATATATATAACTTGTGTAGTTCATATATACTCATGTGCAATCGGGATGTCATTTACCTTCTCCATTATGTGTTGATGGATGGATGATTTATGACAACCGGATTGGTAAGCTTTGTTTAAAGCTTATCTTAGAGTATACATTTGTTGTGTACAGGTTGTATACTCACAAATCAATTTTATATCTCAATATTTGTTGAGATTGTCATGAATTACCAAAGAGAGAAGATTGTTAAATCTAGTCCCTCCATTATGTGTTAATAGTGAAGTTTGGTAATTGATGACAATTATTTTTGCGGACTAATGGTTTCCATGAGTTGGATGCAAAGGGTTAGGTTCCACAAATGAGAATGACGTGGGATGACCTCATTTGTTGAAGATTATCAAGTCAAGATTGAGAAGAAGTCTTCATGTGTTGAAGACCATCGAGAAGAAGATGCGTCATGAGTTGATGCATGAGGAGATGATCATGTATTGATCATCAAGTCAAGGAAGACCATCATGTGTTGATGGAGTTGCAGAAAGAAATGCATCACGAGTTGATGCTTATCAAGACGATGACCCAAGGCAAAGGTATGGCTAGCTAGGGCTAAGGATGTGTTCCTAGTCTTTTACCGGTCTTGGTGTTTGGTTAGAAGACCGGATTGCTAGTGTAGGTTGCCGTACTATTAAGAGGGGTCATGTCTAGTAATTTGAGTCTCATCATGTGTTGATAGCTCAAACCTCACTTGCTCTAGCTCATCTTGACATGATGCCATTATTTGCGAATGTGTTTTGCAAATAGTTGAGGCTCATGCATCTAATCCTTGTAACATGTGACTATATTTTGCAAATGTGTTTCTGCAAAAGGTTGCAGTCCATGTACCTAATCCTTGTAGCATGATCTAAGTTTGCAAATGTGTTTTGCAAAAGTTGGAGATCATGCATTATCCCTTGGCATGGTCTAAGATTTTGAATTGCTATTTCCTAGGACTTAGACCATGGTAGTGACTCTTGGATGTCTTATGATTTCTGTATTGATCTAATATGTTTGAGGTCATGCAAATAGATGGGTTGTGTAGCCCTTTGAATAAGCTTTCTATAGAGTCCAAGATTACTCAATTCCGACATCGGAGTCAAAAGTTATGACCGTTTTACTGAGTGTCGCCTGTGCTGAAAAACTGGAAACGGAAGTACCGCAATTTGTACTGTTCCGAAAAAATCAGAAGTACCAGGAAAAAATCGGAACTTCTGATTTTCCGGTAGTTCCGATTTCCGAGCGGAACGTTTTTTCTAGAGAGCGACTTTTTGAATGACTTGGCCTCGGGAAAATTGGAAGTACCGCAATTTGAACTGCGGTAGTTCTGATTTCGTTGAGAAACGGCTAGTTTTCTAACTGTTGGCGAGGAAATCGAAAGTACCGCAATTTGTACTGCGGTAGTTCCGATTTTCCTGATTTTTCAGGGGTTTGGCTCCAACGGCTAGTTTTCTTGTGTGGGGTATAAATACCCCATTGTGGCCGGTTGGAGATGTTGTTGATTCATTCATTCCTGTGTTCTTGAGCTAGAGTGAGGCTCTCCACTCAATTGTGCATGTGTTGCACTTTGTGAGAAGGGAGAGAGGATTTAGAGTGTATGTGTTGCATCTAGAGGTGGACTTAGTGTCCAATTGAGCTTGTGCATCCGTTGCACGTGGTGAGAGTCAAGTGAGGGACTTGACTTGTTACTCTTGGAGTTTGCTGACTCCTAGACGGCGTGGGAGGCATCGTGCGTGGTGATCTTCTCAAGAAGCTTGTGAGAAGACCCAGCGAAATTGTGAAGGTCGGAGCTCACCTACCCGGCGGGAAAAAGCTACCACTAGTGGATTGGAGGTGCTTCGGCTTAATTCGTGGAGCCGGTCCGATTTGTTCGGGCTAACCTCAACGTGGATTAGAGGAAACCGGCAAGTTTCCGAACACCACGGTAAAACATCATTGTGTCAATTGTGGTTTGTTTTCTTGTACTCCTTTTACTTTCAAGCAGTTTACATTCATAGACTCAATTTGATTGCTTGTAAACCTAGGATTGCAAACCTTGTCCTAGGATAGATTTGTTGGTGCACTTAGACGAATTTATTTGTTGTAGGCGCTATTTGAGCTAAACCAAATTGAGTTTCGCTTCCGCATTATACACTCGGTTTAGGCAAATAGGAAGGCTCTTGAATTGTTAGTATTAATTAAAAAGAGAATTTTTAAACCGCCTATTCACCCCCTCTCTAGTCGGCCTCCTCGATCTTACAGCTTCCCAGCAGCCGCAATCTCATCACATAAACCTTTCATCTTAGTAATGTATTCGTTAACAGACATGTTACCTATCCTCGTGGTGGAGAGTGCAATTCGAGTGTTGATCGCCCGTGCATGGATCTTTGAAGGGAACATCTCCTCGAGGGCCTTCCATAGTTCCACCGCAGTGGAGACAGCACCACCTGTGTCAGGATATCATACAAGAGAGACGACATCAAGTACCCTAGAACTTGCTGGTCCATAGCAACCCACTGGGCATATGCAGGATTCAGTGCCTTGGTGACCTTGTCTCCCTCTTTGACGTTGATCTGCTGCGGTGGAGCTACGGAGGTGCCGTCAAGATAGCCAAACATCTGGGCTCCTCGCACGGCAGGAAGAACTTGCGCCTTCCATAGCATATAGTTGTTCTTGCCTAGCTTCTCTGTCACCAGGAATCCAAACGGCGAGACACTGGCCGGAGATGAAGAGGATAATGCGCTCATGGCGGCTAGTAGATGAATCTATGAGGAGGATGGCTCTGATACCATGTGAGATTTAGCGGAAGCGTTCTCACCTCATCACGAGGCCGCGTAGCTCTGTTAAATAGCTGGCGAAATGCAGAGGTTGTTACAAGGAAAGTCCAGATTGAGGAGGATTCAAATTCTAACAGAAAGACTCTTTCTATGTTCTAGAACAATGCTTTCTATTTATCTATAACCGAGTCTTTGGAAACTATCTTATCTCTAACACCCTTCACCTTCTTTTCTACCTCGTCTGTGCTATATATAGGGTAACTCTCTTCTCGTGGTTCCAACTAGATCAATATTTTACAAGGTTGGTGTTTCCCCTAGCCTGGTACTGCAATAGTAGCAAAGAGAATTTTCGCTCATCAATTTACAACCGTACAGTACTAATATAATGCTATTCCTTTTCTTGAGCAGCGCAGAGGTTTACAAATTCGCGACTCACGATGGCTGAGATGGTCAGTTCTGCTATTGTTGGGGAGACAGTTAGCCAAATCGTTTCTGGTATTATCAACAAACATGAGGATAAATCGGATAAAGGAGGTAACATAGAGAGGCTGGAGATGGCGCACATCAGAATGGAGGCTGCACTCGAGACGTCCAACAAGTGGCAGATCACCGACGCGTCGTTGCTACGTTGGCGAAAGAAGCTGAAGCGTGCTGTTCAGGACTGCGACGATGCGGTGCGCAGATGCAAGCAACTTGCTCTGGAACATGAAGAGATGGAACAGGAGGTAAGGCAATCCTCGTTTCCCAGACGGATTGCTCATGCAACCAAATCATTCATCTCCTCTTTCGTCGGCCACAATAATGATGATAACTCAAGCAGCCTCGCTGTCCGAAGATTTGAGAGGCTCGCGGATGGTGCTAATGAGTTTATGAGATTTGTGCAGCTTGGCGGAACACCACGGCAGTATCTGTTCTTCGACCCCCTCATTAGGCATATTTTTGCAGGCAAAACTCTACGGTATCAAATGTTGCGTCCGGGAGGCCAGTATTATTACTTTGCCATACGGCCGAAGAGCTTTGAGGAGCGTGGACTGGAGGCCATGCTATTCTTTAGCTATGAAGATTTCAAGGTTCCCAAAAATAGTTTTCGCCTCGGGTTGATGCTACGTCTTTCAGAGAGTACAGACATCATTGGGATTACAGTCAAGTGTTTACAGTTGGTTACGCCTCACTTCAAGTCTACGGCCGAAGCTGTTATCAAAGAGATCACTCAGCTCCCTACGCAAGATTTCTCCTGCTTGCCGCAACACGTTGGGGATGTCGACGTGGAACGCTTTTACTACATTCACAGAACTTTCACTGGATGGCTCCGCCCAGATCCATTATGTTGTAAAGGATATGAGCACAGCGTGCCTTCTTGTGGCGGCAGCAGCAGCACAAACACATTGAGACTTTCGAGCATATTTCCAGAACCAGTTTTTGCATTGTTTTTGCAGCGTCACATCTCACTGTCTGAGTACAACAACTTGCAGGGATCAACCACTGTATTTGACACAGCATCTTCTCTGGAGAATTTCCCGCCTTTGAAGCTGGGAATTTTCTTCATACCTCATGATTCTATGGAAGACCCCATGTCTGCTAGAACTGCAGTTGAGAGCTCTGCAATAGAGGCAATAGATGGAGAGAAGCAACACCTCACACATGTAAATGTTCATCCGCACCAACTTGACGAGATACTGCTGCCCAAGGCGATAGATTATCTTTACCATAATGCGGAGGCGACGACGTACCAAATGTGTTGGAGGTCTCAACATGGTAGTGCACACCTATGTGTGGAGAAGACAAGCACAGCGATGCTCGGAGCACGCAGAGGCACGCTACAAGGTAGGAACAAGAGTAAGGTTCTTCAAATGCAGATAAAGAAAGGGCAGTGGAAGCAGTTTGCCAGAGATTTCCTGAAACTATGGGTTGTGCTTTCGTCGGACAGGTTGCGGAGCTCGTTTACGGCATGGCTCAGTATGTGGGGCTAAAGTTGAGTTCTCTGATGTATACTTTAGTGGACTATATCTATGAAATGACTATATTTTTTGTGGCCTATATAGATACAGAAATTTCATAGGAATTTGGGAGTCCTGTGAAAAGAGAAAGAGATAAGAATATTTGATCTGATTTGATCAGTTCTATCTCTTGCGGTCCTCCTTCCTATAAGCTTTATGTTTCCTTGTTTAGCTCCTGTAACCTCCTGTAAACAGATTGGCATTGCCGTGTATATGAATACGTTTGTGGCTCAGCTCGGCATCTGTATATGATCGTAGCCTGAAACCAATCTCTGTAGCCATTGTTCTTCACATGGTATCAGAGCCACCTCATAAACAAAACATCATGTCGTCCAGCTCATCATTTTCCTCATCACTGACTTCCTTCGGCTAGGGGCAGACCTAGCACAAAAACTAGTAGGGGCACTTAGCCTGCGCCACATGACGACGCTGTAGTAGGCCTGGACATCGGAGCCGCTCGAGTGGGGGTCCAAATGCTAAAACATCTGATTACTCCACTACAAATTCAATGTTGACTGGGGGCTGGGCCCCCACTCGGCCTTCTCTCGGTCTACCCTTTCCTTCGGCCACCTGGTGAACATAAAGTTGTCTTGTGGAAGGCACAGGTCCTCCCATTCCTTTGAGGGCAGCGGCTCTATGGCTATCTGGATGGATCCAAGGTTGCTCCAGAAAAGGAGATTGTATCAATCTCTAAGAAAAGAGAAAAGGGCGGGTCCCTGTGACGCGAGCGTGAGGCCTGCCTCCAACTGCCGGTCCGAAGGAGGCACGATCGAAAAGCTGGACTCCTGCGGTCGTGTGGGCCGCGGGCTTCACATGGGTGAGGCAGAGAATGGCTTCGGTCGTGAGCGAACAGAGAGAGGAAAGAGGGTCGACTGGGCCTAGCCGAGATTTGGCCAGGGCTCTTTTTATTGTTTTCTAGTTCTTTCATGATCTTTTATTTGTTCTATTTTTCATAATTCATTTTTAATTTGTTGGATCCTCAATCGCAAAACCGACAAAATTCATTTTTAATTCGCGACTCACGATGGCTGAGATGGCCAGTTCTGCTAGTTGGAACTTGATTTCAGAACAAGCGTTAAATTTTGTAGTGGGCTTACCATGACTAGTTTACACCAAGTCTAGTCTAGTAAGTTCTGTAGTGGGTTAGACAAACGTTAAATTTTGGACTCTACTTTTGGGAGTGGAGAGGCTGCCGCCCTCCATCGGCTCAACTAGCTTGTATCTTATTGACTTGCTAATTAAATTGAGAATTTGACAACCGGTGGTTTCTTAAATATTTGAATTCTTCAGTTCAAGTATACAAAGAAAAATTTTGTTTCAAGATTGGTAGCCTAGAACTCTAAATTTTCAGTGCATGTGGTTGTGTTTGGTAACTAACAGAAAGTTCTGTATCAATTGAAAGATTGAAGATTTGTTTTTTGAAGGTTGGTGCTTTTGCCTTTTAGTGTGGCTGATGACTACTTAGTTAATGTCCGAGCTATCTGAAAAATCTCATAAAATAGTTTTTTATGTGGTTTCATTCGTAAAGGGCATATTTAGAATATATGAATTTCACAAGAAACAACATAAATTTCTCGAGACTTAAATGAGGCCTTTAAGTTATTTGTCTCTTGCAATTTGCAAGAGAAGTTTAGCATATATAACCTTGCTCATACAATATGATGTTGATTATCTAAAATTATTTGCACTTGTTATTAGTATGCATTAAGTTTTGATCATAAAAATGTCTGATCAGCCTGAATAGAAGTGGGATTTTTAAAATATCAGGAACACTCTAAGACCTTCACTTTCGTCTCGCCCTAGGGCCTCCGAAATATCAGGAACAGCCCTGTGCATGCATAGCATTTTCCATGTCCTCCTGAGCAGTTTAGATTGAAAATCCAACCAGTTGCAACCAGTCAAAAGCATCAAGTCGAATCTGTTGCAATCAATCAAAACATGAAGTTAACTCTTACGCAATGAATCGACGTATTAGACTGTTCGATGAATAAAGACTTGCATTAAATTTTATACTCCCTCCAGTGAGAAAAGAGTGACAAACATGCGTCGAGACAAGTTAAATTTGACCAAAGAAATTATCTACAATATTCTCGTGGTTCCATGTTCCAACTAGATCAATATTTCACAAGGTTGGGGCTCCCCTGCTACTGCAATAATAGCAAAGAGAATTTTCGTTCATCAATTTACAACCGTACAGTACTAATATAATGCTATTTCTTTTCTTGAGCAGCGCAGAGGTTTACAAATTCGTGACTCACGATGGCTGAGATGGTCAGTTCTACTATTGTTGGGGAGACAGCCGAATTGTTTCTGGTATTATCAGCCAACATGAGGATAAATCGGGTGAAGGAGGTAACATAGAGAGGCTGCTATTAGACAGAATCTGCTAGCTCCCCCACCCCCGCATCCGCCTCCTCCACGCCGCTGTTGAGCTCGCCCGCACGGCGGCGCCAAGGTTCGCGCCCCTCCTCGTCTCCCTCATCTGCCGCGTGCCCTCGTCTTCAGGAGCACTCCGGCTTCCTTGCCGCCAAGGAGCCCCAGCTCATCGCCTTCGCTGTCTTCGCCTGGTATGACCTAGCGGGTGGAGGACTTCCCGGCTGCTGCGCCCACGCCCGTCGTGCGCCCTGGCATCCGTGCGCATCTGGCGGCCCGCGTCTCGTGCACGTCTGGCAGCCGCGTCCCGCGTGCGTCCGGCGCCTAAGACCGGTCTTCGCTTCGCTGTCTCGGCCGGGGCGACCCTAGTCAGGGTGGTGCGGCTCCCGGAGGGGGCGGCGGCAGAGGGTGCAGTTGAGGTCGCTGGCAATCTGAAGAGGCGCTGGAGGGACGAAGGCCGGTGAAGGTGGCTGCCAAGCAGCGGTCGTGTGGCAGCTGGCTGGTGCTGGCAAGGTGTTCGACATTTTTCCCCAACCGGTCCTAGTTCCAGGTATGTCTTGCTCGCCTGCTCCAGTCCTCGTTTCTTCTTTCCCTCTCACTTGGAGCTAGTCTCTGGGTTAGTTGTGGCTCCGTTTCTTCAACGGTGTGAGCTGGGAGCTAGTATCCATTCAGTGAAGCTCGGTTAATGGTGGATTTGACCCGTCTTGATGGAGGTGGCTCACTGTGCGCTAAGTCGCAATCCCATGTTGAGCAGGAATGGATTGGGGTGTTGCCAAGAAGGCAATCAGCGCCTGATCTCCTCAAGTTCTCTGCTCCGCTAGTCGAAGATAGAAATTTCACGAGTAGATCAAAATTTTGGGCACTGGATGGGGAGGTTAGCACTGAGGAAGAAGATGAAGCTGCTAGTCTTGTTTCATCTAGTTCAGGTTCAGAATTTATTCGAGATGCTTTGCGAGTGGGTTTCTCAGTAGACGATTTGATCAGAGCTGAGGCAATGTTGTCTGAAAACATTGAGTCTCCGAAATTTGGTTCGGTTGACTGTGGGGCTGGCCATGTGAGGCATCCTAGGCCCCTACCATCAAGGATAACCGAGAAGGTAGCGGACTGGCGTTTGTCCTCAAAAATTCATCCTTGGAAAGGCCCCTTACCTAAATTTGATCGGTCTTCAGTTAGTAAGCTGGGGGAGATTAAAGTTAAGGACATGAGGAAGGTTAATCTTGGTAAAACAGGGTTGTCCCTGAATGAGTTTGGTCGGGGCACTGAAGAGGTATGTGGGCTGACGGTGTCGACTGGTCTGGGCCAACTTGTTTTGGCCCAAACTGAAAGACGATGTTTTAGGTTCCCACCTGGCCTCAGCGATTTCTTCGCCAGGGGAGGGCGGCTGCACTCGCGGTTTCGTGTTTCGCCTTCCCAGAAAGCTTCCTCACGCGACGTTTCGACGCACCCACATCTGGCTGCCCGTGCATCATGTACGCAGCGAGCTGGCGCAGGGGGCACGGTCGCAGTCAGGATGCAGGTGTCACCTGGGGAGCTCCAGGTGCTCGACATGGAAGGGTGGCTAAACCAGCCTTCGGCCAGGGCCATGGCGAGACTGAAGTTCATTGTGACATTTGTGATGGTATTGATCATGTCAATTACCGGTGTCCAATTCTCAAGCTCCCCAAGCCGGTTGCTCATGCTGCAGGTTTTGCTGTGGCGGGTCTTGGATTCTACCATATACCACATGCCCCCCTACCCAGGAAGAAGGATTCCAAGATGGCTTTAGTGAAAGTGGTGGGGGGATCCCTATCTTCCGAGCAGCTTGTGGCACAACTGGAAAGGATAGTCTCCGGTAAATGGAAGTGGGAGCCTAGAGCGCATGACAATGAATCTTTTATTGTTCAATTCCCATCCAAGTCTGAACTTCAGAGAGCTATCGCCTATGGAGGAGCTGATGTACGGGAAAATGGGGTTTCTACCGGGGTGCGTTTACAATTTGAGAGGTGGCATGTTAAGGAGGGTGGTTTTATTTTGCCTAAAGTGTGGCCGTGTGTATATGGCATCCATGAGAAGTTGAGGGAGTATTTGAACCTTTGGGCTGTAGGCACTATGTTCGGGTCTACCCAAATGGTAGACATGAAGACCACTCGCAAGAATGATTTTGGAAGAATTCTTGTGGCGGTTCTTGATCCTAAGTTGCTGCCTTCTAGTACTGATGTTGTCATTGGAGATCATTACTTCGAGCTCAAAATTAAGAAAGAACGTGTCGTCTTTGATGACAATGGAGATGAGGTGGAGTTTGATTTCAAAGATGGGGAGGTTGAGGGCAATGAGGAACAGGAGGAAGACAACCCCAAAGCGGTTCCTAACTCTGATTCGGAACCTAAGGGGTTAAAGGGGGATGATATGTTTTTAGAGGGTGGAAATGACAACAACAAGACTGAAAACAACAGGCCTGCTACTTCTGCTTTAATGCAAGCATTAGAGGCTAAAATCAAAATCATGGCAACCGGTATTCTGGACTTGGCGGTGGAAACAACCTTGGGTGAATGTGCTGACTTGGTGTTGGCCGAGGACAACAATGCCTTTGTTGAAGGAGTTGTGGAGGGTGTGCTGCCCGAAGTTGATATTGAGGCAGAGAGTGGCGGCAAAATTGGTGGGAAGGAAACTTTAATCGTTCATTCGAATGTGGATACGATTCCTCCAATTGGTGGTGCACTTTCAGAGGTTCTCGGTTCAGTGGAGGTGCAGCTGAGCCCCCTAGACAGCAGCACGCCTAATTTGTGCTTGCCTTCGCTGTCACCTTGGGCTCATCTGCCTCCTGTTGTGGGGCCAATGGAGGTGCTGTCGACCTTGCATGGTGGAGGTGGCGCGTTGCAGATGCAGGGTGGAAGCACGATGCGGCTAATGTCTTTGGCTGCGGCTATCACGGAAACTACAATTACCCCAACTCGTTCCAGCCCGCGTATTGTTAACAAGGATGAGCACGTGATGGAAAAAGCAAAGAAGAGAGCGGCGTGGAAAAAGATGGATTTCATTAAAGGTATCAGCAATAACCTTTCCTTTACCTCTTGTTCAGATTCTCTAGTTGCCTCTTCTATTCTTGATCTAGGCGTTAACTTAGGCAAGAATACTAGGGATATCTCAGAATCAGTTAGCAGAATTAAAGCTATTGAAATTAATAGATTTAATTCGAGATTGAGCCACATAGAATCTGAAACAAATATGGATTCTGAAATTATTGATGAGAAGGACGATGAGGACATAGAAAATCTCACTCTAGGTCACTTATGTGGTGATTTGATGGAGGAGGTAATGGATGAGGACAGTGATCACCTAAGTTGTGATTTTAAAGCTGTCTTTAAGAAAAACAAGTCACATTCGTCCTTTAGAAGGAAGAAACACCATAAGATTCAGATGATTAAAAAACATAAGACTGAGTCAAAATGAATGGAATTTTTTGGAATAGCAGAGGTCTTAGGGACTTGGCTAAATTTAGATTCCTGTCGGACACGACTAGAGAGCAAAAGCTAGACTTTATTGCTCTCATGGAGACCGGTAAGAAAGACTTTTCTAAAACAGTTTTAAACAACATTTGTGGTGGACAAGAATTCCTGTGGCACTGGTCCGAACCTCATGGTAGGTCCGGTGGTATTTTGTTAGGAGTGAACTTAGAGGTCTTTGACATCGGAGTTATTGCCGAAGGAGATTTCTATGTTAAATTCCGACTTAGAAACAAAGCAGATGGCTTCCAATGGATTCTTATAGCAGTTTATGGGGCTACTCAAGATGACTTTAAGGAAGCTTTTCTCGCGGAGTTGGTTCAAGCATGTTCTAAAGAAACACATCCGATTCTTATCGGTGGTGATTTCAACATAATAAGACACTCTAGGGATATACCAACTTATGAGACACTTGATAGGATTTTGGTAAGTACAGAGTGGGAGGTTAAATTTCCGCTAGCAAATGTTCAAGCATTAAATAGGGAGATTTCAGATCATACCCCATTGCTACTTAATATGGGTGATGGTACCCATATTAAAAAACAACCTATGTTCAAATTCGAACTCGGATGGTTGTTGCGGGATGGTTTCTCGGAGTTGGTAGCTGATGTGTGGAACAAAGAGAAAAGGGGGAAAACACCACTACAAAAATGGCAATTTAAAATTCAACGTCTTAGACAATTCCTAAGAGGTTGGGCTAAGAATGTGAGTGGTACTTATAAAAAAGAGAAGGAAGAGTTGTTTAAGAAAACAGATGAGCTTGATAAGAAAGCAGAAACTCAAATTCTAAGCCCTATGGAGCTTGATTTGAAACATTGTTTAAAAGAGAGATTAGTTTTCCTATTAAGGGAAGAGGAGCTCAAATGGTATCAAAGAGCCAAGACAACTAAGTTGTTATTTGGCGATTGCAATACTAAGTATTTTCATTTGGTGGCAAGCGGTAAACACAGGAAAACTAGAATTTTCAAACTTGAGCAAGAAGAGGGAGCTATAGAAGGGGATGACAATCTTAAAAGATTTATCACCAATTATTATAAGGACCTCTTTGGAGCTTCAGATCGTAATAATTTTTCCATGATGGAATCTATGAGGGATGATATCTCGCAGGTTTCCGATTTGGAAAATGATTTATTAACCATGGAATTCTTGGAGAAGGAGGTCAAAGCTGCCATTTTCCAAATGGAGCATAATAAGGCGTCAGGCCCAGACGGGTTTCCGGCTGAGTTCTATCAAGCCTTTTGGGATATTATTAAGAATGACCTCATGGCTCTCTTTGTTGAATTCCATAAGGGTAAATTGCCACTATACAGCCTCAATTTTGGAATAATTACATTATTACCAAAAGAAAAAGAGGCGAAACGGATACAACAGTTTAGGCCAATTTGCCTATTGAATGTTAGTTTCAAAATTTTTACAAAGGTAATGACAAATAGAATAGCTCTAGTAGCTCAAAAAGTCATAAAACCTTCACAAACCGCTTTCATGTCCGGTAGGAACATTTTGGAAGGCGTTGTCATTTTACATGAGACTATTCATGAGATGCATAGGAATAAATTAGATGGGGTTATATTGAAGCTAGACTTTGAGAAAACATATGACAAGGTTAATTGGTCCTTCCTTCAGCAAACTTTAAGAATGAAGGGCTTTTCTTCTGTATGGTGCAATTGGATAGAACAAATTGTTAAGGGTGGCAGTGTTAGCATTAAAGTTAATGATGAAGTTGGCCATTTTTTCAGACTAAGAAAGGACTTCGGCAAGGAGATCCCTTGTCACCAATTCTTTTTAACTTAGTGGCTGATATGTTAGCCATCTTAATTAAGAGAGCCAAGGCTAATGGAAAGTTTAGTGGAGTTGTTCCTCACCTTGTCGATGATGGTCTATCAATCTTACAGTACGCGGATGACACTATCCTCTTCTTGGATCATGATATACTCCAGGCCAAAGACCTTAAGCTAGTCTTAAGTACCTTTGAGCAATTATCGGGGTTAAAAATCAATTTCCATAAGAGCGAGTTATTTTGCTATGGCAAGGCCAAGGAATGTGAGCATGATTATGCGCAACTTTTTGGTTGTGGTACGGGGGGTTTCCCATTTAGATACTTAGGTATTCCCATGCATCATCGCAAGCTTTCGAACAAGGATTGGTTGGTCATAGAGGAAAAGTTTCAGAAAAAGCTGAGTAGTTGGAAAGGTAAACTCTTATCAGTAGGAGGGAGACTAGTGTTGATTAATTCAGTTCTAACTAGTCTAGCCATGTACATGCTCTCCTTCTTCGAAGTCCCCAGAGGTGTGAACCATTCCAGATTCTTTTGGCAATGTGATGAACATAAAAAGAAATATAGACTCACTAAGTGGAGTATTCTTTGTAGGCCTAAAGATTTTGGAGGATTGGGGATTCAAAATTTGGATATTCAAAATAAATGCCTTTTGAGCAAATGGTTGTTTAAACTTATTAACGAAAAGGGTGTTTGGCAAAGCCTTATTAAAAGGAAGTACTTGTCCAACAAAACTCTTACCCAAGTTACAAAACAACCGGGGGATTCACATTTTTGGCTGGCCTTATGAAGGTCAAGGATCAATTCCTTGCATATGGTCACTTTCGTGTTCATGATGGGTCCCAAACTAGATTTTGGGAGGATACTTGGCTATGTGACAAACCCTTTAGTGTTGCATATCCTGCACTCTATATAATTGTGAGGAGAAAAGACACCACGGTATCACATATCTTAAGCTCTATACCTCTTAATGTGTCCTTTAGGAGGGCCTTGGTTGGCTCTAATCTAGATGATTGGTTTGATTTGGTGACCAAAATATTTTCAGTAAACCTTACAGGTGGAGAGGACTCGTTTATTTGGGATTTGTGTAACAAGGGTACTTTCTCGGTTCGTTCTTTTTATATGTATGTGATACAAGAAGGGGTAGTTCCCCAAAAGACCCCTCTTTGGAGCATTAAGATACCTCTGAAAATTAAGATCTTCCTTTGGTACCTTCAAAAGGGGGTTACTCTCACAAAGGATAATCTAGCAAAAAGGAATTGGCAAGGTAGCACCATTTGTTGTTTTTGTAGCTCTATGGAGACGATACAACATCTTTTCTTTGGTTGCCACTTTGAAGATTTATTTGGAATACCGTTTTTATCACCTTTGGAATTCAGCCCCCTTCTAGCTTTGCGAACATGTTTGATTCTTGGTTGAATGCCATTAAATAAAACTTAGAAATCAAATATTTGTAGGAGTTCTTTGCTTTATGTTGGGCTATGTGGTTGAATAGAAATGATATGGTATTCAATAATTCTAAATCTAATACATTTCTGCAGGTTATTTTCAGGGCAACATATTGGATTCGACATTGGTCCCTACTACACAAAGAAGAGGCGAGATCAAATCTAAAAAATGGCTGCAGATTGTTGGAGACAGTAATCATGGAGGTTTTTGCAAAGTTCGGTTGGAAATTTAGGAATAGAATTGAAGCGTAGCTTCTTTCCTCTCCTTTCTTTATTTGTAGTTTGATTTCTTGTGGAGTTGGAGCCTATGTGCTTGGTTTTGTATTGAACAGCTGTGTACTTTCCCCCCAGAAAGTAGAAGCTGGAACTTTGTTCCATTTTCTAAAAAAAAATCTGCTAGCTGCCTAGAGTAAGCAGAAGAGCTATGCAGATGTCAGAAGGCGAGAACTAGAGTTCAAAGTGGGGGATCAAGTGCTCCTGAGAGTATCTCCCACTAAAGGCATAGTACGATTTGGTACCAAAGGGAAGCTTAGCCCGAGGTACATTGGGCCATTTCCAATTCGGGAACGGATTGGAAAGTTGGCATATCGCTTGGATCTCCCTGACTCCATGCGAGGAGTACATAATGTGTTTCATGTGTCGATGTTGAGAAAGTGTTTGCGAGATCCAGAGCATGAGATTGTGTTAGAACCGGTGTCCATAAAGCAAGACCTCACCTTCGAATCCCGTCCAGTTCGGATTCTAGAGGAATCAGAGAAGGTGTTGAGGCATAAAAAGATAAAATATGCTAAAGTGCTTTGGACACATCAGTCTGAGCGGGAAGCGACATGGGATTTGGAGTCTCGCATACGCGAGAAGTGCCCAGACTTGTTCTCTATGGGTATGAGTTAATGTTATGTTATATGCAGTTTATTATATTTTGTTCTTTCGTACGGATATTTGAATGCCAGAATTCGGGGTCGAATTCTGTTAAGGGGGAAGAATGTAATACCACCAAAATGCAAATAGGGAACAACCGAGATAAAGAAGGGTTTTTGCCGTCAGACCCATCGGCTTTTAGTGCCAAATAAGTAACGCTTGCAGAGCTTCCCAGACCATCCAAGGACGGTCGGCACCGTCTAGAGAGCTGAGTAGCGCTCTCAGAGGTTCCCAGACCGCCTAGGGACAGTCGGCACCATCTCGCGTTATGGGTTTTTATCATCCGACGAGAAATCCTATTCTTACTTTTCCAATTTATCTGTTGCAGTGGAAGCCCCTAAAGCATAGTACAAGCCCTTGGACCAAAATGCCCTTAGGCAGCTAGGTATATGAGAGAGGCATGGGAGTTAGATGAGGGCGCTTCAGTCATTTCACAAGCTAGAGGCTTGAGGTTCAGCAGGAGGCACCCAGCGCCCCACCACCGCGCGCGCGAGAAGGGAAGTGGCGGATCGGGTATGGGCCGGCGGCCGGCTGGATCCGAGGCGGGGAGTGAAGGGAGGCGAGAAGGGAGGGCCGGCCGGGGGTGAGCCGAGGCCGGCGAGCCGGACTCGCCTGCACGTTGTCGCACCGCCCGGCGCAGCGCATGAAGGTGGTCGCACACAAGTGAGAGGGGGAGAGGAGAAGTAGGCCGGGGGGCAGGCGGCGGAGGGGCCACCAGCGATGCCAAGCCCGGCCACGCGCCATCGCGCCGCCCAGTTCTGGCTCAGGCAGGCCGATTTGGCCAAAGGAAATGAGGAGGAAAGAGAGCTCGGGTGAAGTGAAGAGAAAAGAAAAGGGAAGAGAGAAGGAAAAGAAAAGAGAAAGAAAGGAAAGAAAAGGGAGAAACTATGGAATACCCCATGTCTGCTAGAACTGCAGTTGAGAGCTCTGCAATAGAGGCAATCGATGGAGAGAAGCAATACTTCACACATGTAAATGTTCATCCGCACCAACTTGATGAGATGCTGCTGCCCAAGGCGATAGATGATCTTTACCATAGTGCCGAGGCGACGACATGCCAAATGTGTTGGATTTCTCAACATGGTAGCACACACCTATGTGTGGAGAAGACAAGCACAGTGATGCTCGGAGCACGCAGAGGCACACGACAAGGTCGGAACAAGAGTAAGGTGCTTCAAATGCAGCAGGAGCAGATAAAGAAAGGGCAGTGGAAGCAGGAAGCCAGAGATTTCCTGAAGCTATGGGCTGTGCTTTCGTCGGACAAGTTGCGGAGCTCGTTTACAGCATGGCTCAACTAGTAGGCCTAAAATGAGTTCTCTGATGTATAATTTAGTTGACTATATCTATGAAATGACTATATATGTTTGTGGCCTATGTAGATACAGAAATTTCATAGGAACTTGGGAGTCTTCCTAGAGAATTCCTATGAAATTAATGTTTTCCAAGCAGGGCCGGCTGTTGAGTTGTAGCTGGCCCTTGCATTATCTTGGTTGTATTGTTGAGTTATAGCAGTGTCTGATTCCAATCTTTGCACTACAGGCCACATTTAATCAGTTACCACTTTGGCATAGAGCTGAAGAAGCTAGTCCATGTTTCTCAATGGATTTCCCTATCTGAAGTTATGAACTGATGAGACAGCTATCTAATATGTTTTGTACATCAACATAAGATGGTTGGCTACACCCAATCGAAGGCCTTCTTTGTTGGAAAAAGGATGGTATTTCTGAGGCACCTACTGCGGATGGAATGAACTCAGTTCGTTCTGTTTCCTTGAGCTATCAGCTACAGCCAAACATTACCGTCCGTTTTGAATCAATCAATCATTCTGTTTGTTGCATTGCATGCATGATGGATGGGAGTGTAATACCACCAAATTGCAAATAGGGAACAACCGAGATAAAGAAGGGTTTTTGCCGTCAGACCAATCGGCTTTTAATGCCAAATAAGTAACGCTCGCAGAGGTTCGCAGACCATCCAAGGACGGTCGGCACCGTCTAGAGAGCCGAGTAGCACTCTCAGAGGTTCCCAGACCACCTAGGGATAGTCGGCACCGTCTCGCGTTATGGGTTTTCGTCATCCGATGAGAAATCCTATTCTTACCTTTTCTGACTTATCTACTGCAGTGGAAGCCCCTAAAGCATAGTATAAGCCCTTGGACCAAAATGCCCTTGGGAAGCCAGGTATATGAGAGAGGCATGGGAGTTAGATGAGGGCGCTTCGGTCATTTCACAAGCCAGAGGCTGCCCCAACCATGCCCTTAAAAAGCCAGCACGGCATAGCAAGCCCCCATTTTCTCACCTCATCTTTTCTCAGCTAAGGTAAGAACAAAGCCAGTGGGAGCACACTCCCCATCTGCTAATTGTTTTCATACCTCATGACTCTATGGAAGATGCCATGTCTGCTAGAACTGCAATTGAGAGCTCTGCAATAGAGGCAATCGATGGAGAGAAGCAACACTTCACACATGTAAATGTTCATCCGCACCAACTTGAGGAGATACTGCTGCCCAAGGCGATAGATTATCTTTACCATAGTGCCGAGGCAACGACATACCAAATGTGTTGGAGGTCTCAACATGGTAGCGCACACCTATGTGTGGAGAAGACAAGCACAGAGCTGATAAGGAAAGTGCAGTCGGAGCAGCTAGCCAGAGATTTCCTGAGACTATGGGTTGTGCGTTCGTCGGATAGGTTGCGGAGCTCGTTTACGGCATGTCTCAACTGTTGACACTAATTTATTTTCTTGTTATGGATAACAAAATTACTGGCTGTTTCACAGTCGAAGCAGCTAGCCAGAGATGGATACAAGCATCTGTTGGGCTGTTGGAAGCTACATATTATGTGTGGATACATACAGTGTTTTTGTTGAAAATAACAATACATACTTATAGTAAAGAACTCTTGAGTAGCTATGAAGTTTCTAGTGCTATGTGAGTTGGCACAGTTGCCGTTCCAAGCCAAACAAAAAGAATGTCGGCAAGGAAGGATAGCAAGGGACAAAACATGAAGTTTCTAGTGACTGTGTGCTTTGAATGGCAGCTGTAACAAGTGTGAACTTTAGACTAACTATAGCAGCCGACATGCAGCATACTCCTTGATATTTCAAACAATACATGAGCTGGCCTTTGGTGTTCTAAGTCGGCAACCATGCTGAGTTAGCTCTTTCCAGGAAGTTCAAAGACCTGTCTAGAGCTGGCTATTAATCTGTTTTGAGTCGGTTCACTTGGGTATAAAAGGACCAGTGTCCTTCCTGTAATGGATGTATGTAAGTAGTGTGAGAGTTGTAATATCCCCATGCAAAACCTGATAGCTTCATTTTGAAAATGTATGCATGTGAGATGTATGCTTGAGTATAATCTAGTTACTCCTCTATCCCAATTCTTTGCTTCTTTTGAGAACCACAAATTCCCAACATCAACCAGTATAGCTAAAATGAGTTCTCTGATGTATACTTTAGTGGACTATACCTATGAAATGACTATGTATGTTTGTGGCCTATATAGATACAGAAATTTCATAGGAATTTGAGTATTCCTAGAGAATTCCTATGAAATTAATGTTTTCCAAGCAGGGAAGGCTGTTGAGTTGTAGCTGGCTCTTGCATGTATCTCGGTTGTATTGTTGGGTTATAGCAGTGTCTGATTCGAATCTTTGCAGTGCAGGCCACATTTAATCAGTTACCACTTTGGCATAGAGCTGAAGAAGCTAGTCCATGTTTCTCGATGCATTTACCTATCTGAAGTTATGAACTGATGAGACAGCTATCTAATATGTTTTGTACATCAACATCAGATGGTTGGCTACACCCAATCGAAGGCCTTCTTTGTTGGAAAAAAAGAATGGTATTTCTGAGGCACCTACGCGGATGCCAACCATTGGCGCTGCATAAAGTCGCCCAATGGGAGAGCGATTGCATGAAAGTCGCCCTCCCATTGGGCGATGCAAGTGTCGCCCAACGGTTGGGAGATTTTCCATTATCGCTGCTGGATTGGGCGAAGGCTCGATCGCCCAACCATTGGGCGACTTGAGCCTATTTTTGTAAAAAAATTCGCATGGGTATATTTCTGTATTTTCGAATAAAAAATAGATTATCCGTAAAAAAAATTCGAGTATTGTACATGCGCACAATATTAATTTATCCTTTTGTTACTCTCAAGATAAGATGCTTTTGAATTATTGTAGAAACTTTTGCACAGTTCTGACTATAATGACATGTACTAAAAATATTCATTAAATATTTGTTTAGCCTTCTCCCCATAAACTTATTCTATCTGTTTAATTCATCCCAGAAGATGCCATTGTAGAGACCCGAATATACAAATCCGGACTCTCCTGTGTATTCTGCACTAGTCCAGGATCACGCTAGTGCACACAGTGTGAACAAAGATAAATATCATCCATATCACGATATTCTAAGGAAAAACCAAATTATATTGATAATCATCGAGTGCGACCTTATGGCCAAGCTTACAATAGACTAGCAGAAGGGCTTAACAAAACTAGCAATGAAATCCAAAAGAAAACGCGAGAGCCAATCGACACGCCCACGGGCTATCGAGTGGAGAACGGCCTAATCCGCGAAGGCGTCAAGTACTCTCCTTCCGGAACCTCCTGTGGTGATACTCCTCCTCCTCAAGCCCGAGCAACAGGGGCATAAAGCCGTGAGTACATTGGTACTCAGCAAGTCGTTTGTAACAAATGAATGCAATATAGTATGCAAGGCTCAACAATGGATGGCTAAAAGGTTAATTTTGCATAAAGCAACAATTTGAAGTAAATACAATAAATAGATTGAAAAGCAAATTTAACAACAGACACTAAGTAAATAACCAAGGGAAAATGAGCATAACCACAAGTGAACTAACCATTCACTCCCCATCTCAAACCAAACCAGAATTTCATAAAGACTCTACCCCTCGTGTGAAATCACCGAGCATTGTCCATGACCGAGGACACGGCTATTCGAATAGTTTTACACTCTGCAGAGGTTGCACAACTGTACCCACACGATGTGATAATCCTCACGTTAAAGATAATCACAACAAGGCTTTTACAATGATCCATCTCCACCCGATCCCACTCGCTAAGGATTCGCCGTCGAGTAGGGTAACCCCCTAGTCGATAATTGCCCCCTCTTGCGCCACACAACATCGTAGTAAAACCAAAGTGGAGACTTCACAAATTATTATGCGAGTCCATCCCATACTAGACATGTGGTTTGCGATTAAGCTCGGATCAATGGCGCACAAAGTTAAGTCCTTAAGAGTTACCCAGGCGAAGCATCCACATCCCAATGTGCAACCTGCACCCCCTTTACTGCACGATCATTCGCCCGAGTGAAAGCAAGTTTGTATAACCAATGCCCATGACACTACCCATGTCATGACATACAAATTTTATAACTGTGGTTAACAACCACGTTCAAATTTACCATTAAGTCAAAATTAATTAACCACATGTGATGATAGATCCCAGCGATCTAATAATAAGCATGGCTAAGCAAAATAAGCGTACCACCCATGTGACAACTAGTATTGCATCACTAAATAATTACCCATCCTATGGTGACAATAGAATCATGGTATTCAAATTATCAAGGAGGAAATAATAAATTAGGTTATTAACTACCAATACAAGGGTTTGATAATAAAATAGCGATGCATGATAATTTAAAACAAAGTAATACATAATAGATTTGAAAACTGGGTTCAATATGATCAAAGAACACGACTTGCCTTGGCCTTGCTCAGCTGAGGGATCTTGATCTTCAAATCCAACTTCCGCTCCCTCGAACACGTGATCTAACGAGAGAAAAAGCGAATCGAAAAGACAAAATAAATTCAAATAAAATTCAAATGAACTCCAAAAACTTTCAAACCTGAACCAAAAGGTAGAGCTCAATTTTATATGAATTTAGGAAGAAGAATCGGGTCAATCGGAGCTAGGACGAGGGAGAACGGGCTCTTGGAAAATTAAATCTACAGAAAATCGGGGAAAATGGAAAAGGCATCATCTTTGTGGACCGGCGCACGAGGAGCTAGGTCCACGGTGGACTCGCTCACGAAGCTTGATGCGGGCGGCGCTTCTTTGGCGTGGCGGCTAGGGCGGCGTGGCGACCACGTGGCGAGACACGTGTGCGATGGCCGGCGGCGTGGCGTCTTGGCCCAGGCGGTGGCGTGGCATCTTGTGGCGGTTCGGCTCACGGTCTCTGACACCCGTCGGCCGGTGGGCCACTGGCTGGCGTTGGTGCGGTGCACGGTGGGCCAGTCCGGTCGCGGTGGCAGCGCGGCGCGATCTGAGGGGGCGAGGACCGAGGCGGCGGCGCGACTCCACCCGGCGATGGCGTCGGGGTTGCGGCGAGTCGGCCGGCGTTCGAGCGGCAGCTGGCGGCGGGCTACGGTGGGCAGCGGCGGCGACTACTCACCGGCGGCGAGCTCGGCGGACGGCGGCGGCGAGACGGCGGCGGCGCCGCGCAATGTAACAGCGGGTCGGGCGGCTCGGCGGCCGGCGCGCGCGCCGGCAGCGGCGAGGCGTCACGACGGCGGGCCTTGGAAGGCGAGGCGCGGCTCGAGGATGCGGAACCGAGGGGCGGGCGCGCTTTATACGGCGGAGGAGTCCGCTCGGATCGCGGAGGTGTCTGGCGAGAGACGGCGGGCGCGGCGAGTCCCTTCGAGAGCGGACGGAGTCCGGCGGAGACAGCAGAAGCGACGCGCTGGCCCCACCTGCGGCACGAGCACGCGGCTGCGATCAGCGACGAGCGGGAGCGGGCAGCGGGATGGGCGCGCGTGGCGCACATCCGCGGTCAAGCGGCGCGCGCGCGCGGTGGATGGTTGCCGCGTGGCACGCGGCGGGAGTCTTTGGGCGCGGAGCGGCGGCTGGTCGGCTGGGAGCGGCTGGACCGGGCCGGCTTGGTTTTAGGGATTTTCTCTTTTTGTTTTCTTTTTCCAGAATTTCAAATAAATCATTTTGAGCTCTAGAAAATAGCAAATAAACCCAGAAAAATCCATAAAAATTCCAATAAATTCCTTGAGACACAAGGAACTCAAACAAAATAACTTGGGCAAATGTTCATGTTCAGATTAATCATATTAAATCCTTTTAATTCATAAAAATTCATTTAAGCTTTTAATTAATTCCAGAAAAATTCAAATGGTGAATTTTATTTTAAAAGCTTCAAAAAGACTCTGAAAATCAGGATGTTACAGCCATGCCAAGAGTTAAAAAACTTTTGCAATAAAATTTTTCGAACTGATCAATTATGTTCTTTGGAGCTCACTCAATTTGTTCCATAAATCATGTTGTTTTTTCATGATTCCATGACTTGTTTCACTACTACAGAAAGCCTCATAGTAGACGCCTCATCACAGACGGTTTTGTGAAACCGTCTCTGATGAACACTATTACAGACGGTTGTAATTTGTAGGCCGTCTGTGGTATTTGTGGTGGGAAAATGGATTATCACAGACGGTTATTACCGAAGTATCACAGACGGTCTGTATTAAAAACCGTCTGTGATAATCCCAGATTATCACAGACGGTTATTAATTAAAAACCGTCTGTGATAATGCCTAAGGCATTTATTGCGCTGCTTAGACCACATCTGTCTTCATTTCGATCCAGATCTAGCCACTGCTGCGCACTTTTTCACTCGGGAGGAAACTAGGCGATTTCAGGCCAGTTAATTTGGTGGGAAGAGGCAGAGATTGAGCTTTGAAGATTCAGACTTTCCTGGTTGCTCTAGATATGGTTAGTAATGAAACTTATTTTTTCTTTAATTGCATTACAATTTAGGTCTAAGTAATCCATGAGTGTTATTGAAGATGGTTAATTTGCAAAAATTGTTGGTCATATAATAGCTATTGTGTTTATAATATGAATTGAGCTAGCAAATTATGTCTCAATATAATAAATGTGGCCGGTATATATGTAGTTATAATTAGTTAATCTAGATTTTAATACTAAGTTGTTTTATATGTACGTAACGTAGGACCGAAGCTGGATGTATGCCGCGAGCCGTGTGAGTGAAGAGTACATTAATGGCGTTCGCTTTTATAAGAGCGCCGAGGAGGATATGTTGAATAAGGGTGGAATATATGTGTTGTCCATGCATCGATGCGAGAATTTGAAGATGTTTAAGAACCGAGGCAAATTGTAGCGCACTTGATTCGGAGGGGTTTCAAAAGGATTATACGTGTTGGACAAGTCATGGCGAAGTGAATGATCATATGCCGCGGATGACATCGCCGGTGAAGTGAATGATATGCCCCGGATGACATCGCCGGTGAAGTGAATGACATGCCGCGGTTGATGTCGATTGTGGCTCGGATTGGATAAGTTGCACGATGATAACTGGATCGGATGCTTGCGATGTAGAAGAGAACTATGATGAGAGAGAGTATGTTAAATTCCGTGGCTTGATGGAGGACTCGAGAGAAACCTTTGTACACGGGCTGCAAGTACACGAGGTTGTCGACCGTGCTTGAGCTGTTGAAATTGAAGGCAAGCAACGGTTGGTCGACAAGAGTTTCACGGCGCTGCTAGGTCTTTTAGCGGACATGCTTAGGAGAAATGAGTTGCCTAAAACCACGTATAAAGCCAAGAAGGTTCTTTGTCCGTTGGGAATGGAAGTAGAAAGAATACATGCATGCCCGAACGATTGTATCCTCTGCCAGAAAGAGTATGCAAACATGCATGTATGTCCGTGTGCAACGCATCCCGATACAAACGTAACAATCAATCGGATGATGGTGAGGAAGAGACGAAGAAAGGACATCCTGCTAAGGTGGCATGGTATTTTCCTATAATTCCCGTTTGAAAAGGTTTTTGCAAATCCAAAGGAGGCAAAATGCTGCGTTGGCACTCGGAGGAGCGCAAGAAGGATGGAATGATAAGACACCTTGCTGATTCCGCGCAGTGGAGAAACATCGATAGGAGTTTTGCGAGTTCGGTGCAGAACCAAGGAATATAAGGTTTGGGTGAGTACAGATGGAATGAATCCTTTCAGTAGCATGAGCAGCCGACATAGCACATGGCTCGTGACTCTCTGCATCTATAACCTTCCTCCTTGGTTGTGTATGAAGCGAAAGTACATTTTGCTATCGATACTTATCCAAGGGCCAAAACAACCCTGGGAATGATATCGATGTGTTCCTAGCACCGTTGGTGGAAGATCTAAAAATCTCGTGGAACGAAGGGTACATGTATGGGATGCATACAAACGAGAGAACTTCACTCTGCGCTCCTTATTGTTACGCACCATAAATGATTATCCTGCCCTTGGTAACCTATCGGGCCATAGTACAAAATGTGCCAAAGCTTGTACTCACTGTTTAGATGGTACCGAGAGTGTGTGGCTGAGACACTCACGCAAAACCGTCTACATGCGTCACCACCGGTTCCTTCGGAGGGCTCACCCATATATGGACAGCATCGTCGAAGGTTATGCATTAGAAGAGGTCATTGAGTTTTGTGTCGATTATATGGCTCAGATTCAACCGACAGGTGTCCCTCAATCTCGTCATGAGGGGAGGCTGAAGGGTCTCGGAACTATCGGAAGGAAAGCAATCACTCGGATATGGACACGTATCCTCAAGCCCATTTCACGGTGTTGCAACACATGGTGAAGTGGCGCCTTATGTGGACCAACACAAGGATGTGCTTGGCAGCAGAATCGGAGCAATGGATGTGCGGATCATGAGGCAACACAACCGTTGGTTCAACCAATGGTTGAAGGAGCAAATCGCTAGGAGCTCGTCGGTGAGATCTTGACATGGTTGGCAAAAGGGCCGACATTTACAGTTGTGACATGGCAAGGATATGACATAAATGGGTACACATTCTATCTGATCTCGGGATATCAAGAGCATTAACGTAACAGCGGTGTCCGCATAGATGCATTCAGTACCGATGGGTCGAGAAACTCGTACTATGGCTTCATACAAGAGATTTGGGAGCTCGACTATGTGGTTTTCAAGATCCCCTTATTTCGCTGCCGTTGGGTGCATCTCCCACAGGTGAAGGTTGACAAGTACGGTGTGACGACCGTGGACCTCCAACGTGTCGGGTACAAAGACGAACCATTCGTACTCGCCAATCAAGTTGTTCAAGTTTTCTATGTAACTGACCCGGCAAATAAGAAACGCCATGTAGTTCTTCATGGAAAAAGGAGAATTGTTGGAGTGGAGAATGTAGTGGACGAGGAGGAATATAATCAATTTGACGAGTTACCACCTTTTGGAAATGGCATAAGGGTCGACGATGAACAACGTGACGAAACTAGTTACGTACGCATTGATCATGATGAAGGGCTAATTTTTAAAGGAAATAAGCAAGTACAATAAGAATGTATATGTGAAAATGTTTGACAATTTTGAGATGTATATGTGAAAATGTGTGATGTTGTCAATTTTGAGATGTATATGTGAAAATGTGTGACAAAATGTATATGTATATTGGCATTTATGTATATGTGATGTATATGTGTGATGTACATTGAATTGGCATGCATTTATGTATAGAACAATGCAGCTGTTTGGTGGTTGATATGAATGCAACTGTTTAGTGGTTGATATGAATGCAGCTGTGTAGTTATTGGTGTTGTCGTAATGACAACAGCCGGCAAAGGCTTATCACAGACGGTGTCCTAAGTTTAAAACCGTCTGTGATAGTCAACTATCACAGATGGTTCTAAGTGTCGAACCGTCTGTGAAATGATATCACAGACGGTTCTAAGCTCAGAACCGTCTGTGATAATCTCCCTATATATACCCTCTCGCTAGGGTTTCCCATGTGCGCTGCAGTTATTCGATCTAGATCTAAATCCCGAGCCCGTCGTCGCCGCCGCCTCCCCGAGCCCTCACCGGCCGCTTCCCCGGATGAAGACGTCGCCGCAGCCTCCTCCTCCTCCGTCGCCGCCGCCGCCTCCTCCTCCGTCACCGCCTCCCCGAGCTCGTCGCCTCCTCCTCCGTCGCCGCCTCCCCGAGCCCGTCGCCTCCTCCTCCTCCGTCGCCGCCGCGTCCTCCTCCTCCGTCGCCGTCTCCCCGAGCTCGTCGCCTCTTCCTCCTCCGTCGCGGCCTCCCTGAGCCCGTCGCCTCCTTCTCCTCCGTCACCAAAACCCTAAGGTCATCAAATCCCTCCCCGAGCTTCATGCTTACTGTTAGGGTTTAGGGTTTATGCTTGATTCTTCGTACTTAGGGTTATGGTTGATGCTTGATGCTTACTGTTATGGTATATGCTTACTGTATATTCATGGTTGTTATGCTTACTGTTAGGGTTTAGGGTTGATGTTTCATGCTTCATACTTAGGGTTATGGTTGATGCTTGATGCTTACTGTTATGCTTGATGCTTACTGTATATTCAAGTTTGTTATGCTTACTGTTAGGGTTTAGGGTTGATGCTTGATGCTTCATACTTAGGGTAATGGTTGATGATTCATACTGTATATTCAAGTTTGTTATGCTTCTGAGATTGCCCGTGGGATTCTGATTGTTCGACGATGATAAAATCATATCACGAGATTGGTTCATTCAGTGTTTGAGCTCTAATAGTGTCGGTTCATGCAGTTTTCAGGTTATAGCATGTTATTAAATTGATCTGTTAGGATTTAATCTTGACAAGTTAAAAGACTGAATTATTGGGCAAAGTTAACTTGTATGGTCTTGATTTGTATGAATCTGCATGCAGAATATATGCATGCTGAATATATCTTGATCTTGAGATTTTAGAGTTTGTATCTAGAGCTCAAAATACTGAATTCATTATTTGGTATAACCAATCAAGGAAGAGTATATGATTTAGTAGCGGGACGGCCAAGATTAATCTTGTGCAACCCTACAATTTGAGAGCACAAATTAACCAATCAAGGAAGAGCTAGTATATGATCAAAGGGCATGAAGCAAGTAACGCATTTCAGTGTATCCGGTTCAATGACCTTAAAACACTAGTTTGTGTGATTTGCTTCATAGAACTTTGTTTAGAGACCTTGTAGTATAGTATATGCCACATAGACCTTCAAAGGGCATGAAGCAAGTGACACACTCTAGTGTATCCGGTTCAATGAATCTGATACACTAGTTTGTGTCATTTGCTTCATAGAACTTTGTTTAGAGACCTTGTAGTAATAGTATGTGCCACATAGACCTTCAAGGGGCATGAAGCAAGTTACACACTCTAGTTTGTGTGATTTGCTTTATAGAACTTTGTTTAGAGACCTTGAAGTAATAGTATATGCCACATAGACCTTCAAAGGGCATGAAGCAAAATTCAAAGCAGTTTTATTTCCAAAGTTCAAAAAAAAGACATTCACAGATTCTTCGGTGAGCAGCCGACATACATGACTTCTTCGGTGAGCGACTATCCATCTGCTTCTTCCCACTCTTTCTCTTCATCTCTGGTCTCTGGATCACGTACGCCAGTAGCGATGATTTAGTTAGATGAATCATCGCTCATCGGCGCACGTGATCCGAGACCGAGAGATGACGAGAAGGAGGGAAGAAGCAGATGGATGTCGCCACCAAGAAGTCATGTATGTCACTGCTCACCAAGAATCTGAATGCCTTTTTTGCACTTTGTAATAAAATTGCCTTGAATTTCAGCTCACATGGCGATTGTTGCAAAAGATACATGGAGCATTTGTTTAGGGACTTTGCTATTTGGTTTATAGTATTAGCAACTAAAGTAGGTGCTAAGATAGGCACATCACCCCTCTCTATGTCCATATCACCCCTCCCTTCTCCCCTCCCTCTACTCCTCCCTCTCTTCCAATTCAATATGATCACTTTCTCATCTTATCTTAATAGACCCACAAAATGAGCAACATGTCACCGCGCATTCTTCAACATCATCGCCGGAGGCGTCCGCTCCAAGATCAAGACGCCAAGGAAGAGGGCTATCAAAGAAGCACGAGAGCCAAGCGAGGACCACACGTGATAAACACATCTGGGGTCCCTATCCTTCCTAAAAAAGCGGTAAACGCATTCCGAACCATGGTCGGAATAGTTGCACGAGAACGAATTGAGATCACATACAATTCGTGGAAGAACGTGCCTGACATCTGTGGACCGAAATTTTGGCATCGTTCGAGTTCCCAGAAGAACACCAACACGCTGTGCAACAACAAACCTACCAAGCGGCGTGCAAAGCATGGAAGAACTTCAAGAGCACGCTTGTCAAGAAATACGTGGAGACGGACGAAACGCCTGTTCATAAATACCCATTCCTGGAACCATAATGGGAAGAGTTCAAGGCGATGAAAATGACCGAAGAGTTCAAAAGTACAAGTGTGGCGCACAAGGCCCTCCAGGCAAAAAACACACACCCCCACAGACTTGGCACAGCTGGGTATGCGGGTAAAATCCCGCAGTGGAGGTTGGAGGATGAGTGGCGGCACCTGACGGACATCGCCCGCCGTTTTCTAATATCCGGGATGACCGCGCTCGAAATTGGCTTAGAGCAAGGTCATCTACTGACATTGATGGGGCGTCTCCTTCGAAACCCTGCGGACGACCAAGTGTCCCAATGCTGGTAAGATATCGATCGAACTACGTGGCGTATAATTACTCCACAACCGTGCAATTGAAATGACATGTCGTGCTCTTACGGGAAGAGCTGAGTTTGAATCTACCCAGGATCATTGCAGGGAACAAGGGAGAAAGATATGCTCTCCGTGTACAGGAAACAAGGAGCACCGGGTCGTCGAGAGGCCTTGGCTTTACGTTCCTTGGAAACATGGTTTCCAAGATGACTCGGAATGTATCGGCGTAGGAAGAGAAACAAAGCCGAGCGTGGCCTTTGACTACGAGAAGAGATCAAGGAATCTCTTAGAGATGAGCTTAGAGATGAGCTAATGGGTGAGCTGGCTGGTGTAATCAGAGATGAAGTGCGAAAACAAACTGAAAGTCAGTAGGTTGCTACCGCCGCTCCTGTGCTAGCTAGCCCGCACAACCGTCCGAGTAGCTGCGCGTCCAATCCGACGCAAACCCACTCCAAATTTCCTGCGGACGACATACTGTAATAATTATTACCTCTTGAATGCTTGCTCCATTGGTAGGCCTATTCGAGTAGCTAATTTTTGTATCGTTATGTAGGAGCCTACGAATTGCAGGCTCCAAGTGAGATATGGCTCCATTCACTTGTACGCTGCTTGGGGCCGGGCATATTAAATGCAGTATCGAGGCCACGGTGCATGGTCAAGCTTTAGCGCCGGAGCTTATAAAGTTAATGTGGATGGTGTGTATGTCAATTTTGAGGTGGTCCCGCTATGAAGCCCCCAACGAGCGAGATCATGACTCTAGGACAGGCCATTGGAACATTCATCCGGTGGCAAAAAGCGACATCTCCCGGAGGCTTCTTCACGGTGGCGGGACCATTACAAGACCGATCGGTTCCACCACCGGATCTCAGACCGGTGCTATCTCCACGGGTCCTATTCTCGCCAGAGCAACATGCACCGCTGCTATACCTTCAAAGTCGACTGCCGTGGAGTCGACCTATAGCCGAGGCAGCAAGGCCAGCAAGGGCAAAGCAAAGAAGACCAATGATGATATTCCGTACCTACCTTTGGCCCGCAAATTCGTGCTTGGCGAGCCGTTACTCGAGAAAAAATGCCTCGAAAAGCTACCATATAGTTGCATTCAATTGCACACGTGGTATATGGAGCAGTCCAATAAGCTAGAGAGAGAACAGACTTCAAGTATAACTGTCAAATTCACGTCGGAAGATTTATACCACAGTCTTCAAGAGTGTACGTTCGTGGTCGCCTTTGAGGATTTATTCGATCTGTTCACGCTCAACGCTCTTGACGTCTCAATCATTCGATGCTGGACGCTATAAGTGTGTACAATCACAGTTTCCGTTAATGTCATACCGATAAATGCCATATCTAATTTTTTTGCTTTCGTGTGTATATATATAGACACATGCTGATTAAAGCTAAATCATCCAACTCACCGGCTGGTTTCTTGGACCCACACTTGGTCGCCAAGGAGACCATCGACCAGGATACACCCCTCGTCGAGAGGTACATTGTAGCAGGACTGCTGGGTTGCCAAAATAAGGAATATGTACTTATACCCTTCCATCAGAACTTTCATTGGATTTTAATAGTAATTGTACCAAAATGGAACAAGGTATATTAACTTGATTCCCTAAGTAAGAATAAAATGGACTTCATAGTTGTCAGCCAAGTAATCGATAGGTAAGCACATATTTCCCATACATATCTACATTGCACTCTTTCTTTCCTTCCGAATGATTAAGGTTAACTTTTTCGAATTACGTAGGGCGTTTGCGATGTACATTCAAATGGGAGGTGACTCGAAGCGCGGGGCCAAAGGCCAGCTGAGACATGTTCGAGATTTTAAGGTATTCGCTATTTCACATTAATTAATCCTATGCAACAGTTGGTACTAATGCCTCTTGAACTAACACATTCCATTTTTTACAGTGCCACCAGCAGGAGCCGGGCAACATATGTGGATACTACGTTTGCCAACATATGGAACTACTCCTCGATTCCTCGAGGCTCACCAATCGCAAGGTTTGTCACTCTTCCCATAATTACTTCATACTTATCACGTTATATATATATACGCAATTGATATTCCTATCGATAGGCTGCGTCCATCCCGTCAACTCCATTGAAACAGTCTGATCTTGGAGGGATTCGAGGAGAGTTGGCGTACTTTTTGCTGACTCAAGTCATAAAGCCAAGAGGGCGGTTCCACTGCGCACCATGATTTCTTATTGGTCTTATCACTAAGTGCAAATGCGGTGTAGATCTTTATAATCGTACATTTGTTAATGGATATTTCATTTCAATTCAATTAATCGATTTGCGAAATGGATGCATGCTTTATGTTTGTGAAATGAAGTGCGATGTCAATTGGATGTTTTATGTCTGTGAAATGTATCTGAAAGGAAGTGAGATGTGTGAATTGTATGTTTTTTGTCTTTGATTATCTGCTTGTTTCAGAGGGCATGGCTAGCATTTCTGAGGCTAGCCAATAAGCGAAATAGATTCTGTTATAGGGAGGAATATCACGAGCGGTTTTAAGTAAAACCGTGCGTGATATCGCATAATCACGAGCGGTTCGAAAACCGTCTGTGATAACTTGATTATCATCGACCCATAATTTCAGACGGTTGAAGCAAACCGCGTGATGACGTTACAACAATCGTAATGTGGATTTTGTAGTAGTGTTTGCTTTTCTTCATATATCCAAAGCGTACATTCCACAGTATCTTTGATCAAAGTTAATTCATTTGGATTACACAACCTGCTGGCTGACATCATTAATTAATCACTGCCATGGATCGAAACAAAATAAATTTTCGCTCAAAAATAAACTAATTAAATCGAAGATGATTCATGCTGCAGCTAATGCCAACTTAAGCGGCCGTGCAAAACTGAACATTCTGTCATGAGAGAACTTTTTACGATGCATTCACTCATTTCATTTTCATATATCCAATTAAACCATGTATTTTACACTACATCTTTGGCCAAAATTAAGTTATTTTGACTAAACACATTCTAGGACATCACTATATCGTATTTGGGGAGTATGAGCCAGAAAACTTTACAATTAAAGAAGAAAATTCAGATCAATCACCTGGTATGCGAGTTTCCGCCAACTTCAAATATCTATTTTTATTTCATTATTATGATAAATACAAAATAAACATTAATTGTCCATATTTTTGCAAAAGGTGATGATTAGGTTGGTTTCAACAATATCGATGGCACTTAAACTTGCCTTACTAGCCTATTCTTTTGGGCTATGATTTATAACTTTTGGCTGCGACTTATTAGTATAATGAATAGTGATTCTTGAGAGAAGCCAAAATTCTTGAAAAGCCAAAAATTCAGATCAATTACGGGTATGCTAGAGTTGCCGCCAACTTCAAATATCTATTTTTTTGATTTCATTATTATGATAAATACAGAATAAGGATTAATTATCCATATTTTTTTTTGGAAAAAGTGATGATTAGGTTGGTTGTAACAATATCGATGGCACTTAAGCTTGCCTTACTTGCATATTCTTTTGGACTGTGCCTTATGACTCTCAGCTATGATTTATTAGTCTAATGAATAGTGATTGCTGAGAGAAGTCAAAAGCCATTGAAAAGCTAAAAAGAATATGTCATGTTTATATCAAGTGTACTTTTCATATTGCACTTAATTTAAACCATACATGATTCAAAAATTTTGGACTTTTTATTGTACTTTCTATTTTAAATTTACTTTTCAAATTCGCTAATGTTTATACATTTAATCAAAGCTAGTTTGTACAGTAGGATCTTATACTTTGTATGGAATCCTGTGTACGTGCTACTCCCTCTAGTAAAAAAGGTGACATATTTGACATTTCAAAGTCAATAATATGCCATTTTGACCATTGAATTTTATTATCATATATTTGGAAAATATATAAATTGTAATATTATGAAAATATTTCTTATGCGATTTTGATATACCAACATTAACTACATATTCTATGACAGTATAACTTATCAAAATTAATATGGTTTTATAGCAATCATTCGACGATATCGTTGTTTTTTCTTGAAGGGAATCATTCTCCTAACAAATAGTTAGACAAACTAATATATGTGTTTCTAAAAATATGGTCGCGTTATTTTGCCTAGCTAATGATTGGGCTAATTGTAAATCCGCCCACAGTGTTATCTCTATCTGTTTGGTAGTACTGTCTACTTTGCTCGGCTTGCATGGTACATCGTGTTTGTGACTTTAGGCACTACAGAAGTGAGAACTGAATGCATCGTCATCTCTTCCCGAACTGAGACTGCAACTAAATCTCTTAATGCCTTGCATCCGCGCCCCTATTTATTTCGGTTTGAGCTTTTGACTTCTGTTTTATTTTTCACTATTCATAAATTTCGTCCTTTTCTAGCATTTTGCTTTTTTAAGTTTTTTTGCTGGTTCTTTTTTTCTGTATTCGTTTGTATTGTCCGTGATGGTGTAACCTGTTTTTTTTTCTATTTTTAAATTTTTTAAATTTAGTTACGCCAAATAAGTCACCATTACCTACAGTATAATTTCAGTCAACTACAGTGTGATTTTAACTATAAAATAACTTATTTCAGCTTAACCGAACAGTAACTCACCTGCATCAGCGCCCTGCTCGCACCATCGTCACTACAGCCTCACCATCACTCGTGGCCATCTACAGCTTCTTGCACGTCACCGGCCACTCCCAAGCTTCTTCTCTCCCATGTCTGCTCTATTGCATCTTCGACATCTCCAGCTGGCATGGCCTTGTTCTGCATAGCTGATTTGTTCCCCTTGCCTCGCGCTGCCGTCGCAGCTGAGGTCTCATCTCTGCCAAACATCTCCACGCCGCTGCTTCATATATATAGAATTTTATCTTTTTTTATTCAGAATTACAAAAATATACTTACAAATTTTTTTGCACTTTTGATCTCATATCGCTGTATAATTGAGCGACTTGTGCTAGTCGTCCAACCATTGGACGATTTTAAATAATAATGTAATTATTGTATTAATCCGATGGAAAAAATTGTGGAGGAGTAAATGGAAATTTTGTACGTACATTTAAGAAATCTTGTTTATAGTTTATTTTTTAAAATAAAAGGACAGACAATGTCGTTTGATGCTCTTGTGATTTCTATAGATTGTGAATGGTTAGCAACATGTTTGAGTCGCAATAACATTTTACGATCATCGTGCGTTATTGTAGTATGACAAATTTCTAAAGAATTTTGTGAAGATGATTGAGATAGCAATAATTCGTAAGTAGGAAGATAAGTGATATTACGATACAATAGATAATTCATCCACGAAGGAAGATAAAGGAAAATACGTACACAACTAAAAAATAGTACACATAGCAGGAGAAAGATCCACTACTCACCACCAGCTACACCACCCACGGCACCTTCTCCGTCGTTGTCACGTCCACCCGTGGTGGTGGCCCGTGCGTGCCAGTTTGGGTTTCACACAGCGGTTATGACTTCACTCTGTATTCACTCCGATTTTCCCAAAACTCACTCACTCGACTTCACAAGAGTACGTGGTATATATAGACAATAGGCCACACAAGCCACACACTACGACTCCGATGCGCCGCTTTGATCAGTCGACTCGCGACTGACACAGGTCACTGCCTCCGCTGCGCCTCTCTGATCAGTCGACTCACAACTGCTATAGCTGCTGACGACACAGGTCACTGACTCCGCTCTACTGCTCTAATCAGTTGACTCATGATTGCCACAGCTGACAACCCATGACGACCGCTACAGTGCTCACCGCAACCACCGCCCAATCCGAGCCGAGGCGGCGGCGGCTATAGTGCTCATTGCAACCGCTGCCCAATCGAACGCGACTCCTCGACAAGCGGCGCATGACCTCAGCTGCTCCTTGACCATTGGCTTCGACCGCAGTGTTGCATTTACGACCACTGTAGACTCCATCGTCATGACCCCGGCGCTTAGCGTACTGGCCATTACAACCACACACACCATGGTCGTAGCCGACCAAGCACAACCTGGTTATAGCCGACCACACATACCATGGTCGTCTACGACTACACTGGTCGTAATCGACCACTCACACAAGCGCCACGCGCTGGTCATTACGACCACACACAATGGTACCTAGTTACGACCACACATAACGTGGTTGTAACCGACCACGCACACAACAACCTGGTCGTTATGACCACGTACAACGTGGTCGTAACCGACCATCGACCATGGTAGCTACGTACGACTACCGACTATCGACCACGGTAGCCACGACTACCGACTATCGACCACAGTAGCTCCGACTACCGACCATTGACCATGGTAGCTCTGACTACAACATTTACATGTGTGAAGTGTTGCTTCTCTCTCTGTTGTTCAAATACAACACCAAGTCAAGTCTTCCCTATTCTTACAGCCATTAATCAGCTGGAACTTGTGGTCTCAAATGGTAGCTAATGCAGAAACTACAACCATGATATGTATTAAGACTTGGCTACCATTAATCAGCTGGAACTTGTGGTCTCAAATGGTAGCTAATGCGCGTACGAACTACAACCATGATATGCAGGAACTACTGCCATTAATCAGCTGGAACAAGACTTGGCTACCATTTGAGACCACAAGTTTTCTCTCCAAGTCAAGTCTTCCCTATTCTCACAGCCCTTAATCAGTTGGAACTTGTGGTCTCAAATGGTAGCTAATGCGCGTACGAACTACAACCAAGATATGTATACAAAAACGTTTGAACGAGACTTGGCTTGGCTACCATTTGAGACCACAAGTTGTCTCTCCTGCATTAGCTACCATTTGACAGGCAGGATCGAGGTCACTGCCCTTCACCTTCTCTTCTCGTCTGTCAATTTACAACCGTAGAGTACTAATATAATGCTATTCCTTTTCTTCAGCAGTGCAGACGTTTGCAAATTCACGACTCACGATGGCTGAGATGGTCAGTTCTGCTATTGTGGGGGAGACAGTTAGCCGAATCGTTTCTGGTATTATCGACGTCGACAAACATGAGGATAAATCGGATGAAGGAGGTAACATAGAGAGGCTGGAGATGGCGCACATCAGAATGGAGGCTGCACTCGAGACGTCCAACAAGTGGCAGATCACCGACACGTTCTTGCTACGTTGGCGAAAGAAGCTGAAGCGTGCTGCTCAGGACTGCGACGATGCGGTGCGCAGATGCAAGGCAATCCTCTTTTCCTAGACGGATTGCTCATGCAACCAAATCATTCATCTCCTCTTTCGTCGGCCACAATAATGATGATAACTCAAGCAGCCTCGCTGTCCGAAGATTTGAGAGGCTCGCGGATGGTGCTAATGAGTTTATGAGATTTGTGCAGCTTGGCGGAACACCACGGCAGTATCTGTTCTTCGACCCTCTCATTAGGCATATTTTTGCAGGCAAATCTCTATGGTATCAAATGTTGCGTCCGGGAGGCCAGTATCATTACTTTGCCATATGGCCGAAGAGTTTTGAGGAGCGTGGACTGGAGGCCATGCTATTCTTTAGCTATGAAGATTTCAAGGTTCCCAAAAATAGTTTTCGCCTCGGGTTTGTGCTACGTCTTTCAGAGAGTACAGATATCATTGGGATTACAGTCAAGTGTTTACAGTCTACGGCCGAAGCTGTTATCAAAGAGATCACTCAGCTCCCTACGCAAGATTTCTCCTGCTTGCCGCAACACGTTGGGCATGTCGACATGGGAGTGGGACACTGGAACTACATTCACAGAACTTTCACTGGATGGTTCCGCCCAGATCCATTATGTTGTAAAGGATATGAGCACAGCTTGCCTTCATGTGGCGGCGGCGGCAGCAGCAGCAGCAGCACAAACACATTGAGACTTTCGAGCATATTTCCAGAACCAGTTTTTGCATTGCTTTTGCAGCGTCACATCTCACTGTCTGAGTACAACAACTTGCAGGGATCAAGCACTGGACTTGACACAGCATCTTCTCTGGAGAATTTCCCGCCTTTGAAGCTGGGAATTCTCTTCATACCTCATGATTCTATGGAAAACCCCATGTCTGCTAGAACTGCAGTTGAGAGCTCTGCAATAGAGGCAATAGATGGAGAGAAGCAACACCTCACACATGTAAATATTCATCCGCACCAACTTGACGAGATACTGCTGCCCAAGGCGATAGATTATCTTTACCATAATGCGGAGGCGACGACGTACCAAATCTGTTGGAGGTCTCAACATGGTAGTGCACACCTATATGTGGAGAAGACAAGCACAGCGAAGCTCGGAGCACGCAGAGGCACGCTACAAGGTAGGAACAAGAGTAAGGTTCTTCAAATGCAGATAAAGAAAGGGCAGTGGAAGCAGTTTGTCAGAGATTTCCTGAAACTATGGGTTGTGCTTTCGTCGGACAGGTTGCGGAGCTCGTTTACGGCATGGCTCAATATGTGGGGCTAAAATTGAGTTCTCTAATGTATACTTTAGTGGCCTATATTTTTTGTGGCCTATATAGATACAGAAATTTCATAGAAATTTGGGAGTCTTGTGAAAAGAGAAAGAGATAAGAACATTTGATCTGATTTGATCAGTTCTATCTCTTGCGGTCCTCCTTCCTATAAGCTTTATGTTTCCTTGTTTAGCTCCTGTAACCTCCTGTAAACAGATCGGCATTGCCGTGTATATGAATACGTTTGTGGCTCAGCTCGGCATCTGTATATGCTCGTAGCCTGAAACCAATCTCTGTAGCCATTGTTCTTCACATGGTATCAGAGCCACCTCATCAACAAAACATCATGTTGTCCAGCTCATCATTTTCCTCATCACTGACTTCCTTCGGCTAGGGGCAGACCTTGCACAAAAACTAGTAGGGGCACTTAGCCTGCGCCGCATGACGATGCCGTAGTAGGCCTGGACATCGGAGCCGCTCGAGTGGGGGTCCAAATGCTAAAACATCTGATTACTCCACTACAAATTCAATGTTGACTGGGGGCTGGGCCCCCACTCGGCCTTCTCTCGGTCTACCCTTGCCTTGGGCCACCTGGTGAACATAAAGTTGTCCTGTGGAAGGCACATGTCCTCCCATTCCTTCGAGGGCAGCGGCTCTATGGCTATGTGGATGGATCCAAGGTTGCTCCAGAAAAGGAGATTGTATCAATCTCTGAGAAAAGAGAAAAGGGCGGGTCCCCGTGACGCGAGCGTGAGGCATGCCTCCAACTGCCGGTCCGAAGGAGGCACGATTGAAAAGCTGGACTGCTGCGATCGTGTGGGCCGCGGGCTTCATATGGGTGAGGCAGAGAACGGCTTTGGCCGTGAGCGAACAGAGAGAGGAAAGAGGGCTGACTGGGCCTAGCCGAGATTTGGCCCAGGGCTCTTTTTATTGTTTTCTAGTTCTTTCATGATCTTTTATTTGTTCTATTTTTCATAATTCGTTTTTAATTTGTTGGAACCTCAATCACAAAACCGACAAAATTCATTTTTAATTCGCAACTCACGATGGCTGAGATGGCCAGTTCTGCTAGCTGGAACTTGACTTCAGAACAAACGTTAAATTTTGTTGTGGTCTTACCATGACTAGTTTACACCAAGTCTAGTCTAGTAAGTTCTGTAGTGGGTTAGACAAACGTTAAATTTTGGACTCTACTTTTGGGAGTGGTGCTGCCATGAGCTTGCCTTAATTCTCTTCCTCGTCAGCCTTACAAATCGTTGAATCACGGTGTTGCGTGGTTTAATTTGCTTTATCAAGATCAGAGAAGAATGGGTGAAGCTCTGGATCTCTTTGCCATCTTCCCAAAGAGAATAATATCCATTGCCATCTTGCAAACGATTGTGAGAAAATAAAAAGAGGGCACGATTTGGAGGCCACGCCCTGGCGCGATTCTTTTGTAGTACGGTGACCAACAATTTCAAAGAGACGGCGAATGTTGAATAGAACCGGGAGGAGAGATGTTGCCGCCCAGGCTTCTTTTTTTCTTTCGGAGGTGACTATTGCACAGGTGACTGTTTTTTCTTTTATCTTCAGTCATTTTTTATACTGTAATTTTAGGTGACTGAGAGTGCAACTTCAGAAGGGAGAGAATTAGCACACTGCAATTTTAGGTGACCGAGAGATAAAAAATTTTAGTTGACTATGCAATAGCAATACCATTTTCTTTTTACCTTTTCTTCAAGGTGCTTGGGGCGAGAAGAGACCAGCTAGCTCACGTGAACCCCCCGAATCATACGAGCCTCGGACACCAAAGGTGCATGCATAGCATTTTCCATGTTCTCCTGAGCAGTTTAGATTGAAAATCCAACCAGTTGCAATCAGTCAAAAGCATCAAGCATCAAGTCGAATCTGTTGCAATCAATCAAAACATGAAGTTAACTCTTACGCAATGAATTGATGTATTAGGCTGTTCGTTGAATAAAGACTTGCATTAAATTTTATACTCCCTCCAGTGATAAAAGAGTGACAAACATGTGTCGAAACAAGTTACATTTGACCAAAGAAATTATCTACAATGTTTGGTTTGGATATATGAAAATAGTACAAGTGAATTTGTCATAAAAATATTTTAATAATTTTGTACCGAAATTGTTGATGAGGACATCACGACTGAACGAATTACACGAGCACGAGCTAAACAGATTAATCAACAGGTAAACTCGCTCCTAATTGAATTTAGTTTTAATTTATATGAGAATAATATACTACCTAATAATTGTTATTTAATTATTCTTAGGTTTGAACAAAAGAAAGTTTTCGTTGAGGATCACAAAGCTGGAAATAGAAGGTAACGAAAAGTGTTACACGCGGAAAGAAAAAAAAACGAAGCCAAACATGCATGCAGCCATCTCGTGAAGAAAGCAATGGAAAGGGAAATTATCTAGTCAAGGGACGTGAATGCATGCGTGACTTATCTAGTCAAGGGATGTGAATGCATGGACGTGAATGCATGGACGTGAATGCATGCGTGACTTATCTAGTCAAGGGATGTGAATGCATGCGTGACAGAAATTCCAAGTCAGGGTTGCGTTCCGTTGTCAAATCTTTTTTTCCGTTGAGTCGGACTCGGTTTCCTTCGGCCGAAAAAATTTTAGACGGCCTTAAAAGTCTTGTTGGGTGTATGTGCTAAGGATAGACCAGAAGAAATCAATCTATTATTTTTCAGAGAGAGCTATGTGTTTGTTCTTCCTAGGATTTGGCATATGACTATAACCTAGAGGGGAATCGGACGTTCTTCCCCGTCGTTCTTGTGTTTCCTTGTGATTGGCTGGAGCGACGACGCGTCTACTTGGTGGTCAGGTAGACGAGGTCACGAGCGTGTGGTTGGGTGAATTCTTTTGTCGTAGGTTGCTGTTCTAACAGTGGTTGGCGCCATCGATTCGTCAGGTTGCACGGATCCAAATTATCTCTGTCGATCCTACGCCGTGAAGATCGGGCAATCCCCCACATCATCTTGGTACCAGAGCACGGTTGACACAGTAGGATCAATTTACCTGTAGTTAGATTTATTTTTTTTCCTATACACAAAAAGCCAAAAAAAAAAGTAAACCCTAGTTTTTGCATCTGTTATTTTTTGTGAGTTTTGTTAAGTTTTCGTCCATTAGAATTTTGTTTAGGCTTAACCATGGCAGGGAAAGAAGGAGCATAAGCATATGTGACCCAGACAGACCTTGAGAAGCTCACGAATGATTTCAACACTCAGTTGAATGACAACATGAGTGTCTTAAGGAGGGAGATACTAGAGGAGATTCAAAGAGAACGGGGCCCAATTGACGTCCATGAAGGGGGTGCTGAGCTTGATGAGACCGATGAGGAGAGGGCTGCACGGCTCGCTAGAGAAGCTCAAGCAGATCGAGCCGTTGCCAATGCGGTTCGACCACCCTTTCCCAGGTGTGGGGGAGGTATTTTCGGCGCTAACCATGGCCAAGGGAGAGGCCGTGGGCGCGGCGGTGCCGCCCACATTGAGGACTTCGACGACGACTTTTGGCTACACCGCAATGACAACTACCAACGCCTTGGCCGTCGTCATGATGAAGAAATTTGGGAAACTCAAATTCACTATTCCCAAATTTGAAGATGCTTCCGATCCAGATGCCTACCTCACATGGGAGCTCAAGGTAGATAAAATCTTTCGGATGCACAATTATTTGGAGGAGAGGAAGCTACACATGGCATCACTTGAGTTTGATGGGTATGCATTGATTTGGTAGGAGCAAGAGTTAAACCAAAGAGAAGAGAATGGAGAACCTCCAATTGCATCGTGGGCTGAAATGAAGCAAGAGCTGAGAGTACGTTTTGTTCCTAACACTTATAAGCGTGATCTTTTTGATAAACTGCAGAATTTGAGACAGGGAGGTTGCTCGGTGGAGGAATACTACAAGGATATAGAGAAAGCTATGATTAGGGCACATGTGCACGAAGATGAAGAGCAAACACTTGTGTGTTTTCTGTTTGGTCTAAACAAAAACATTAAATGCATTGTGCAATATCAACCTTACAATATTGTTATTGATTTGGTGCATCAATTGACCAAGTCGGAGAAGCAGTTATTAGAAAATCTAAAACCAGCACCAATGATAGCATCTTTCAACTTGAAAGCTCCATCATCATTATCAACTAATGCCACCAAAGCACGATTCAATTTGGAACGAGGTACATTTTCAGCTAATACTAATTCAAATACTAATGCTCGTCCTTCCTCACTTGCAAAAATAGCACCTACACCAAGTGAGAAGAAGGCTACTCCATCCCCCTATATCCTCAATTGGGGCTACAACAAAGAGTAGAGAAATTCAATGCTTCAAGTGTTTGGGGGCGTGAACATATTTCTAGAGAGTGTCCCAACAACTAAGTTATGCTTGTAACGGAAGATGGAGAGTATGAATCCGCAAGTGAAGATGAGGTTGAGCTTAGTCATGAAAAGGAGAAATATGAGGATGCATCAAATGTCAATGAAGAGGTTGATGTATTGAATTATGAAACGGGAGAGGCATTAGTTGTCACCAAAAATTTGAGCATGCTTGCACAAGAAGGAGATGCACATCCGCAGCTGTTCATCTTGTTTCAAACACAAGCCAAGGTAAACAACAAGGTAATCAAACTTATTATTGATGGTGGTAGTTGTCATAACTTGGCTAGTGTTGAGTTATGTCAAAGCTTGGTTTAAAGATGCTGAAACATCCATGTCCATATCATATGCAATGGTTTAGCGAATGTGGATGTGAAGGTTCAATTTGTGGTGCATGTTACTTTCAAGATTGGTGATTATGAAGACACGGTTGAGTGCGATGTAGTGCCTATGACAGTGTGTCACTTGCTATTGGGAAGGCTATGGCAATATGATAGAAGTGTGCAACATGATGGTCCTTTCAATAAATATGCTTTTAAGTTTAAGGGAAAGTTAAATGAGCTTAATCCAATGACTCTTGGTCAAATACAACTGAATTTCAGCAAAGAAAGCTTGCTAAAAATGAGGGTAAAAAGAAAGAAAAGAGATACTTCCACACATCGGTGAGTGAGAGCCACAAGCCAAATGTGAGAGGAAAAAGTGAGAGTGAGGGAGGGATGGTTATGTTAGCCATAAAATCAGATTTGAGAGATGTGAGCAATGATCCATCAAGGATGCATTTTGCGCTTGTGTACAAAGATGCAACTGCTTTGCTTTCAACCAATGACTTAACCTCTCTTCCTAGTGGTGTTTCCTCTCTCCTGCAGGCATTTGGGGACGTGTTTTCGGAGGAGATACTAGTGGGACTTCCACCATTTCACGGAATAGAGCATCAAATTGATCTAGTTTCTGGCGTGTCACTTCCAAACCGTCCACCATACCGCACCAATCTGGAGGAAACCAAAGAAATTCAACGCCAAGTGCAAGAGCTACTTGAGAAAGGGTATGTACGCTGTTGTGGTTACAGGCCAAACAGAGAGAGAGAGAGATGTGGTAGTGGAGAGTTAGGTGAATAATGCTTAGGGTTTCCCCTATGGCTGGTATTGTGTATATACATCCTCATGGGGAGTATTTTTGCAATAGTGCCCTTACATTTGAGTGCCTCCCTTAGGGGCACTTATGTCATTACATATGCCCATTTTGGGCCTTGCAGCTTTCTAACCGGCCGGCTGGGCTTAGGTGGGGGCCACCCCTACAACAGGAGCCTCTCATGGTGAAGGGCTTCATGGGCCGAAGCCATGTTGCCGAGCCACTTGGCCCCCTCCGTCCCTACGGCCTGTGAACACTGGTGCTGTCTGGCGGAGCCTTACTGTTTGGCATAAGCTTTGCCCCGTCGCGAGGGTACAGCTCTGGGCGGGTTGCTGAAGCCGCCCTCATCCGCTGGGCCCTTCGGTATTGGTGGCAAAGTCGTCGCCACGGCGTAGGCGTGTTTCCGTCGTGCGCAGGTTGATGCGCCTGGCGGTGCGGAGTCGAGCATCTTCGGCAGGGTCTGTCGGCGGAGTCCAAGATGCTGGCCCAACTGGGCTGTTCGGGCCACCTTCGACAGCGGGCTCCTTGGGCGGCGGAGCCGGAGTTGGAGTGGGGCCAGACCTCGCGCCACGGATTTTCCTGGGCGCGAGGTGGGCGAGGCCTCCACGCGCAGCCTTGGGTGGTCGAGTAGGGCGAGGGGCTTCGCCTGGTCTGACGTCGACGTGGTCGGGCGGCTTCGCAACCCGGTAGTGCGCCTTAATGACTCCTGGAATCGTGTCGACCCTTGGGCTATCAGAGACGGCTGCTGCGGTTGTACGCGCAGTCCTGTCGGGGGGGCACGTGGCTGGTCGTGATCGGTGCGCTGTGGGCTGTTAGCAGTCACACGACCGCGGTCGCTCGCTCCTTTCTCGGGTGGTGGGACGCATGGCAGGATGCTACCGGCGCGTCGTGCGCTGTCCACCCACCTACCCCTGCGCGCCCCTGGCTGTCAGTGGTGTGCTTCCCGATCATGGGCAGCCGAACCGCTGGGTTCCCGCTGGTTGCGCTTCCGTTCGGAGGGGAGGTGAGCGGGCTTTATAAGGCGTCGCCATTGGCGCAGGAGTGCTCCCCTGCTGGTTTCTTATCCCTGCCTCCTTTTTCCGCTGCTAGTGCGATCCACTCCTCCTGTTTCTCTTAGCGCCCCGCCTTCGAGAGGAATGGCTCATTAAGCGATCACCTTTCGCCGGCTCGGCGGCGGCACCTCGTCCGGCCAGCGCAGCCAGCGCCTCCGCCGGCGGTGGTGGTGCGGGGACCTACACAAGTCAACAAGCAGTGGGATGCTATGGAGCACTCGGGAGGCCGCTGCTCCCGAGTGCTGGGACGGAGTCGTGTTACCGAGGAGATGATCCAGAGACTCGTCCGGGAGGAGAAGATAGAGGAGCGTACAGGGGCTCGCTTGCTCGACCCCAGCGAGATGGAGCCGCACCCGGCGGAGACAGAGGCAATTGTCTTTGTCGCGTTCTTTGATGTCAGGCTCCACATGCCCTCGACCCTCTTCATTGGCGAGGTTTTGCGGGCCTACGGGTTGGAACTGGCTCAACTGACCCCCAACGCGATTGTCCGCCTGGCTGTCTTTGCTTGGGCGACATGAATAGAGGGTCGCGTTCCCAGTGCGAACCTGTTTGCCATTCTGCACGATGCGCGCTGCCAACTGAAGAAGGTCAAAGGAGCGGAATCGAACTTCGGCAGCGTAAACTTCGTGTTGAGGAAGCAGTGTACGAGGCTCTTCCCCGCGTTGGTGACGCGAGGGAAGTGGGAGTCCGGCTGGACACAACGGTGGTTTTACTACCATGTGACGAGTACGAGCGGTCTGTTGTGTCGGGGATGGCCGATATCATTCAACAGCTAGCCGGACGTGAAGCCGAAGGGCAACGATGAGCAAAAAGCGCGGAGGCTTGCTGGTGTCGCTCGCCGGTTCAACATGCGTGACCTCGCTGAAGAGTTCACCATGTACGGGGTGGCGCTCCTTTCCGGTCGGTGGAGGTACGAGCAACGGGGCGCTATCCGGAAGGACGGCGTTCATCCGACTGTATCTTGCCTTCTAAAACCCTCCGCTCCCTGTAAGTACTCTAGTCTTGGGCTGCGCGCCTGTTTTCATAGCCGTGTGACCCTTTATGAGCGATGCCTTACTTCTGCGTGCAATTCCCCGGCTGGAAGATGCGGAGCGCGCGGTCGTTGCACTCCTCGGGCCATATACGGCCAAGGAGCACAAGATGCGGGAGGCCGCGATCGCTTTGGCAAAGCAGGGGCGGATAAACCGGGTGTGCGAGGTCCTGGAGATTCCCGTGCCCGAGCGCGCGGTGCCAGCGGAGGCCCTGAGCCACCACGATGGCGACGGCCAAGCAGGGGCGCCGCCCTCTAGGTGTAGGGCCCGGTCTGAGGCCGTCGCCTCCAGCCCATTGGCTGTGTCGCCAGCCGGTACCGTCGAGACGAGGGGCATGACCGGCGTTGGGTCCGAGCCTGCTGGTTCAGAAGGTCACACTGTTCTTGACGAGGAGACCTTGGATGGTAGCGCGGCAACGGGCCCCGGCGTCATTGCTCCCGAGGATGAGGCCTTGTCGCCCACGACGGCCATGGAGAACGTGCAGCCTGTGCCGGCTGTTACGGCCACTAGAGCGGCTGATGAAGCATCGCCCACATCTCCGAGGGTGAAACGTCTCTGGGTATAGTCGCCTCCGTCCTCGAGAGGAAGGTTCAATGTGGCGGGTCTGGTCACCGGGATCTTGGCGCCCAGCGGGGAAGCCGTCGGGGCTAAGGAGGAAGTCGTCACTCCTCAAGCCGATGAAGCCCTTGTACCTTGCATGGGGGCTGAACAGGTGCCTCTCCGTGCCTTGGTGGAAGGTGTTGAAGGTAGGCGCGATTCCTTTTCCTCCCGCGACTTCGCGAAACTCTCTCCGATTTGCTCACTCATTCCATCGTCGACATCAGGCGAGACGAGGTCTCCCGGACGCGGTCAAGGATCGAGCAACGGGGATGGCCGCGAAGTCCCTGGCCTTGTTGCGCAGGGGGCTATGTGGGCGCCTGGTGTTGCCGAAGACACTGGCACGGAGGCTCAAAGACTTGGCGTCTCCGACTTCGTCCCTCAGCCGGATACACTTCGCACCTTCAGCAAGGTGGCGGAGTACGCCAATGGCCACTTAGATCGACGGGCGCTGTTGTCGTGCGGGGGCGATCTTTTGGCGCTCGCGCTGGGTGCCTTGGAGATGAGAGTAAGCATCCCCGTTCGTGGTCCACGCCTCTTGCTGAGCTGGCAGGTAACCCTCATTCGTTTTCCCTTGCAGACGCTTGCCATCAGCAAAGCCCTGGAGGAGACCCGTACTCGCGAGCGGAGGGCGCTGAAAGCCCAGCTGCGCACCACTGACGATGCTCACGCTGCCAAGGACAAGCGCATTCGTGTGCTATTGGCGGAACGTGACGAGGCTATCTCCGACGCGCAGCTAATTGGCGCGAATGCGAAGAGCGCAGTGCTCGCAGCACAACGCGCCGCGGAGGAGGCTCAGCGCGTCGCGGCGGAGGAGCGGGCTGCCTTTCTTCAGCAAATCTCCGCGCTGGAGGCAGAGAAGGACCAGCTCACTGTGTCCCTTGCGAAGAGGAACCGGTCCTTGGACAACGCGTCCATGTCCGCATGGAGAGCGATGGAGTCTTTGGAACGGGACCTCCAGGACCTTTCCGTCCACATGGAGGATGCTACTCATGGCCCTGAGGATCTGACGGAGACGCTTGGGCGAATCGAAGAGGGCTCGAGTGTCGCCCTCCGCGGTGCCAAGGCCTTCGGCAACCACTGCGGCTTCATGAGTGCTGGCCTCGCTCTCGCCCTACTACACGCTAGTGGGTGTGGGCACGTCAACGAGCTGGCGGACCCTCAGCTGGACTTGCCCAAAAAGCCCGGCGTGATATCCAACGCCTTCCGCTCCACCCAGCCCGCCATCCAGAACTTCTATAATCAAATTTGGGAATACATCGGGGAGGACGCCGCCAAGGTCGCGTTGCAGCGGACGCTGCACCAGGAGGGGGATTTGCTCCGGTGGCTCGAGGAAGTCCCTCGGCGCGGCGAACATGGCGCGAACCCATAGGAATGGTGCCGGGGTTGGGTGCATGCTGTGTCATGTACAGCTATTTGTACGGTTGCCTTGCAACCTTGTCCTGACAGGAATGAAACAACACTTACCCAGGGTTCTGTCCTTGCATAGTGTTCTGTTCTTGGTGGTGTGTTGTGAAGTTCGTGTTCTCACGCTCGGCACCTAGTCGAAGTAGATGCGTGCGCGCTCTGTCCCCTACCTTCCGAAGGGGTGGCAGCGGAGCTGGCGCCTGGTCGAAGTAGATGCGTGCGCCCGTCCCTACCCGGGGTGGCGGCGAGTGGCGCCTGGTCGAAGTGGACGCGCGCTCTTTCCGTACCTTTCGAAGGGTGGCAGCGAGTGGCGCCTGGTCGAGTGGGGGACGCCGCACGCTCCATCCCCTACCTTCCGAAGGGGTGGCAGCAGAGCTAGCGCCTAGTCAAAGTAGACATGCACGCGCTCCGTCCCGCAGCGGAGCTGGCGCCTAGTCAAAGTAGACGCACGCACGCTCCGTCCCCTACCTTTCCAAGGGGTGGCAGCGGAGCTGGCGTCTAGTCGAAGTAGACGCGCGAGCGGGGTATCTCGTCCCGCATACTGCGCTGCGAGGCAGGCCTCTAGTACATCTTATTAAGACTTCGAGGTGCGTGGGAACATCAACCACGTCTTATTTATACTCCAGAGAGTACGCGCAAGGGCAATGCCTGCGCGTGCGCGGGGACATCCACGTCTTGTTTATACTCAGTAGAGTGCGCAGGGACAACATCCGCATATTATTTATACTCCGTAGAGTGCGCACGGAGGTATGCCTCGATGCTACGTCTTATTTATACTCCGTAGAGTGCGCGCGGGGGCGTCCCCCCGCTGCGTCTTATTTATACTTCGTAGAGTGCGTTCGGAGGCGGACCTCGATGCTACGTCTTATTTATACTCCGTAGAGTGCGTGAGGAGGCGGACCTCGATGCTATGTCTTATTTAGAGTTCGTAGACTGCGCGCGGAGGCAAGCCTCCGCACGTTGCAGGTGGTGAGGGTGCGTGCGGAGGCAGACCTCGACGCTACGTCTTATTTATACTCCATAGAGTGCGTGCGGAGGCGGACCTCGACGCTACGTCTTTTTTAGAGTCCGTAGACTGTGCGCGGAGGAAAGCCTCTGCACGTTGCGGGTGGTGAGGGTGCGTCCGGAGGCGAACCTCGACGCTACGTCTTATTTATACTCCGTAGAGTGCGTGCGGAGGTGGACCTCAACGCTACATCTTATTTAGAGTCCGTAGACTGCGCGCGGAGGCAAGCCTCCGTGCGTTGCGGGCGGTGAGCCGGGATGAAAGTCTGGCAGAAGGTCAGCTTTATTAATCTCCCGTTTGCGTGGGTGAGCGTCTTACAATGGGTGAGGTGCCGATGTTTGTACATGTCTCCCCTTTGGTTCTAGACATAGTACCGCCGCAGCCTGTCTGCGTTCCATGAATGGCGAAGCGCCTGCCCTTCAAGAGTAGCAAGGCGGTATGCTCCCTTCTGCAGAGCTTCTACGACAATGTATGGACCTTCCCACTTGGATTTTAGCTTGCCGACCATCTCCGCATGGAGCACCATTTTGAGGACGAGGTCCCCAGGCTGGAATTCTCGTGGGTATATGGAGCGACCACGAGTGTGCACCATCTGCCTCGCATACTTTATGACGTGCTGGGTTGCACTTACTCGCTCTCCATCGAGGAGGTCCAGGGACAATTGACGCTCTTCTTCCGGTGCCTATACGAGGACCCTTCTCGAGCCGGCCTTGATTTCCTCAGGCGTCATTGCCTCGTCGCCGAAAAGGAGCTTGAATGGCGTGAATCCTGTTAGACGCATCACCGTTGAGTGGAGGGACCAGAGGACGCTGTGAAGCTCGCTTGGCCACTTGCCCTTTGGTAGCCCGACAAGACGCTTCTTGACCGCGGCGGAGATGGCACCGTTCGCCCGCTCGACTGCTCCATTGGACTGTGGATGTCCGACTGAAGCGTGATGCCCATTCCATTGCAGAACTCTTTGAACGGGGCCACGTCAAACTACAAGGCGTTGTCGACGGTGAGCTCCCTGGGCACGCCAAAGCGACATATAATGTTTTGCCAAAGAAAACGCTGTATGGCCGCCGAGGTTATCTTGGCTAGAGCTACAACCTCTAGCCACCTGGAGAAATACTCCAAGGCGACCACCACGAACCGCAGGTCGCCTGGGGCTCGGGGAAGTGGTCCTACAACGTCGACGCCCCATCATGCTAGCGGCCACACCGGGGGAATGGGGTTGAGGCTTGTTGGAGGCCTACGAATGACGCGTCCCATCCATTGGCAACCTTGGCATCGGCGCACGAGGTCTTGGGCGTCGGCAACGGCGGTTGGCCAATAAAAGCCTTGCCTGAACGCCTTGCCGACTAGTGACCTCGGCGCGAGGTGCGAACCGCAGAGTCCCGTGTGGATTTCCGCAAGGAGCTGCCTTCCTTTTTCGCGTGAGAGGCACAGTAGGAGCGGCACGCAAACTCCTTTTTTGTAGAGGACTCCGTCGAGCACCTAGAAGGACCTGGCGCGATGCTGCAGGCGTCAGAGCTCGGCGGGGTCGTCTGGCTCTGTGATGTCTTGCAAGAAACCGAAGATGGGCTCTCGCCAGTCACCCTGCTGGGTAATCCGGTCGACGAGGGCCGCGTCCCAGTTATCTTGCGTGATGGCCGCCGCTGATAGGACTTCGTAGAATGCTCCCTCGGGGGGTGGCAGCTGTTGGCTGGCAGCCTTCGCTAGAGCATCGGCTTGCTCGTTCTCCGCCCTGGGGATGGCCTTGACAGTGACACCCAAGAAGTGCCTTTCCTTCGCCCATACGGCTGCCAGGTACTTAGCCAACTCGGGGTCCTTGGCTTGGTACAATTTGTCCACGTGGCCTGCCACCAGGCGCAAGTCAGTGCAGACGAGGATTCGGCGTGCACCAAGCGCCCTAAGATTCGCGAGGCCGAACAACAGCGCCTCGTATTCGGCCGTGTTGTTATTGGCGGGAAATGCGAGGCGCGCCGTGTACGATAGGTGGTGCCCCTCAGGCGTGGTAACCACTGCACCTACGCCTGCGCCTGCAACGCCGTAAGCTCCGTCAGTGTTGAGCATCCACACTGGGTCCTCCAGCTGCTGGACAGGCTGAGCCGGCGGGGTCCATTCCGCGAGGAAGTCCGCGAGAACTTGGGACTTGATCGCTGTTCGCGAGGCATGCGTTAAGGCGAACGGGGCGAGCTCGGCTGCCCACTTGCCGATGCGTCCTGTGGACTCCTTGTTGTGCAACATCTCCGCCAGGGGGAGCGAGGAGGGCACCGTGATCGGATGGGCCAGGAAATAGTGTCGGAGATTTCTCGAGGCCATGACCAGTGCGTAGGCGAGTTTCTCAAGATCTGTATACCGTGTCTTGGCCCCTAGAGGGCTTCGGAGATGAAGTACACGGGGCGTTGAAGAGCGCCTTCTTTAAGGACAAGGATGGCACTGACCGCTGTCGCTGAAGCGGCGAGGTAGAGCAGGAGGGGAGCCTCTAGCGCTGGAGCGACCAGAGTGGGAAGGCTTGTGAGGTGTTTCTTGAGGTCTTTGAAGGCCTTTGTGCAATCATCATCCCAATGAAACCTGTCGCAACCGTGAAGGGTCTTGAAAAATGGCAAGCCCCGCTCCGTTGCCCTAGACAGGAAGCGGCTCAAAGCCGCCATGCGGCCAGCCAGCCTCTGGACCTCCCTTGTTGTCTTAGGCGGCTCCATACCAAGGATGGCATTGATTTTGTCAGGATTCGCCTGGTTGCCTCGCCCGGACACGAGGAAGCCCAAGAGTTTTCCTGCTTGCACGTCGAAGACGCACTTGTCTGGGTTAAGCTTGATGCCCGCCTTCCTGAGGTTGTCGAAGGTCTCCTGGAGATCCCGGCCGTGGAAGGTGAGCTGTTTGGTTTTTACTACCACGTCGTCGACGTAGGCCTCCACGTTCCTCCCGAGCTGAACAGCTAACGCCAACGCGATGAGATGAGTGAAGGTTGCGCCCGCGTTCTTCAAACCGAAGGGCATCCTGACGAAGCAGAAGGTCCCCGCCGGCGTGATGAAGTTGGTCTTATCCTCGTTGTCCTTGGCCATGTAGATCTGGTGATAGTCGGAGTAAGCGTCCAGGAAGCTCATGAGCTCACACCCCGCGGTGGCATCGACCAGTTGATCTATGTGCGGCAGAGGGTAGTCGTCCTTCGGGCACGCTTTGTTGAGAGCGGTGAAGTCGATGCACATACGCCAGGCGCCATTGGTTTTCTTGACCAACACCGGATTGACGAGCCAATCCGGGTGCTGGACTTCGCGGATGACCCCAGCTCGGAGAAGCTTTGCTACCTCCACCTTGGTCGCCTGCTGCCGGTCCATGGACATACGGCGAAGTTTCTCCTTGACCGGCTTGGCGTCGGGGCGGACTGCTAGGTTGTGCTCAATGAGGGTGCGGTCCATGCGCTTGATGTTCCCCAGGGGACCATGCGAAGACGTCCGCATTGCTCCGGAGGACCTGGAGCAAGTCTTGCTCCACCTCCAGGGGAAGACCCTCGCCGATGGACACGAATTGGCCTTCCGCTTGGAGAGGCACCTTTTTGACTCCGCCCTCTGGCCTAGGCTTAGGCGTCCACCCCGGAGCGGACGGCGTGTGCGCCTTGAGTTTGTCGGCGAGGACGTGTACCTTGCGGTGCGACTCCTGGCGCCAGCCTCTACGTGCCTGGCGAGGTCTTGGTCACCGAAGACGGTGATAACACCCCGCGGGCCTGGGAACTTCATACACAAGAAGGCATGGTGCGGGACCGCCCCGAAGGAGTTGATGGCGGATTGGCCCAGTATGGCATTGTATGGGTGTGGGATGTCTACGATGTTGAAAATGATATCTTCGCTTCTGGCGTTGTCTACCTGGAGCAGGGTAACTCGACGACATTTCTGACCCAAGGCTTTTAGCGGTTGGCCCCCGAAACCCTGGAGCGGGGTTCTCGATGGTGTCAGATGGCTCTGGGGGATCCCCATGCGGTCGAGGGCCTCTGTGAACAGAATGTTTGCGGAGCTTCCCCGTCGACAAGGACGCGCGTGACATCGCAACCCGCGTTGTCGACCTGTATGACCAGGGGGTCTTGGTGTAGGAACTCCACGCCCTGGGCATCGGCTGGCGTGAAGGTGATGTTGTAGTGCATCATCTCTGAGGGTGGTCGCACCGGGGATGTCCCCGGCAGGGAGCCTCCAGAGATGAAACTGATGATGCGGTGTTGGACCCCTTCTGTGGTTGCGGCTCGCGGGGGGCTTTCCTGCGGCTGCTGTACGTGGGCTACGGCGAGGGGCCACGCTCCCGAGGCCCAGGCTCTGGCGGTTGCCTGTCGTAGCTCCATGATTACGATGCACACCTGCGTGATATGGTCGCCATAGCCGTGCACTTCGCACCACCTGCCATAGTCCAAAATTTCCTACTCTGCGTGCGGTCCCTCTTCGCGGTCGCCTCCATGCCCCCATCTCCGGCCTCCCCGGCCCTTCCCCCGCGGGGTGGGGGTAGATTCCTGGAGGGTGTCCTCTATGCCAAGGACATGGTGAGCCTTTTGGGACTTGTGCTGGTTACGCCGGGGCTTGCGCCTACCACCCGGCAAGCCCTCGTGCTCCTCGGCGTCACTGCATTCAGGTGCGTCCCGCGCGGACTCCTGTTTGCGTTTCCCCTTCAGGGGGTCCTTCCCCGCGCTTCTTTTCTGCGACCACCCCGTCGCTTGAATGGGGTCGGGGTCGTCACCCTGACGTCTTTGTGCATCTTCCTCCACCCGCGCATATTCTTCCATTTTGTCGAAGAGCTTCGCCACTGTTTTGATTGGTTTGCGGGCGTTGTACTCGGCCGACGGCCCCGGGCGGCGGCCCTACACCACTGCGTTGATGATAGTCGTTTCGTTGACGTCTTTGACTTGGCAGCGGACCTTCGCGAAGCGCTTGAAATATTCCCGAAGCTTCTCCGAGGGTTTTTACTTGACCGCGAAGAGCTGATCCGCATCGACGCGCTCAACGTAGTTCCCTTGGAAGTTGTTGTAGAGGCGGTCATGGATCTGCTCCCATGCGTAGATGGAGTTTGGCTCTATGGTAAAAAACCACGAGAGCACCACCCCCTGCAACGCGAGGGGGAGTCCCTTCGCCTTCGTGGCGTCGTCTCCACCGGCGGCCTCGATGGCGGTCTCGTACACCCGCACAAACTCTCGAGGGTCCGTGTCACGTTTATACCGCTCCACAGCGCTGAGGAACTTGAAGTCTTCCAGCCATGCCATCTGCTGCAGGCCTGCGGAGAGTGGGGATTTCGGGTCTACGCGTCGCAGCAGGGCGCGCTATCTGCCCTCCCCGACGCGGGCTCCGATGAGACCGCCGGCGAGGCCTGCGGACTCCGGGCTTCTTGCATGCCCCGCACGGCTTTGCGGAGATCCGCTAACTCTCGCTGAAATGCGCCAAGGGTTGCCAGCAAGGCGTTCTCCACCGTAGTCGCGACCGGGGCGGCCGGTGCTCCTTGGCTGACTATTGCGCTGGCGTGGTGGACCCCAGGGTCATTCGTCGCGGCGGTGGTGGCAGGGTTGGTCATCGTAGCGGTGGTGGCGGGGCCGGTCGTCGTGGCGTGAACGTCAATGTTTGCAGCCGTTGCGCCCGCATCGCCCGTAACGCCTGCGACTGCCGACACCGAAGCCCCGGTGCTGATGCGAGGCTCCGTCATGCCCGCCTTCTTCTTCTTCGCCGCCACCGATGAAACTTTCTTCGGTGCCATCCTTCTTCGGATCTTGAGGCTTGCTCCTGTCCTCCCCACGGACAGCGCCAACTGTTGTGGTTACAGACCAAACAGAGAGAGAGAGATGTGGTAGTGGAGAGTTAGGTGAATAATGCTTAGGGTTTCACCTATGGCTGGTATTGTGTATATATATCCTCATGGGGAGTGTTTTTACAATAGTACCCTTACATTTGAGTGCCTCCCTTAGGGGCACTTATGTCATTACATATGCCCATTTTGGGCCTTGCAGCCTTCTAACAGGCCGGCTGGGCTTAGGTGGGGGCCACCCCTACAACATACGCGAAAGCCTTATTCCTTGCGCTGTCCCTGTAATTCTTGTTCGTAAGAAAGATGGTACATGGAGAATGTGTATCGATTGTTGTTCCATGAACAATATCACTGTTAGATATCGTCATCCTATTCCTAGGTTAGATGATATGCTAGATGAACTTAGTGGTGATGTTATATTCACTAAAATTGATTTGAGAAGTGGATACCATCAAATTAGGATGAAACTTGGTGATGAATGGAAGACTGCTTTTAAAACAAAATTTGGATTGTATGAGTGGTTAGTAATACCTTTTGGTTTAACTAATACACCTAGTACATTCATGTGATTGATGAATCATGTTTTAAGAGCATTCATTGGCAAATTTGTTATGGTATATTTTGATGATATATTGATCTATAGCAAAACGATGGATGAACACATTGATCATATTAGACAAGTACTAGAAGTGCTTAGAAGTGAGAAATTATATGCTAATTTGGACAAATGCACTTTTTATACTAATAAAGTTGTGTTCTTACGCTATGTTGTTTCTGGACAAGCATTGAGGTAGATGAATCTAAAACTGAAGCGATTAAGAATTGGCCCACACATGTGAATGTTAGTCAAATCAGAAGCTTTCATGGTCTTGCTAGCTTTTATCATCGTTTGTTAAAGATTTTAGCACCATTGGTGCCCCATTAAATGAGTTAACTAAAAAGGGTGTTGTGTTTGAATGTGGTACATCACAGGAAAACACTTTTCAAGAATTGAAGAAACGATTAATTGAAGCACCATTGCTCGCTTTGCCTAATTTCACTAAGACTTTTGAAATTGAATGTGATGCTAGTGGAATCGGTATTGGTGGTGTTTTAATGCAAGAAGAAAAACCGGTAGCATACTTTAGTAAGAAATTAGGAAGTGCTCAATTGAACTATCTTATGTACGATAAAGAATTGTATGCTTTGGTGCGTGTGCTTGAAACTTGGCAACATTATCTTTGGCCTAAAGAATTTGTTATTTACTCTGATCATGACACTTTAAAATATTTGAAAAGCCAAGCTAAACTGAATCATAGACATGCTAAGTAGGTAGAATTTATTGAAACTTTCCCATATGTTGTTAAGTACAAGAAAGGAAAAGAGAATGTGGTAGCTGATGCTTTATCTAGGAAGAATGTGCTTTTAAATTAATTGGAAGTAAATGTACTTAGATTAGAGAGCTTGAAAGATTTATATACTTCCGACCATGAATTTTCAAAACCATATTCGAAATGCAAAGATGGGAAAGGATGGAACAAGTTCCATGTTCATGATGAGTTCTTATTTCGTGCTAACAAATTATGTGTTCCAGATTCGTCCGTGCGTTTGCTTTTATTGCAGGAATCTCATGCACGTGGATTGATGGGGCACTTCGGGAGAGAAAAGACATTCATGATATTGAGCGATCACTTCTATTAGCCTAAGATAAGGAGTGATGTCGAAAGGTTTGTACAGCGATGTGTGACATCCACAAAACGAAATCTAAACTTAATCCACATGGTTTATATACTCCACTTCCTATTCCTAGTGCACCTTGGGAGGATATTAGTATGGATTTTGTTTTAGGATTGCCTAGGACTAAGAGGTGGGAGGGATAGATTATCCAAAGTGGCACATTTTATTCCCTGTCACAAAAGCGACGATGCATCACATGTAGCTGACTTGTTTTTTAGGGAAATTGTGAGATTGCATGGCATGCCAAGGACAATTGTTTCAGATCGCGATGTCAAATTCATGAGCTATTTTTGAAAAACTTTGTGGGCCAAGCTTGGGACAAAGTTGTTTTTCTCAACAACTTGTCACCCACAAACGGATGGACAATCGGAGGTGGTGAATCGAATACTATCAATGCTACTATGAACGATGATCAAGAAGAATATCAAAGAGTGGGAAGATTGTTTGCCGCATGTGGAGTTTGCGTACAATAGGGCGGTACATTCTACTACTCAATTGTGCCCGTTCGAGGTGGTGTATGGTTTTAAACCAATCACGCCACTTGATTTGCTGCCACTTCCACTACATGAACGAGTGAATATGGAGGCATCCAAACATGCTGAATATATGAAGAAGATTCATGTCAAGACTAAAGAAGAAATTGAAAACACTACTACAGAAAGCCTAATACTAGACGACCAATCACAGACGGTTTGACAAAACCGTCTGTGACCAACACTAACACAGACGGTTTTAATTTGGACACCGTCTGTGTTGGCGGCGTCGGAGAAAACGAGTATCACAGACGGTTTTTACCGATGAACCGTCTATGATACTTTCGTATCACAGACAATTTTTATGAACAACCGTTTGTGATAATCTGGAATTATCACAGACGGTTGTTAATAAAAAACTGTCTGTGATAATCTTAGGATTTTCACAGACGGTTTTTAATACAAAACCGTCTGTCATAATGGCGCTAGGCATTTATTGCGCTGCTCAGACCACATCTGTCTTCATTTCAATCCAGATCTAGCCGGTGCTGCGCACTCTTTCGCTCAGGAGGCAAGCTAGGAGATTTCAGGCGAGTTAATTTGGTGGGAGGAGGCAGAGATTGAGCTTTGAAGATTCATACTTCGTAGTTGCTCTAGATATGGTTAGTAATGAAATTTATTTTTCTTTGCATTACAATTTAGATCTAAGTAATTGGTGGGTGTTATTGAAGATGGTTTGCAAAATTGTTGGTTATATAATAGATGTTGTGTTTATAATATGAATTGAGCTAGCAAATTAAGCCTCAATGCATGTGGCCGGTATATATGTAGTAATAATTAATTAATTAATTTTTTAATACTAAGTTGTTATATATATACATAACGTAGGACCGAAGCTGGATGTATGCCGCGAGCCGTGTGAGTGAAGAGTACATTAATGGCGTGTCTGCTTTTACAAGAGCTGCCAAGGAGGATATGTTGAATAAGGGGGTGGAATATATGTACTGTCCATGCACTGACTGCAAGAATTTAAAGATGTTTAAGGACCAAGGGCAAATTGAAGCGCACTTGATTCGGAGGGGTTTCAAAAAGGGTTATACATGTTGAACCAGTCATGGCGAAGTGAATGATCATATGTCGCTGGATGACATCGCCGGTGAAGTGAATGATATGCCACCAGATGACATCGCCGGTGAAGTGAATGACATGCTGCCGGATGATGTCGATTGTGGTTCGGATTCGGATAGGTTGCACGATGACAATCTGGATCAGATGCTTCGCGATGTAGAAGAGAACTATGATGAGAGAGAGTATGTTAAATTTCGAGGCTTGATGGAGGACTCGGAGAAACCTTTGTTCACGTGCTGCAGGTCAAAGTACATGAGGCTGTCGGCCATGCTTGAACTGTTGAAATTGAAGGCAAGCAACGGTTGGTCCGACAAGAGTTTCATGGCGCTGCTAGGTCTTTTAGCGGACATGCTTCCGGAGGGAAATGAGTTGCCTAAAACCACGTATAAAGCCAAGAAGGTTCTTTGTATGTTGGGAATGGAAGTAGAAAGAATACATGCATGTCCGAACGACTGTATCCTCTACCGTAAAGAGTATGCAAACATGAATGTATGTCCGGTGTGCAATGCATCCCGATACAAACGTAACAATCAATCAGATGATGGCGAGGGAACAGAGGCAAAGAAAGGACCTCCTGCTAAGGTGGCATGGTATTTTCCTATAATTCCCCGTTTGAAAAGGTTTTTTGCAAATCCAAAGGAGGCAAAACTGCTGCGTTGGCACTCAGAGGAGCGCAAGAAGGATGGAATGTTAAGACACCTTGCTGATTCCGCCCAATGGAGAAACATCGATAGGAGTTTTGCGGACTTGATGCAGAACCAAGGAATATAAGGTTTGGGTGAGTACGATGGAATGAATCCTTTCAGTAGCATGAGCAGCCGACATAGCACATGGCCCATGACTCTCTGCATCTATAACCTTCCTACGTAGCATGTACCCATTTGAGAGGTTCATGGGAATTCTCAAGTCCTACGTACGGAATCGATCTCGGCCGGAGGGCAGCATCGTCGAAGGTTATGCAAGCGAAGAGGTCATTGAGTTTTGTGTCGATTATATGGCTCAGATTCAACCGATAGGTGTGCCTCAATCTTGTCATGAGGGGAGGCTGAAGGGTATCGGAACTATCGGAAGGAAAGCAATCACTCCAGATATGGACACGTATACTCAAGCCCATTTCACGGTCTTGCAACACATGACTGAAGTGGCGCCTTATGTCGACCAGCACAAGGATGTGCTTCGGCAACAGAATCCGGAGCGACCGGATGTTTGGATCATGAGGCAACACAACAGTCGGTTCAACCAATGGTTGAAGGAGCAAATCGCTAGGAGCTCGCCAAGTGAGATGCTGACATGGTTGGCAAAAGGACCAACATTTACAGTTGTGACATGGCAAGAATATGACATAAATGGGTACACATCTTATACACAGTCTCAGGATGTAAAGAGCACTAACCAGAATAGCGGTGTCCGCATAGATGCGTTCAGTAACGATGGGTCGAGAAACTCATACTATGGGTTCATAAAAGAGATTTGGGAGCTCATCTACGTGGTTTTCAAGATCCCCTTATTTCGCTGTCGTTGGGTGCATCTCCCACAGGTGAAGGTTGACAAGTACGGTGTCACTACCGTGGACCTCCAACGTGTCGGGTACAAAGACGAACCATTCGTACTCGCCAACCAAGTTGTTCAAGTTTTCTATGTAACCGACCCGGCAAATAAGAAACGCCATGTAGTTCTTCATGGAAAAAGGAGAATTGTCGGAGTAGAGAATGTAGTGGACGAGGAAGAATACAATCAATTTGACGAGTTACCTTCTTTTGGAAATGGCATAAGGGTCGACGGCGAACAACGTGATGAAACTACTTATGTACGCATTGATCATCATGAAGGGCTAATTTTTAAAGGAAATAAGCAAGTAGAATGAGAATGTGCGACATATATGTGGGCATTTGCACATATGTATATAACAATGCATGTGTGTGATGTATTTGTGAATTTGCATTTATGTATATGTGAAAATGTGTGAAGAAATACATTGTGTATATGTGAATTTGCATTTATGCTGGTTGGTGTTGTATATGAATGCGGCTGGTTGGGGTTGTATATGAATGCAGCTGGTTGGTGTTTGTCTACAGTCGGGGGCAAAGGTTTATCAGAGACGTTTCCAAAGTTAGAACCGTCTGTGATAGTATAACTATCACAGACGGTTCTAAACTTAGAACCGTCTGTGATATTGCTATCATAGACAGTTCTAAATTTAGAACTGTCTGTAATAAGCCACCCTATATATACCCTCTGGCTAGGGTTTTTTTTGCGTAAGCTGCAGTTATAGATCTAAATCTCATCACTTTCCTGATCTGTCTCCTCTGCCTCCATTGCCGTCGCCGTCGCCTCCCCCGAGCCCCTCGCCGCCCGCCTCCCCGATCCCACTGGCCGCCTCCTCGAGCCCGTCGCCGGCCCCCTCCCCGAGCCCGTCGCCGGCCGCCTCCTCGAGCCGTCGCCGTCGCCTCCCCCAAGCCCCTTGCTGGCCGCCTCCCGAGCTGCCGCCGCCTCCCTGAGCCCCTCGTCGGCCACCTCCCCGAGCCCCTCGCCGGCCGCCTCCCCGTGCCCGTCGCCGCCTCCCCGAGCCCCTCGCCGGCCGCCTCCCCGAGCACCTCGTCGGCCACCTCCGCCGCTAGGGTTTTCGTGAGTACATGGTTTTTCCCTAAGAATTTTCTACATTAAATCATTGTCTCCTGTTCTTTTGATCATCTACCTTTGTTGTGCATATAGTTTTAATATGTTGAATATATCACTCATACTGGCAGTGAATGTTTTTATGCTTGTTAATCAGAATTACTCAATATGCCAATCAATATAATTAATAACCCGATCGATTGTTTTGTTTCCCTGTCAACTCTAGCTAGCATATGCATGTAGTATAATTTCTACTCCATAATTGCTTAATAATGCACCAGCTGGCAGTCATTTCATGCACCTAGACACAAATCAAGTCTCCCATGCATATACATGTAAGTGATCGACAATCATTAGTTTTTATATATGGTGTTATACTGTCACGGTAACATATATTTCCTCATCTTCCTCATCTTGCTCTCTTCCTAACATTGAGCCTCTCTTCCTCATCTTCCTCTCTTCCTCAACGAGGCCCCTCTCCTAAAGTGATCATAGGTAGAATTTCATGCTTGCTAGGAGTTTGTTCAGTTAAATATAATGTAAATGGGTTGGGCTTAAATATGGGATTTGAAGTTTAAAGTTGCATCATGTCACTTTCTTATGGTATGGCACTTTCTTACCTTATCGTAATAGACCCACAAATTGAGCAACATGTCATCCGCGCATTCTTCAACACCATCACCGGTGGTGTCCGCTCCAAAATCAAAACGCCAAGGAAGAGGGCTATCGAAGAAGCCTGAGGGCCGATTTACCATCACAGAGGTCGATGGATTTGGGGTCCGTCTCCTTCCTCCCAAAGCAGTAAGCGCATTCCGAAGAATGATCGGAATAGTTGCACGAGAATGAATTGAGATCACATTCAATTCGTGGAAGAGCATGCCTGACACTCGGAAACGTGAGCTGCTGACAGAAATTTTGGCATCGTTCGAGATCCCAGAAGAACTCCAAGACGTCGTGCAACGACAGGCCTTGCTAGCAGCGTGCAAAGCATAGAAGAACTTCAAGAGCACGCTTGTTAAGGACTACATGGAGAAGGACGAAACGCCGTTTCATAAATACCAATTCCTGGAACCACAATGGGAAGAGTTCAAGGCGATGAAGACGACCGAAGAGTTCAAAAGTACAAGTGCGGCGTACAAGGCCCTCTAGGCAAAAAACACACACCCGCACAGACTTGGCACAGCTGGGTATGCGGGTAAAATCCGCGATGGAGGGGGAGGACGAGCAGCGATCTGCGCAGACACACCCGCCATTTGCCAATATCCCGGATGACCGCGCTCGAAATTGGATTAGAGCAAGGTCATCTACAACGACATCGGGGGATGTCTCCTTTCGAAACCCTGTAGACCAACAAGTGTCCTAGTGCCTGGTAAGATATCGATCGAACTGCATAGCTTGTTATTACTCTGCAACTTCGTATAAAGTGAAATGACATGTCGTGCTCTTGCAGGAAGCTCTGAGTGTTGAATCTTCCCAGGGATCATTCCACGGAACGAGGGAGAAAGATATACTCTCCGTGGCCCTAGGAAACAAGGAGCACCCGGGTCGTACGAGAGGCCTTGGGCTTTACGTTCCTTGGAAACATGGATTCCAAGATGACCCCGAATAGTATCGGCGTAGGAAGAGAAACAAAGCTGAGCGTGACGCACGGCTACGAGAAGAGATCAAGGCATATCTTAGAGAGGAGCTAATAGGTGAGCTGGCTGATGTAATTAGAAATAAGGTGCGGAAACATACAGAAAATCAGCAAGCCGCCGCTGCTCCTGTGCTAGCTAGCCCGCACGACCGTCCGAGTAGTTGCGCGTCCAATCGATGGAAAACGAGGCCAGATTTCCTGTGGACGTCATCCTGGCAATAATTATTATCTCTCGAATGCTTGCTCCATTGATAGGCCTATTCGAGTAGCTAATTTTGTATCGTTATGTAGGAGCCTACGAAGTGCAGGCTCCATGTGAGATATGCCTCCGTTCCCTTGTACGCTACTTGGAGCCAGCATATCAGTCTGGTATCGGGGCCATGGTGCACGGTCAAGCTTTAGCGCCAGGCTTCACAAAAGTTAATGTGGATGGTGTGCATGTCAATTTTGAGGTCGTCCCGCTACTGAAGCCCCCCAATGACGAGATCGTGACTCTAGGGCAGGCCATTGGAACATTCATCCAGTGGCCCAAAAGCGACATCTCCCTGGTGGCTTCTTCACCGGTGGGAGGACCAGAAGGGTAGTGTGAACCAGAGCTACATACACTGGTGCCATCTCCACTACAAGACTTGTCTCCACCACCACTAGCTGCACCGGTGCTATCTCCACGGGTGCTATTCTCGCCAGAGCAACTTGCACCAGTGCTACCTTTACAGTCGACTACCATAAAGTCGACCTACAGTCGAGGCAGCAAGGGCAAAGCAAAGAAGACCAATGATGATATTCCGTACCTGCCATTGGCCTGCAAATTCATGCTTGGCGAGCCGTTGCTCGAGCAAAAGGGCCTCCAACCCCTAGCATATAGTTGCCAGCAATTGCACAAGTGGTATATGGAGCAGTCCAATAAGCCAGAGGGAGAACGGACCTCAAGTATCATTGTCAAATTCGCGCCGACTAATTTACAACACAGTATTCATGACTGTGTCTTCATGGTCACCTTTGAGGATTTTTTCGATCTTTTCACGCTCAACGCTCTTGACGTCTCACTCATTCGATGCTGGACACTGTAAGTGTGTACAATCACAGTCTCCGTTCATGTCATACCGATAAATGTCGGAGATTTATATGAAAGTCCCTGAAGGAATTCCTCTCCTGAACCAAGACAGAGCAAATAAAAATCTGTACAGTGTGAAACTCAAAAAGTCACTGTATGGACTGAAATAATCTGGAAGAATGTGGTATAATCGCTTAAGCGACTTTCTCTGCAAGAAAGGCTACACGAACAATGAAGACTGTCCTTATGTATTTATACGGCGATCTCAGAATGGATTCTGTATAATCTCTGTGTATGTAGATGATCTGAACATCATCGGGACAACCGAAAATATTAAAGAAGCAAGCTCCTATTTGGAGTTAGAATTCGAAATGAAAGATTTGGGCAAGACCAAGTTTTGCTTAGGCCTGCAGTTTGAGCATATCCCTGAAGGAATCTTGGTACATCAGTCAACCTACACCAAAAAGTTGCCTGAAAGGTTTGGCTTCGAGAAGGCATTTCCCTCGAAAGTACCGATGATCGGTAGGTCTTTACAGCAAGAAAAAGATCCTTTCCGACCTAGGGAAGAGGGGGAGGAAGTCCTGGGACCGGAATTCTCATACTTGTGTGCAGTGGTAGCACTCATGTACTTAGCAAATTGCGCTAGATCGGACATTGCATTTGCCGTGTACCTGTTAGTAAGGTACAGTGCAGAGCCCACCAAAAGGCATTGGTAGGGCATAAAGGACACCTTCCGATACCTCCAAGGAAGCAAAGACCTTAGATTGTCTTACAGAAAGAATCAAGATCTGAACTTGATTGACTATGCAGATGCTGGGTACCTGTTTGAACCGCATACCGCTAAGTCACAAACAGGCTATGTATTTCCATGTGGTGGAACTGCAATTTCCTAGAAATCGTCTAAGCAAAGCCTTGTAGCTACTTCGATGAACCACTCAGAAATTATAGCACTGTATGAAGCCGCACGAGAGTGCGCTTGGTTCTGCTAAATGGTTCACCACATCCAGCAGTCATGTGGAATGAATATTGTGCAAACCCCACAATTATCCATGAAGATAATGCAGCTTGCGTTGCACAAGTGCAGACGGGCTATGTAAGCATATCAACCCCAAGTTCCTCTATGCTCATGAATTGCAAAGATGGACAAAATTAAAGTACTGCACACTAAGTCATGTGGACTTGTTCACTAAGTCACTCCCCGCATCTAGCTTTGAAAGGTGCGTGTGAGGGATTGGAATGATGAGACTTAGAGAAGTGCAGAATTCAGGGAGAGAATTCTCTCAAGCCCGTTATTAAATCTTGATCATGTAGATTAAGTACCCAAAGGAATAAAGTCCTAAAGACCAAATGAAATTGGGTGAATTGTACTCTTTTTCCCTTGACGAGTTTTCCATGAAGTTTCTCGACCAAGGTTTTTAATGAGGCAATTCGTGCAACGCAGCATCACATGTATCATGTGCTCTTTCTCTAAATTTTTCCCACTGGGTTTTTTTTATGGAGTTTTAACGAGGCATGAGCATGTTGGGTGAGTGCCCAAGGGGGAGTGTTAGGAAACCCTGTGCCCAGCCCAGAGTCCTGACATATATGGGCACCCCACCGTAGACTATAAATAGAGAGCCATACCTCCTCATTATGTACACCTTAAGCAATTGAAAGCAATAAAGAAAGACCAGGAGTTCTCTCTATCTCTCTGTGTTCAATCTATTGTTCTGTGATTCTGCGATTGATTCGTTCTAGTTCTAAGCAGAGGAATCAATCGGACTGGTCGCCAGCGACGGTTCCTCAACAATTCCAAGCCAAGGCTGCGTTCCGTTGTCTCGGTTTCCTTCGGCCGAAAAAATTTTAGACGTCTTTAAAAGTCTTGTTGGGATAGACTATAAGAAATCAATCTATTATTTTTCAGAGAAAGCTATGCGCTTGTTCTTCCTAGGGTTTGGCATATGACTGCAACCTAGAGGGGAATCGGACGTTCTTCCCCATCGTTCTTGTGTTTTCTTGTGATTAGCTGGAGCGACGATGCATCTACTTGGTGGTTGGGTAGACGGAGTCACAAGCGTGTGGTTGGGCGAATTTTTTTGTGGCAGGTTGTTGTTCTAACAGTGGTTGTCGCCATCGATTCGTCAAGTTGCACGCATCCAAATTATCTCCATCGATCCTACGTCATGAAGGTCGGGCAATCCCCCGCATCAGTTGTACATTTGTTATCTACTCCTGCTGTATGTGAAGCACCTTACTCTTGTTCCTATCTTGTCGTGTGCCTCTGCGTGCTCCGAGTATCTCTGTGCTTGTCTTCTCCACACATAGGTGTGTGCTACCATGTTGTGACCTCCAACACATTTGGTATGTCGTCGCCTCGGCACTATGGTAGAGATAATATATCGCCTTGGGCAGTAGCATCGCGTCAAGTTGGTGCGGATGAACATTTCCATGTGTGAAGGGTTGCTTCTCTCTCTCGTTCAAATACAACACCAAGTCAAGTCTTCCCTATTGTTACAGCCATTAATCAGCTGGAACTTGTGGTCTCAAATGGTAGCTAATGCATGAACTACAACCAAGATATGTATTAAGAAAACATTTGAACAAGACTTGGCTACCATTTGAGACCAGAAGTTTTCTCTCCAAGTCAAGTCTTCCCTATTCTCATAGCCATTAATCAGTTGGAACTTGTGGTCTCAAATGGTAGCTAATGCGCACAGGAACTACAACCAAGATATGTATACAAAAACGTTTGAACGAGACTTGGCTTGGCTACCATTTGAGACCACAAGTTGTCTCTCCCGCATTAGCTACCATTTGACAGCGGGATCGAGGTCACCGCCCTTCACCTTCTCTTCTACCTCGTCTGCATGCTATATATAGGGTAACTCTCTTCTCGTGGTTCCAAGCTGGATCAATATTTTACAAGGTTGGTGTTTCCCTGTACTGCAATAATAGCAAAGAGAATTTTCGCTCATCAATTTACAACAAATGCAGTACTAATATAATGCTATTCCTTTTCTTGAGCAGCGCAGAGGTTTACAAATTCGCGACTCACGATGGCTGAGATGGTCGATTACGCTATTGTGGGGAGACGATTAGCGAATCGTTTCGGTATTATCAGCCAACATGAGGATAAATCGGATGGAGGAGGTAACATAGAGAGGCTGGAGATGGCGCACACTAGAATGGAGGCTGCACTCGAGACGTCCAACAAGTGGCAGATCACCGACGCATCGTTGCTACGTTGGCGAAAGAAGCTGAAGCGTGCTGCTCAGGACTGCGACGATGCGGTGCGCAGATGCATGCAACTTGCTCTGGAACATGAAGAGAATGAACAGGAGGTAAGGCAATCCTCGTTTCCTAGACGGATTGTGTAGCACCCTACATACAGCCAAGATAGAATACTACTATGGTGTCGGGACCTTAAATTTCTGAACCCAGACTCTCTGTGTATTACAGCACTAGTCCCAAATCAAAGCTAGTGCACACAATCAAACAGTGATGAGTACATAACCAACAACGATTATTACAATAATAGAGAGTACCGACTGAAAGGTCTCATTATTACAAATGAGGTTTCAAGACCTCACACACACAAAACACAGTGGAAGCAAAAGATAAATCCAGTGAAGACCCATCAATACGCCACAGGCAATTGACTCTAGAAGCGCGACCTAGTACTCCGGGAATCCTTCGTCGAATCGACAGGCGAAGTAGTCGTAGTCTCCCTTTTGAGCTTCATATTCTTCTGAGATGATTTTTAGTGCAACATGTGAGTACATAAAGTACTCCGCATGTCTTGGGAAAAATGCAATAGATGCAAGGCTTAACAAAGAAAGGCTATATGGTTCTTTTGCACAAAGCAATATTTTATTTCAAATAACATTAAATATTTTCGAAGGCATTAATTTATCAAAGTAATTGTTTTAACTGAAACTAGTAACAATTTTTTAGTGAAGGATTCTATCCACCAACACGATATAATCAACCCTAACCGATGAAGTTAAAACTACGGGTTCCAACCACCCGCACTGGCTCCAACCGCCAGTACACCCTTCCGAGAGTTCCCTCCACTCTCGAGATTTCAAAATTTTGTTTTTAAAATGAAAATCAAAGATCTACCATGTGAATGCATTCCTTGCCCGCCGTTGACTGTGGGCACGGCTATTCGAATAGTTTAACACTCTGCAGAGGATGTACAACTTTACCCCCAAGAGATAAATTATCCTAATAGTCACCATGCTTCCTTTGGCATATTTTAATTTTATTTTAAAAGGACAGTGGCAACACCAATCGCCACAAATATCCAAATACAAAAGACTAGTTTAAAGAATTATAATTTCCCATTCCAAGGTTACAAAGGTTAAATAGCATGACTAAGCATTTTACTACTGTTCTAATATTTATCAAAGACTTAATAATAATCTCATTATTGACACAAAGAAAATCCTAAGGTTACAAAGGTACATGGCATTCAACTTCAATTGAGGGCATAACAAGGTTGGATTAACTAATACCTTAAGACCAAAACTAGAGTTCTATGTAAATAGCGATGCACATAAATTTAAAATAATTAAAAACATTTTCAAACATAGGTGCAAAATTTTCAAAGGAGACTTGCCGTCTTGCACGCTCTCTGGGTCTTCTTGCTGCGGAGCGGAGAAATCTTCGGCAACGGCGGAATCTACGCGCGAAAAAACAAAGCAAATACAGAAAATAAATACACACGAATTCAAATAAAATTCAAAATTTTAAAAAGATTGTACATTTAGATAGTTTATGATTTTAGAAAAATTTAGAAATTTGAACGGCTCAAATCGGAGTTAAAATGAGAAAGTTATGGCTTCCGAAAGATTAAATAGGAGGAAAAAGAAAAAGACTAATTTGCTGATTTATTTTTATATTGAAAAAAGATGATTTATGACGTCAATGAAAATTTAAATTTTGAAATTTTATGACGCGCGGGCCCGGTCCACCGTGGACTGTGTCCACGGGAGGTGATGGCCGAGGTGGTGCTCCCGATGACATGGCGCCACGCGGCGCGACGTGGAGGCCACGCGGGCTCGGGCCGCCAACGAGAAGCCACGCGGCGGCGCGCACGGCAGCTCGAGGCGACGGCCGGCGGCCGAGGCGGGGCGCAGCGGCGGCGGGAGGTGGCCGGACGGCGGCAAGCAGCGGCGGGCGGCGGCCAAGAGGAGGAAGGGCAGCGATGAGAGGAGAGGCCGAAAGGGGAGAGGAGGGCGGCGGGGAGAAGCTTTTATAGGTGGAGAGAGAAGGTAAAGGGGCAATGGTTTTAGAGAGGGATAATGAGGGGAGACGGCCGGCCACGGGTGGAGAATGATTAGGGCAATCAAATGCACGCTTTAGATTGGAGTTTAAGTGGAAGAAACGGCCGGCATTAAAGCGTTTATTTTCAGCATCAATGGAGGAGAGAGAGAGTGCTAGAGGAGGAAGAAGGTGAGGTAGAAGAAACATATGACATGTGGGGTCCATGCGTCGGTGAGAGAGAGGGGAAGTGAAGGGGTACGGGCCGTCAGATTGATGACACGTGGCAAGTGGATGATTCATGGTCTTTGGATTGAGATGAAGGGGTAAGTGACTTTGGATGGCTAGGATTAGATCAAGTGAAGGGATGGATTTAATCAGAGAGCGACACGTGGCAAGCTGAGATTAAATTGATTTTTATTTTCGGATGGTTTTTCAGAAAATACTAGAAACATTATAATTGCTTATAAAATAGTAATTAATGTCTAAAAATTCCAGAACAATCATAAAATATTCCTGGAGCTCTTCTAGACATAGAAAAAATATTCTTAATTTCAGATTTGCTTTTGATAATTTTATAAAATACTTTTTAACTTTTAAAATTGATTTTTAATTCTAGAAAATTCTCAAAAATTATTTTAAAATTCAGGGAAGGTTGGGAAAATAAAATGAACACTTTTTCGCTTTAATAAAATATTCAAAATACATTTTCTTGATTTAAATTTTTAAATAAAACTCAGATAAATCCAAATAAATTCAAATAATTTAAAATAATTAATTTAAAATTAAGTTTTACAGAAAGCGAATTTTTGGGATGTTACATATGGAATGTCATCTCCAAGAAATAAAAGTAGTAATAATAAAAGATAATAATAGGATTCATACACCAATTAAAATCTTTAAAGTACTTTATTAAATAATCAACGGAAGCTGAAATAATGTTTGAAATATAGGACCGGTCCACTTCTAATCAAATGACAAATAAGGTAAATGACAAAACTTGTGACAAGCCACAGTGCTGAAATTCGAGTGCTCCCACCCATGCATACTGCTATCAATCCACTGGCCTTTTACCTGAGAGGGAAAGAGCAAGCGTGAGATTTGGAAATCTAAGTAAATACCCAACAACGGTCACAACACAAGAGTAAGACAAGTAATGCAGCCACATGAAATAAAGGGCAAGCATGACTAGTAAGCAATGGACATAAGGTAAACAATGAACAACTGATATCGAAAATACTGTCATGAATGGGAGACGGATATTATGAGAACTGTATATTAAAGATATTTGTTATGTCACAAGTTATAGCAAGGGTGCCGGCGACCTCAACCTACATGCCCGGTTATACGAGAATAGCTAGGCACAACCTTGTCCTCGACTGTATAACCGCAGACGGGTTGTAATATCCTGTGTAATGAGAATGTACGGCCCCCCGTACGTTACCAAGTTGGGTGGAAATGACCCCTATATGTGGGTAGTCCCGGCATGATAACCCTTAGTTTTTTATTTAGCGAATTAACCATGATATAAATAGAGGATTGTGATTGAATTAAGGTAAAGTTATGAGAGTAACGATTTAATCCAATGAGACCGAAGAGACATGATTGGTGATACTAGGTGATGGAATCGAGATCTATCGATGTAGAGGATACTAACCAAAGTCACACACCAGGGTTGTCAATCATACAATTTTATTAGGTTATAAGTGATTATTAGGCAGGTTAATGTACATCAATTAAATTAACTATAACTCGCAGCTAATAATCAATAGGTAGGATTCACAAAACAAGACATAATCGTAACCGTCTAGTGTTAAAGATTACTAGTGGTTATCCTTAAATTGGAGCATGCTTATTCGCAACCCTAATTACCATTAGACAGTTATTTACATCCCTAAACCAACATGAATTCTACGATTAACATTATATTAACTACAAGTGTTCAATACTAACTCATCATATTCAGAAGCTACTGATCGGAAATCATAATAGGGCAACAGGTAACCATGTGACATAATCATGCAAAAGGAACGGGTTACGGCCGATGGACACGCTGCACGATGGGTCTGAGATGCGCAACTACCCAACTGCTCCCTCAACAGTTGCGTGAGAACCTACAGAATGATATGGGAAAACACTGATAAGATATGATAAATTGATAAAGGAACGACAGGAAATAATTGACTGGATTGGAAACAGCCGTTCGACCGAGCGAACGGCCGTTTGGCAGCACTAAAACACATTCAGCCGCACAAACGGCCGTTCGGCCGGACGAAACGCCGTTTGGCCTCGCGAACGCACGTTCGGCCGCACAAACGGTCGTTCGGCCGGACGAAACGTCGTTTGGCTGCGCGAACGCATGTTCGGCTGCGCGAATTGCCATTCGGTCGTGCGAATGGCGTGCGCCCCTGGTCACCGGTCGTTGCCGCCGGCTGCCGCCAGACACCACCACCGGCCGCCACTATCCGAACACGCACGCAGCTGCTACATGCGTGCGGTATGCGTCTGGCGAGTGCGCCGCCGCCGCGTGTTGGCCGGCCGCCGCCTACCGCCATAGCAACCGCCGCCGAGTCCGGCCAGCCGCGTCGCGCGAGCACAGTGCCGCTGCTGTGCGCCGCCGCCACTTGCTGCCGCCACCAATGCCCCCTCGGGCCGCCGCCGCCACGCGGCTGCCGGCTATGGCAGCCGTGAGTGCACAAGTGCGCGTCGCGGCGCGGCGACGCGGCGCCACCGCGTGAGCCACCGCCACCGACGCCGGCGCCATGCAGCCCCATGCACTCCATGGGTGAGCGAGTGAGAGATTCGAGAGAGAGAGATTAAAGAGAGAGAGAGACCTGATCTGAAGAAAATGTGCGCGAGGAGAGAAAGGAGATTACCCCTTTTAAACCATGATTAGTTAGGATTAGCTTATTATTTAGTTATTTTATTAAAATTATTTATTTTTATTTTTATTTATTTTTTTGGTGTGCTACAGCTCTCCCCCTTAGAAAAGATTCAGCCTCGAATCGACTATTTCGGAAATGAATTTACAAAATTAAGAACATCACTAGGGAAAGATCAAAGGACCGAACCTGAGGAAAAGAGATTGGGATACTTTGCATGCATTTGGGACTCCAATTCCCAAGTAACTTCGCGCTTAGTTTGATTGGACCACAACACTTTGACATAAGTTAGGGTCCGACGCCGCAGTTGATGTTATGAGCGCTCCAAGATTTGGACCGGCATGCCACAACGGACAGGTCCTCCGAAACCTCCAAAGTGGGCAACTCCAGAATTTGATTTGGGTTATTCAGGTACTTCCTCAACATGGAGATATGAAAAACATTATGGACACCAGCCAGAGAAGCAGGCAACTCAAGACAATAAGCAAGCTTCTCGATTCGCTCTGTGATAGGAAATTTTCCGACGTAACGAGGGTTCAGCTTTCCTTTTGCCCTAAACCAGACCACCCCCTTGGTCGGAGAGACCCTCAAGAGAGCTTGATCGCCCACCTCAAACTCCAACGACCGACGGGAACGATCGGCGTAACTCTTCTGGCGACTCTGAGCGAAAAGCAAATTGTTCCTGATGAGATCGATCTGCTCCTTCCAATCTCTGACCTGCTGAGACCCCAACAACTCTTTCTCTCCAACCACATCCCAGTGAAAGGGAGAGCGACAAGGTCGGCCATAGAATGCCTCAAAAGGAGCCATCCTGATACTGGAGTAAAAACTGTTATTGTAGGAGAACACTGTCAGTGGCAAGTGATTTTCCCAACTATCCTTCCATACCAGTATGCAAGAGCGCAACATGTCCTCCAATGTACGAATGGTCCTTTCAGATTGACCGTCCATCTGAGGGTGGAAGGCAGTGCTGAAATTGAGTTTAGTGCCCAGATTCTGATGCAAGCTCTTCCAAAAATGGGAAACAAACTTGGCGTCGTGATCTGAAACAATGGTCTTAGGAACACCATGAAGGCGGACAATCTCCTTGACAAAAATGGTAGGAAGATCACTGGCAGAATAGGAAATGAGCCGTCTTGGAAAGACGGTCAATAATAACCCAAATAGAATCCATTCGCCGAGGTGACTTAGGAAGTCCAACCACAAAGTCCATAACAATGTCTTCCCATTTCCATTGGGGAATTTCCAGAGGCTACAAAAGACCAGCAGGATTGCGGTGCTCTACTTTTACTTGCTGGCACACTGTATATTGAGACACAAACTTGGCTATATCCTTCTTCATCCCTGGCCACCAAAACTGACGCTGGAGATCTTTGAACATTTTAGTCTCACCAGGGTGAATGGAATAAGGAGTTTATGAGCCTCACAAAGAATGTCCCTCTTCAAGGATGAATCGGAAGGCACCCAAATGCGGTTTTGGAATCGCAAAAGTCCTATATCATCCATGGTAAAGTTTGGCCCATGAGGTTTTGCTCGAATCACCTTCCCGCGGACATGTCGGATCCCAACCCTGCAGCTTGGGCCTCAAACACAACATCAAACAAAGATGATGAGATCACTGACAAGGCTAAAAATGCCATGAAAAGTGTGGTCTGAAGGTCCTCCAACTCCTCCTAAATAGAAGTAGGAACAAGTACACTATCACTTCGCTTCCTGCTAAGGGCATCCGCCACCACATTTGCCTTGCCCGGATGATAATGAATGGTAAGGTCATAATCCTTGATCAATTCAAGCCAATAACGCTGCCTCAAATTTAGTTCTTTCTGGGTGAGAAAGTTCTTCAAACTCTTCTAATCTGTGAAGATGTCGCACTTCTCACCGTAGAGATAGTGACACCAAATCTTAAGGGCGAAAACCACTGCCCCCAACTCCAAATCATGGGTAGGATAATTAAGCTCATGCTTTTTAAGATGACGAGAAGTGCAAGCTTTACATAAGGACACAGTCCAATCCCAATCGAGAGGCATCACAATAAACAGTGAACTTCTTCCCTTCCTCAGGCAAAGCAAGAATAGGGGCGGTGATGAGATGCTCCTTTAAGGTTTGAAAACTGGTCTCAAAATCCTCCGTCCAAAGGAACCACTCCCCCTTCTGAGTCAACTTGGTCAACGGTTTGGCGATGGAAGAAAACCCCTCAACAAAGCAATGGTAATACCCGGCCAACCCCAGAAAACTCTGAATCTCTGCCACGTTATGGGTCTCGGCCAGTCCACTACTGCTACAATCTTAGTAGGGTCCACAGAAAGTCCTTTACTGCTGATGACATGCCCAATGAAACTGACAGAGGTGAGAGACCATGTGGTTATGACCCCATGTGTGTGATGAGTAATTGACGCGTGTTTTGGAAAGATTGAGTTTGGTTTGTGTGGTTTGTGCCAAGTCAGCATTTGGCGCAGTCGGGTTTAGTTAGACGGACTTATTGCATATTAGTCTTCCCGATTGGTCGTTTGGGCATTTTCATGTCTAAGCTTGATTTGTTGATGCTAATTGTGATTATATGTGTCGAGCGGTGCTATGTGATGTGTTTCTTGTCTGTGATGGCTGCAGGACGTCGAGGCGGAGTCGTGGCGAGGCACGGAGGACCGGACTAGGCACAGGCGGTGCCGAGGTCAGAACGGTCGAGATGTGTCAAAGACGGCAAGGACTCGAGGTGGTTGCAGTGCTTGGACGGCAAGACACGAGAAAACTTCTCGGAAGGTGCAGGGGAGGCGATTTGGTAATTTCGCAAGTCTGCACAAGTGGAGCGGTTTCCGATTGGCGTTAGCGGGCAAAACGGGTTTGGAACCCGTTATGCAAGGGCTATAAATAGGAGAGGGATTTCCAGGTGCATGTATGGCTTTGGGAGAGAGTTAGGGTTTTTGCTTTTAGTCAAAATAGCCTTTGGGTGCCTTTAGGCTTTAGTAGTTGGGTTGGCAGGAGAGAGTGGTTGGAGAGGGCAGTACGTAGCTCTCTATCTCCCTGTGTGTGTTCTTGAGTTTTTTTGGGTTTGTGAGAGGGAGAAGATGAGTTGATGCACCATGTAATCTTTCCTCTTGTATCAAGCGCATATGGGGACGTAGAGATTGTTATCCTTTGTAATCCTGTATCTCTCTTCATCAATATTAATCTGAGATGGCTTCATTTGAGTTGGATTGAGTTCTCTGTGTTGGTTTCGTTCTTCGTTTCCTCTCTGGATGATTTTTGAGTTTTGTGTTTTGGAGTTGTTTCTTGCTGAGGAGTAGTAAAATGGATTGCTCTATGATGGAATTGTATTTCTAGACCCTTTGGTCAGCTAGTTCCAAGAGCAAATTGATTGAATCGCAAGAATCACTTTTCTCTCCTTCCTATGTTCATGTTTTCTCTGTTTCTCGTTTCTAGGGTTTGGTGTCTCTTTCGTTTTCCCTTGGAAGATTGTGCCCAAATTTGAGTCTTAGAGTCCCAAGGCTATTCCCTAGCTAATCTCCAAGTTTCATGAGCAATAGATCAAAGATTGGTTGGGAATTTGATTTTTGGTGCAGCTCTCTGTACTTTTTCAGATTTTGGCTCAAATATGAAATTCTTGATATTGAGTTGGATTCTTTTGTTTCCCAAGTCTCTCTTGCTATTTAGGATGTTGTTGTGGTGCTCTGGGCCGAAAAGATTGGGAGCAAACCCCCAATTTCTTAGGTTTTTGGAGATCTGAAATTTTCCTCGTAATTCAGTTTTTCAGTCTGCTCTCGGGTTGCTCTGGGTTCAGGGGACCGGTCAGACTGGTGCTTGCTGGGCGGTCAGACCGCTCATAGCATGGCGATCAGACCGGGGTGGAACAAGCGGTCGATCGATCGGCGATCGACCGCCGCACAAGGGCGGTCGATGGCGATCGAAAGCTTGATCGACCGTCCCATAAGTAGCGGTCTGACCGGCTGTGGTTATTTTGTGATGTCTTCTGTTGCTCTTCTTCAGGGGTTTGTCTTCTGTTGTTTTCGCTCTTTTGTGTGTTCTGCTTAAGTCTTCCAAAGGTCATACATCACCTACTTCATAGCTCTTCATAGCTATTGGAGAGGAGTTTTCATGTGGGTACTTTGAGGGGTAAAAATTTCAGTAAGCAACATTCACCCCCCCTCTATTGCCGATTTCGATCCAACAAGAGGAAAGCCAAAACGCACACTTCTTCAATTTAGCAAATAGCTGATGCTTCCAAAGAAGGTCCAGAACAATCTGAAGGTGGTGCTCATGCTCCTCCGCGGTACTAGGATAGATCAATATGTCATCAATAAAAATAATGACAAACTGATCCAAATACTCGTGAAATACCCGGTGCATCAGATCCATGAACACTACCGGAGCATTGGTTAAACCAAATGGCATCACCAAAAACTCAAAGAGACCAAACCGAGTGCGAAAGGCCGTCTTTGAAATATCAGAAGCCTTGATCCGCACTTGGTGGTAACCAGACTGCAGATCTATCTTGGAAAAGAACTTAGCACCCTTGAGCTGATCGAAGTGGTCATCAATGCGAGGTAAAGGGTACCAGTTCTTGATAGTCACTGCATTCAAAGCTTGATAATCGATGCACATTCGTAGACTCTTATCTTTCTTCTCCACAAAAGTGATTGGAGAAGCCCACTCTGAAGTACTGCGCCTGATAAAGCCCTTGCTCTGAAGGTCATCCAATTGACGCTTCAATTCCTCCAGCTCAGTGCGCGATAGACGATAGGGAGCCTTGGCGATAGGTGTAGTGCCCAGAATAACATCAATAGCCCACTCAACCACCCTGACTGGAGGACGGCCTGGAAGTTCAGCTGGAAAGACATCAAGAAATTCTCGAAACAATTGGCATATCTTCTGGTAAAGGTCCGGATGCAGGCTTCTCTAGCATGGCTAAAAGACACCCAGACTTAGCCATCTCACGGCGACCAAAGTAAGAGGCCAAGAATAAGAGACTGAGGTAATGCTCCTTGCCCTGATAAACAATTTCGCCATCATCTTGGAAAAGAATAACCTTGCGGTCGAAACAATGAATAATAGCATGGTGACGAGATAACCAATCCATGCCGACAATCAGGTCGAAGGGGTGAATCGGCGCAACCACCAATCACGAGATAACCAAAACATGACCTTCAATCTCCAAAGCCACATTGAGACAAAGTTGCTAGAGAGAGGTCCATTAGCGGTGGATACCAACACCGGAAGCTCCAAAGTACTAACTGGGATTAAATGCTGCTGAATAAAGCGAGATGCCAGGAAGGAGAAACTAGCCCCAGAGTCAAATAATGCAAGAGCAGGATAAGAGTGCAATGTAACCATACCTAAATAGAGTAGGGCGAGTGTGAAAACAAGCTAAGGAAATAGGTAAATAACATCCGAAGTAAACGTGAAGGAAATGATAGGTTACCGTGCACAACATCAGAACGACGGTACGACTCCTGAGTTGGTAGCGCTAGGGACATGCATCAGCACCATCAGGAGCAGTAGCGATAGGAGTAGTAGCCGGGGCTAGAACAACTGGAAGTGAACAACAAATGAACCTACATAAGGGAGGAAATATCCGATGGGAATATAAAACATATTGATAACTTACCCGCTCTCTGATGATCAGCAGGTGAGAAAGCCAATTGGTTCACCGTGCCAGCCGGAGCCTTAAGCTTCTTGATCAAACCCGACAGAAGGATGGAATCAGGGTTCTGAGAGCACACAATAGATTTGTTTCCCTGAATCCCACAAATGTGGCACTTGCTAGCATAGCCACAGTCAGTGCCCTTGTGCTCTCCGCCACAACGGTAACACACCAGCTTCTTTCCAAAGATTCCCCTAGCTCCTGAGTTGCTCCCGCCCTTGGGGCGACGAGGAGAGGGAGACCGCTGGCGCTTCCCATTTGAACGAGCCTTCTTGGAATCCCAAGAACCGAACTCACACCGTGGCTCAGAAGAATAGGGCCTACAAAAGCAAGTGACTTAGGGAATCTTGGTCGAACAAGGAATTTTGAAAAATGAATGATTGAATTGAAAGACAAATGAACCTTTTCTTGTAAGAGTTGGCAGCCTTTTGGGCTGCGGTCTGACGAAGCTGGACCTCCATTTGCCGGGCGCGATCCACCGCATCCCGGTAGGTGCTATGCCCATAGGAGCTAGGACATGACGGATCTCCTCTCGAAGGCCCCCAATGAACTGCCATGCCTTCTTTTGTTCATTAGAATTTACCTCTAGAAGGAAACGATAGATCTCCCAAAATGCCTTCTCGTACTGCTCCACCAGCTGAACCTCCATCTGCCGCAAGGAGTCAAGCTCAAAGTCCTTCGCCCTAGTTAGGGCAAAAGGGTAGTACTTCATGGCAAAAGCGGTAGTAAAATCCTCCCAAGTAAGTGGGCCTGCATGAGGCCCGCGAGAGTCGTGTACCTTAGCCCACCACAAGTCCGCCTCTCCCATCAACTGCTGAGAGGCAAACAACACATTCTCCTGAGTTGTGAGCTCCATGGTGTAGAATTTCTTGTTCATATAGCGAAGCCAGTCATCAGCCACCACTGGCCCCGAACCATTGAAGTTTCATAGACCCAAGCGCTGCCACTCCCTCATTGTCATGCGAGGAGCAGAAGGGGGTGGCGCCTGAGCAGGTGCAACAGCCACAGCCGCCGCCTGAGCCGTCGCGGCCTGATTGGCAAGCATCACAGGAAAAGCGGTCTGCAGCAATGTGACCAGGCTCTGCACCTGAGCCGAAAGCTGCTGCACCTCGCTCTGAGAAGCAGCTTGTGTCGACGAGGGAGGAATGCTTGAGGTTGGATCCGCCGGAGGGGGTAAAGTCGAAGCATCCAAAGCGGAGTGAGCTGGTGAATAGGTCTGACCCCAATTATCCGGTTCACCGGTGCGTCCGCGTACTCCCGCACGCCTGGCCGGAGGCATACTGTCGCATGGAAAGGAAACATTGGAATAGGACAAGAGATAATGATACGTGAAAAGAGTGACAATGGAATACTGAATCAAGTAATATGCCAGTGACTAGATATGCATGCATGAGTAAACTAACTCGAAGCTCTGTGCATGTGCCATTTTTATTTATTATTTAATCATCATATAAATATTTTTTTCAGAAACTACAGCCTGGGCTCTGATACCAATTATAACACCCCACATACAGACAAGGTGGAATACTGCTATGGAACGCCATCGCCAAGAAATAAAAGTAATAATAATAAAAGACAATAATAGGAATTCATACACCAATTAAAACCTTTAAAGTACTTTATTAAATAATTAATGGAAGCTGAAATAATGTTTGAAATATGGGACCAGTCCACTTCTAATCAAATGACAAATAAGGTAAATGGCAAAACTTGTTGAAAGCCACAATGCTGAAATTCAAGTGCTCCCACCCATGCATGTTGCTATCAATCCACTAGCCTTTTACCTGAGAGGGAAAGAGCAAGCGTGAGATTTGGAAATCTCAGCAAGTACCCAACAATGGTCGCAACACAAGAGTAAGACAAGTAATGCAACCACATGAAATAAAGGGCAAGCATGACAGGTAAGCAATGGACATAATGCAAACAACGAACAACTGATATGGAAAATATTGTTATGAATGGGAGATAGATATTATGAGAACTGTGTATTAAAGATATTTTTTATGTGACAAGTTATAGAAAGGGTGCCGGCGACCTCATCCCACATACCCGATTATATGAGAATAGCCAGGCACAACCTTGTCCTCGACTATAAAACCGCAGACAAGGTTTAATATCCTGTGTGACGAGAATGTACGGGCCCCGTAGGTCACCAGGTTGGGTAGAAATGACCCCTATATGTGGGTAGTCCCAGCGTGATAACCCTTAGTTCGTTATTTAGCGAATTAACCATGATGTAAATAGAGGATTGTGATTGAATTAAGGTAAAGTTATGAGAGTAACGATTTAATCCAATGAGACCGAAGAGACAGGATTACTGATACTAGGTGATGGAATCGAAATCTATCGATGGAGAGGATACTAACCAGAGTCACATACCAGGGTTGTCAACCATACAATTTTATTAGGTTATAAGTGATTATTAGGCAGGTTAATGTACAGCAATTAAATCAACTTCAACTCGCAGTTAATAATCAACAGGTAGAATTCACAAAACAAGACATAACCATAACCGTCCAGTGTTAAAGATTACTAGTGGTTATCCTTAAACTGGAGCATGCTTATTCGCAACCCTAATTACCATTAGACAGTTATTTACATCCCTAAACACAAATTAGGCATATTTTTGTAGGCAAAACTCTACGGTATCAAATGTTGTGTCCGGGAGGCTAGTATCATTACACAAAATGGCCCCACCTGTTAGAGTGAATATATAACCACTCGTAGCCTTCATGTCATCCGAGTCACTGATCCAATTAGAATTGTTGAATCCTTCCAAGACTACCGGATGGACAGAATAGTGTATTCCCAAATTAGAGGTTCCTTTCAAATATCTGAGTACTCTTCCTAGTGCTATCCAATGATCATCTCCTGGATTGGACGTATAATGACTCAATCTGCTAACGGCATATGAGATGTCTGGCCTCGTTGCATTAGTTAGGTACATCAGGGATCCTATTATTTGAGAATATTTAAGTTGATCCTTCCCATGCCCAGTGTTCTTATGTAGTTTTGCATTTGGATCACAGGGTGTGGCTACTAGCTTACAGTCCATAAACCCAAACCTGGTTAGGACCTTGTCCACATAATGGGATTGAGAAAGTGTACTCCCATTCTCACCCTTTATAAGCCTAATGTTTAGGATAACATCAGCCTCACCCAAATCTTTCATATCAAAATTCTGGGAAAGAAAATACTCTGTTCTATTGATCACATCTATGTTGGTCCCAAAAAGCAATATGTCATCTTCGTAAAGACATAGAATGACACCTTCACCCCCACTAAACCAATAGTAGACACATTTATCGGCTTCATTTACACAAAAGCCAACCGAAGTCATCGTCCTATCGAATTTCTCATGCCATTGCTTAGGAGCTTGCTTTAGACCATGCAAGGACTTAATCAATCGACATACTTTCTTTTCTTGCCCATCAACCACAAAACCTTTAGGCTGTTGCATATAAATCTCCTCATCCAACTCTCCATTTAGGAAAGCGGTCTTTACATCTATTTGATGTACTTGGAGTTTGTATGCAGCAGCTAGTGCTAAAAGCACTCGAATTGTGGGTAAACGAGCCACAGGAGAGTATGTATCAAAGTAGTCTTCTCCTTGTTTCTGCATGAAACCTTTAGCCACTAAACGGGCCTTGTACTTTTCTATAGTACCATCAGGTCTCCGCTTCCTTTTAAAGATCCATTTGCAGCCTACTGGCTTACAATCAGGCGGAAGATCAGTAATTTCCCAAATTCTGTTAGCTATGATGGAGTCCATCTCGCTACGGACTGCCTCCTTCCAGTAATCCACATCCAGAGATCCATATGCCTTTGAAAGGGTTTGTGGTTCATCATCCACGACATAGGTGACAAATTCATCGCCAGGTGACTTTTCTGTCCTCTGCCTCTTACTCCTCCTCAACTCCAACTCTGGAACGGTGTTATCCACACTAGGAAGAATAGAGTGTTCATCTGAACTAGAATGGCCACTGACTTCATTCGGCCTCATAGGAAACACATGCTCAAAGAATGTCGCATCACGAGACTCCATCACTATATTGGCAGCGATGTCACTCACCTCGGATTTGACCACTAGAAATCTATAAGCCGTGCTATTTATAGCATATCCTAGAAAGACAATCAACGGTCTTAAGACCAAGCTTTCTTTTCTTCGGTAACGGCACATGCACTTTTGCAAGGCATCCCCACGTTCGAAGAAACGATAAGTTGGGTTTTCTTCCCTTCCATCCTTCATAGGGTGTTTTCTCCCAATTACGACGTGGAACCCTATTCAAGACATAATTAGCTGTAAGAATTGCCTCACCCCACCAATAGTCCGGCATAACTGAACTCTGAAGCATGGCGTTAACCTAGTCATAAAGAGTTCAATTCTTCCTTTTGGCTATTCCATTGGATTGGGGTGAGTATGATGGAGTAATTTCATGAATTATTCCACTTTCTTCACAGAACTGAGAGAACTCATGTGAAACGTATTCACCGCCTCGGTCTGATCTTAACCATTTGATTTTCTTTTTTAGTTGATTTTCAACTTCAGCTTTATAGATTTTAAAGTATTCAATTATTTCATCTTTCGACTTAAGTAGATAAATATAACAATACTTAGTCGCATCATCTATGAGAGTTAAGAAGTATCGTTTGCCACCTTTAGTTAATATTCCATTCATCTCACAAAGATCAGAATGGATTAGTTCAACTGGAGAAGTGCTTCGCCCTTCAACGCTATGAAAAGGTTTTCAGGACTGGTTTGCTTGCACGCACACTTCGCACTTTGAACCCTTTTCATAATTATAGCTTGGAATTAAACTCATCTTGCTCAACCGCATAAATGGCTTCAACATTAACATGACACAACTGTGAATGCCAAATATCATGAACTTTATTGCAATGGGAAACATTATAAATGTTTACATTATTCAAATCAAGAATGGATAAGCGGAACATGCCTCCGTTATCATAGCCTTTGCCCACAAAATTACCAAATTTGGTCAACACGACCTTATTGGACTCAAATACAAGCTTTATTCCTTACCTGCACAGCATCGCCCCGCTCAGGAGATTGTGAGTCATTGCAGGCACATACAGTACGTCTTTGAGGATGAGTGTTTTGCCCGAGGTAAGTTTCAGGAAAACCTGTCCAATCCCTCATACTGTTGCGGCGGCTCCATTGCCCATTAGGACGGATCCACCACCTTCACCCTAAAATGAAGAGAAACAAGATCGATTAGCACATATATGCCTAGTAGCACCTGTATCAATCCACCAATCAATAGATGGACTTGCCATAAAGGCCTGAGGTACGTACTCTTCCGAGCTGGAGCTAGCCAGCGCGACATTAACTTTAGCCTTGTGGCTCTTGTGCTGACCAGGAGATGGGCCTCTGCCCTTCCAATTGTGGCAATGATTGGCCCTATGGCCAGCCTCTTCGCAAACAAAGCAGATGATGTCCTTCTTTTTCTTCTTCATTTTCTATGGTTGAAGCTTGACTTGGGGCTGATTCTTGAGTTTTGGTTTCCTAGAGCCTCCAGTTCTCTTGACCTCCACCTGATGAGCTTGGACTTGAGCCTTTCCTGTGCCGTCACCGGCTCTGGCACGCTCTTCGATATAAATAGCGGCTGACAGCTCATTGAGCGTCAAGCGCTCCTTTATATGTCTACGAGGGGTCACAAAGTCAAGCCATGAAGGCGGTAACTTAGCCAGGATGACGTTTACATGGAATTTCTCTGGTAGGATGCAGTCGTACTGACTTAAGTCACGTACAAGGAGTTGAAGCTCGTGGAGCTGCTCCATCACCGACCGCCCTGAACCATCTTATAATTCAAGTAATTTGCAGTTACGAACGACTCATTTCCGTTGTCTCCTTCGGAGTACTTCTCATCATGTTCGTCCCAGAGTTGTTTGGCACCTTTGAAGTTCACATAGACGTCGAACAGTCGATTAGATAAGATTCCTACCAAACGAGCTAGGACTGAGTTGTTCGCATCCTCCCAACGCATCATTTTAGAAATTTTCAATGGAAACATTAGAGGATTCGAAATGACCCAAAAGAGTTTGAGATCAATCAGCCATAACTTCATTTTAGCTTACCAATGTTTGAAGTTGACACCGTCTAATATTTCTGGCTTAACGACATCTGACATGAAGCCATTTCTTTAATTATAGGTTTTCTGGATTGTTGTAAATTAAGCAATATGAGCGTATTTTCAGATTTAATTCCAGCCAAATTAAACATATATTCAACATATTTTCAGCATAACATGAATGACATAAATTGCATATAATCATGTAATTCCATCTTACCATTCATATCTATGTAAATATTCAAAGAATATAAACACCAATGTGCTGAAAATAACATGACAGTCTGTCCTCTAAGAAGATAAACAATTAAATCTAGCATATAACAAATTAATTGTTTTAGGATTGCTCTCAGAACAGAGTTGCACAAGATCATAAATGATCTTGTGACTAAAATTAGGGTTTGAGCTCTAAATACTTTCCTACTGATAGAACCAAGCACAGAAGATATCTAACTTGAATTTCAATTTTAAATGTTCACATGCAAAGGTATACCATACAGTATTCTCTCAGCTTTCTGGATCATAAGCCGCAAGCAAAGACAGTTCACAGGAAAGACTGAATTGATATAGAACTGAACAAAAGATATTACTGCACAGAAATAATCTAATCTGAACCAAACTGTACAGAAACTATGGCATAATCAACAAATTCAATTGCATGTTAACACTTCTTCTCAATAGATATACAACAGGCTACGGCTCAGTCAGTGGAATCAAACTAATAGAGCTCAAAATTGATTCTTTTATCAAGATCACAATCAGTCTTCAACTAGTTCATCACAGAGCAAAATCTGAGCCCACAAATAAATAGTGCATTCACAAGTACTCGAACTGAAAATGAGAACAAGTACTGCTGCCACAGAATGCAAAAGGTTCAATATACTCACAGTGCAGACAGCACTCAAAGCCGTCCAGAAGAATACCAAGCCGATGAAGAACTGAAAACCAGGGCAAGGCACACTCGAAAGTGCGGTCCCAGAAAACCTAGCACCCCTCTGTGCGAACGCAATAGAGAAGTGCGGTTGACGGAGATACAGTGCCCTCTCCGACCTCGGGAAGCCAACGCCGGAATCGAGGGCGGGGTAGTGCCGCACAAGACAACAAGAATGCACCGGCCAAGTGCGCTCATGTTGGACCGAAATGGCGACAGAGGGGGGTGAATGTCGTCTCAAAAATTGTTCCCCCTAAAAGTACTTACGAAAGAGCTATCTCTCCATTTGCTATAGAGCTACGAAGAGTGCAGCAAATACTCAAGACAATCTGACCCAAGCAAAGTTGCGTGCTCTCAATTGACTTCTTTCCAATAGCTATTACGAGCTATGTAAAGAAGATTAAATGTGAAGGCAAGTGCTTATTGGAAGAACAAAGACCCAAGGCATTAAGAAGGAAAACCTGGAAGACAAACCCTAAAAATCTGAAGCCATCAAGCCTGCAAGGGGGAGGACCGGTCAGACCTCTGTGTTGGGGCCAGTCTGACCGCTACTTCTCAACCGGTCTGACCGGCTACCGAGGGGCGGTCTGACCGCCTCTTGGGTTTCAGAGCAGACTGCACACTGATTTTTCAGGCAGCAAAGATAGAAATCTCACAGCAGAAAAATTGAGGCTTTTCCTCTGGTTTCTTTAGCCCAGAAATGCAGGACTATATCTCAAATAGCCAAAGGAGCCTAGAAGATCAAGGAAACCCAACTCAAAAGCCAGAAAAGAGGAAATTCCCTAAAATATGAAAATCCACCAAGAGCTGCACAAAATCTCAAATCTCCATCTGACCCTTGAACTTTTGGCCATGAAATTTTGTAGATAGCTAACTAATAGCCTCTGGATTCTACATGCCAAGTTTGAAGCCAACTCAAGAAGGGAAACAAGAAATTCATCAAAACCCTAGAAATGACCAGTAGAGAGGAAAAACTTACAGAGGCAACACCAAAATCCAATTTTCTCAATGGTCTCAAGTCCTTTGCTAAAGAAATTTTGCAGTCAAGTTAGCAATAACCAAAAGGACTTTTCAGACCAAAAATCAGACCATCTCCTGAAGGGAATCAAGAAATACTCCACAACCCTAGAAATTGCAAATGAAGAACAGAGGAGCACAAAAACCCAAATCTGAGATTAAACTTGATTTGCTCTTAGGAAAACTCGATCAAATGACCTTGAGGCACTATCCCATCATAGAGCAACCCATTTTGGGCCTTCCCAACAAGAATCAACAAGAAACTCAAAAAGTCAAATCTGGCATGGAGAGCATAGAAGGAAAATAAGCAACAGAGAGCCAGGCACTCAATCATACTCAAACAAGGCCATCTCATATTGATAAACAGAAAAGGAGATACATGATTGATGCAAGAGGAATGATTACAAGACTCTCAATCCATCCTCTCCCTCTCCCAACTCAAGAACACAAGCACTACATATTTCTTGGAAGAACACACACACAGAGCTCTCACATAGGGGACATCAAAGGAGACACACCCTGTGCTCCACACCCACTCTCACCAACTAAAGCCTAAAGCCAAAACAAACTCACAAAGCTCATTTTGACTAAAGCAAGTCCTACCAACCTCTAAAACAATAGGAATGCATGAGGGGGCATGCAGCCGCTCCCTCCTATTTATAGCCCTTGGCTAACGGGCCTCCAACCCGTTACGCCCGCTAAACCCGAACGGAGCCCGCTCCCGCTTTTGCAGCCTCACGAAATTACCATTTCGCCCCTCCTGCACCTTCCGGGAAGCTTTCGCGCTCCTTGTCGTCCAAGCCTCGCAACCACCTCGAGTCTCCGCCGTCTTCGACACATCTCGGCCGTTCTGACCTCGACACTGCCCGTGTCTAGTCCGGTCACCTCGTGTCTCGCCACGACTCCGCCTCGACGTCCTGCAGCCAACACAGACAAGAAACACATCAAATAGCACCGCTCGATACATGAAAGCATAATAACATCAACAATTCATACTTACGCCTGATAGAGCCAAAACCTGTCACAACTTCATGATATGCAACCTAAACCCTTTGACCAGGTTTGACCAAGTCCGACCGAGTCCATTGCACCATGCAACGACATGATCAGAACCAACCAAATCAAACTCGACTTTCCTAAATCGATGTCAATTACTCATCACACACATGGGATGACCTCCACATGGTCTCTCAATCTCCCCCTTGATGAGTATATTGACAAACCCAGAAAAAGCTTGAAGTTGAGTTTAAAGAGAAAGTCAAACATGGTCCGAAGGAAGAAAATGATGCTAATGACCATGTCGACACAAGGAGCAAAGGAAAGAGCAAGTTTTCCTCAAAGCTCCCAAAATGGCTTTTTCTACCACTATTCTATTCTCCCCCTTTTGGCAATAAACACATCAAGGATGCAAGGAAGAGAACAAAGTCATGGAAATGGATGAAATGGCTGAAGTTTGATTTATTCTAAGTATTTAGAGCCGTGAGAATTATCCAAAATGACCAGTAAGTATTACATCAAGCCATAACTCAATAGAATGCTATCTAGATCATGACAGGATATATATAAGCCAGCTAAACCAAATAGATGACAATCTGAAATGTAGTGCAATTTGTGAGCACGTTAAGTCATCCATGATCAAAGTCTAGCTAGAGGTATCCAAGGATGATGCAAACCATGTCAATAAGCTAAGTGGAACCAAGAAGCTAGTATTTAGTCATATTAGAGTGCTACAAGCTCAAGAGTGAAACATTTGTTAAAGTACTTGGTTCTTTTGTAATTAAGCAAATTGAGCACATTTGTCATGAATTTTCTTTTGAAGCTCATGATTGATTTCAACTAAAATTTTCAGACATGTGCTAGATCTCAAGCCTTATGCGACCATTCCAAGCACGAAGCTTAAGGAGATGATCTTGGTCATCCAAAACTCCCCCTGAGTTCATGCCAAGTGCAGTGGCAAGCCGTCTCATGAGAAAGAATTGGTGAGATCAGTTTTTTCACACAAAAAAGATCTTTTTGAATTCATAAAAGATTGTACTAACTTATGCATCATCAAGAACTAGCATAGCTCAATCTAAAGCTCAATAAAGATTCAACGCTCAGCTCAGCCTATTTGACATGGCATGAATCATAAAAGGATAACGCAAGAAAGACTAATATCGAGAGCTAGCATGACAAGTTTTAATTCAAGTTGAGCAATTTTAATTAACTTATCATGGCAAAAGCTAGTCTACACATATGAAGTCATGATCAATCTAGCAATGAAGCACAAATCATGGCTGGATGTAAAGCGATGTAAACATGTCATGAGAGGATAATAATCAAGGCTCAATGTAGGTATTTACAATGCAGAATGACATGCAAGAAATTCAGCTCCCCCCTCAACATGTGATGCAACTTTTAGTTCAAGTTGAGTTATGTCAAAATTAAGCTCTAGAAGCTCCCAAATGAACTCCCCCTGAACCAAAGCAATAAATGCGAGAGAGACTGGCAAAGAAAATCCGAAAGGGCAGTCCTTAAAGCATAGATAAGACATAGATGAAACTATGGCTCAGATTGACTCTCATCTACCCCATATGACTCCGGGACTATCAGCTGGTCTACTAACAACCTAGGGAGCAAACACATACCCTGTCTACTCGAGAGTGGCCCAACTCTCGCTAGAACCTATAAGAAGTGAGTGAGCTCAACCTAGTGAGAAGAGAAACAGCTAATAAGCAGCATCTTAGAATCACAAGATAAGAGCAAGAAGTCTGAACGCTAGACAAGAAGACCACTCTAACCTATGCTAGAAGGACTAACCCCAATGCACCCCGAATGTAATGCAACAGAAGAGAGCAAGAGCATAAAAATAAGATAAAGCAGTAAAGCACAAAGCTTCCCATCACAAAAGTTCATAAGGACAAACCACCCCAAGCTTTCCCCGCAGAGCTGAAAACCTAGAGCTATCCAAAGGCTTGGTGAAGATATCAGCCAACTGGTGGTCACTCTCCACAAACTGGAGCACAATGTCACCCTTCTCTACATGGTCTCGAAGGAAGTGATATCTGATATCAATGTGCTTGGTCTGAGAGTGCTGCACTGGGTTCTTGGCAATGTTAATCGCAGAAGTGTTATCACAAAAGAGTAGCACACTGTCGATAACTAACCCAAAGTCCCGCAGGGTCGAGACCATCCAAAGCACCTGGCTACAGCAGCTGGCTGCAGCAACGTACTCGCCTCGCGGTGGATCAGGCAACACCGGATCGCTTCTCAAGACCAAGAAACGAGAAGTGCCAATGAATTAGCAGTGCGAAGTGCTCTTCCTATCTATCCTACACCGCAAAGTGCGCATCCGAATAGGCTCTCAAGGAAAGACAGGACGAGGAAGAGTACCAGATACCATAGTCAATGGTAGCTCGAAGGTACCGAAGAATGCGCTTCACCGCCTAGCGGTGAGATATGCGAGGAGAAGCCTGAAACCGGGCACAAAGACACACAGCGAAGTGTATGTCCGGTCTCGAGGCAGTGAGGTACAAGAGGGACCAATCATACTACGATACTCCTTCTGATCAACAGGCTCGCCATCCTCATCTGGGTCAAGTGAAGCTAATGTAGCCATCGGAGTGGACACTGGTTTAGCATCACTCATATCGAAGCGCTTCAGGAGGTCTCGAGTGTACTTGCCCTGATGCAAGAAGGTACCCTCCCGAGTTTGCTTAATTTGGAAGCCAAGGAAGAAGCTCAACTCGCCCATCATGCTCATCTCAAACTCCGAGCTCATGACATCGAAAAACTGGGAAACGAGAGCATGTGAAGAGCCGCCAAAGATGATGTCATCCACGTAGATCTGGACTAGCAGAAAATCAGTGCCATGCTGGCGGATAAACAAGGTCTTGTCTACCTTTCCCATCTCGAAACCATGATTCAACAGATAGGACTTAAGCCTCTCATACCAAGCCCTAGGGGCCTGCTTAAGTGTCGGAACCCGGAGTAACGACTCTTGGATCCTCTGTGTAAATCGCACTAGTCCAGGATCAGCTAGTGCACACAGTACAACAAAGATAAATACCAAGCACAAATGACTGATTATATTAAATAAAAGGGTACGGCCTTAAGGCCAAGTCTTACATCAACGCCCCATTGGCAAAATAAATAAAGCAAAGAACTGCGGAAGCGAACTGATAAGAAGCGGCTCAAGCTCGCCCACAGCAAACGACGAGAAGACGCGCCTATTCATCCAGATCTTCACCGTAGTTGATGTCTTCCTTCTCTGTGTGGAAAAAGTAAGGTGAGTACAAACTTGTACTCCGCAAGTCACACGGAAAATGCACCATAATGATAAAGGCTTCAATGGAAGGCTTATAGGGTTAGTTTGCATAAAACAGCATTTAAGAAATACAATAAGTAGATTGAAATTGCTGAATTTAATACAGTAAGTAAAAACAATACTTGTAATAGAAAGTAATACCGTCAGTGCCGGCCCCGACCAAACACCAACCTATCCACGGGCATCCCACCCGGACCATCTTTTCCAAAAGATCACGTATGGATTCCATCCATCCACACGCTTCCACTGCGCAACTCTGATGAATTCCATCCATCCACCAGGTTTCAATCTCTCACGGATTCCATCCATCCGCAAGGTTTTCATCTCTCGTGGATTCCATCCATCCACAAGGTTTCCATCTCTCGTGGATTCCATCCATCCACAAGGTTTTCAAAAACATTTTGAAAAACAAAGTCTAATCCATGAAAAACCTTTACTCAGCTTGCCCATGACCGTGGGCACGGCTATCCAGGATAGATTATACACTCTGCAGAGGTTGTACAGCTTTACCCACAAGACACGATCATCCCATATTGCCACCGGTTTACACACTTCCTTTGGTGTGTGGTGAGGAGTCATGACAAGGCCTTTACAATGCAAAGCCTTCAACCTGGTCGAGCCAACTCTAAGGTTCACCCCAGTAAGGAATCCACCAGACCGGGACCCCCTCTTGAGCCTAGACGAGACTTCTCATGGCTTAACCATGCTCGCCCAAGTGAGACTTCACATGGCACCAACCACGCTCACTTTCAACCTACAACTTGACTCAGGTTGGGGCTTTACAAATTATTCAGCCAAGGCTGTCCCATACCAGCCATGTGGTAGTACGATTAGGGCTTTGCAACAGTAGCTCACAGACCGGTCCTTAATCTGACCTAGGCCCAACCACATACCCCTGTGCACGACAGTCAACCACTGTGGCTCCGACCAACAGGGCATGCCTGCACCCACCACTCTAACCAAGTGCCTAAGTCTTAACCAGTTTTATATTTATTTTCAAAATAGTTTTATAAACCTCCTTGACTCAGCAAAGTCAAGAGTACATTTAGGAAACTTACTCATCATTTTATGTGAGAAAGTATCCCAAAACCAAGATTATTTCTAAGCAGGTCTAAGCATTTAATATAAAGTCTTCCTAGACAATACTAATGTACCAACTAGGGTTTGATCTAGGGTGACAAGGTATAATAATTGGCAATGTCAAAGGAGGAATTTAACAAGTAGGCATTAACTAAATTTAAAACTGAATTGAAATACGCTGAATAAAAATATGCATGCAACATAATTTAAATCAACATAATATTATTTTGAAAACTGGGATCAACATGATCAAGGAGTGTGACTTGCCTTGCCCTTCAAATGGGTTTGAATCTTCGTCGAAGAAATCTCCCGAATCGTCGAAGTCTACACGTGAAAATAACCCACTAAATTCAAATTAATTCAAATTAAATTCAAATTGACTTCAAATATTTTAATTGAGGCTATAAATGGATAGAGGAGAATTTTTGATGAATTTAGAAATTTGAATGGGCCAAATCGGAGTTAAGACGAAGGAGAACGGGCTCCGGGAAGTTTAAAAAGAGGGGAAAATGGAAAAAGGGATTTTCTCGAATTATTTTTCTAAAGGAAAATCTGAATTATTGCGCCAGCACTGATTTTATTTTTCAGCCGAATTATTTTTCAACTGAAAATTCAGATTAACTGCGTCAGCATGACGCCGCCGTGGAAGGTCGATCGGCGGTGGGCCCATGGTCCATGGACCAGGTCCACTGAGAGGGTGGAGGCGCTGAGGTGGCGGGGGTTTGAGGTGGCGCTGACGGGGGCGGGACGCGCCGAGGTGGCGAGGGCGTGGCACCCACGCCGCTTCGGTCCGACGCGGGCTGGTGGCCGAGGGCGACGGAAGCGGGCCTCGCCGGCGCTCTAGCGGGCGGCGGCCGACGACGAGGGCGGCAATAGGCGGAGGAGACCGAGGGGGACTCGGGGGTGGGCGCAGGGGTTACCGGGATGGCCGGATTTGGCCGGCGGCGAGCTCCAAGAGGCGGCGACGCTCGGTTCTAGGCGGTGGGGACTCTCCGGCGGCGAGGAGGGGCGGCCGAGGAGCGGAGGGGGTCGGGGGCGTCGCGGTGAAGCCGGGGGCGGCGTCGGCAGGGCGTGAGGAGAGGCGAAGCGGTGGCAATTGCTCGCCGACGTTGGCGACGGCGGCGGGGGCAAATGCGCACGGCGCGGGGGCGAAGGAGAGCTCGGGGAGGGGGAGGAGAGGCGGAGCGAGGTGGAGTGAGGGACGAGGAACCTCGGGGCGGGTTTAAACAGGCGTGGCGAGGGGCGGAGCGAGAGGAATTTCTCGCCGGAGAAGTCGGGGAGTGGGCGGCTATTGCGGGAGATGGGAAGTGGGGAGGTGGGCATCGGGCGCGGAGGAAGAGGGAGGTGGGGGCGCGGGTCATGCGGGAAGGTGGCGCACGTGGGAGAGGGGGAAGGAACGGCCGGGAGGTGCGGGAGGCGGTTGCGGCCGGCGACGGCGAGGCCGGGAAGAAGGGGGCGGAGAAGACGGAGTTGACCGGTGGGGTCGGGCGCGAGAGAGAGGGGCGCGGCGGCCGACGGCGGGCACGGCGAGGCAGAGAGCGGAAGGGGAGGCGCTGTCGGGCGGGGCCTGGGGCGCAGAGAGAAGAAGGGGAAGGGAGGCGGGGGCGGTTGGATGGCGATCGGGCGGCCACGGGAGTAAGGCGGGGGCGGATGGGCCAGATGGGCCGAGGGGCAACGTGGCGGGCATCGGGGCCACACACGCGGCGGGCAAAGGAGAAGGGAAGGCGGAATCCGGGCGGCTGGCGTGGGAGGAATCCGGCCGTCCACGTGGCGGCTGGAGGAAGGGGCTGAGTTTTGGATTTTTTTAATTTTAATTTTCAGATTTTCAGAAATGCTCAGAAAATACATTAAGCCTCAGAAAAATGCCAAATGACCTCCACAAATTCCAAAAATATTCCTAGAACCTCCTGAAGACATTTTGGACTTAACAAAAATATTTCCAACTAATGTTGGTATTTAATTTTCATATTTTAAAATATTTTTTTAATTTCAAAAATACATTTTAAACTCCTGAAAACTCAGAAAAATCAAACAAGAGCCAAATAAATCCAAATGATTAATTTGACATAAGGTTTTTATAGAAAATCAAAATATCATTTTATTTAATAATTTTATGTTTTTCTGAAAATGCTTTTCAAATCCAGCTTTTTCAAAAACAGAAATTCAGGGTAAATCCAAATTTAAAATCTAGGCACAAAAATACTTATTTTAATTTAAATTTTATTTTAATTAATTTTGATTTATTATTTTTTTAGCAAAAATTTGGGATGTTACATTAAGTCCATACAAAGCTATGGAAAGCTTGAAGACATGGTTTGGGTATTTGGGGTTCTCGAAACCTGGAGGCTGTCGGACATAGACTTCTTCCTCAATAAATCCATTGAGGAAGGCACTCTTGACGTCCATCTGGTAAAGCTTGAAACTCTTAGAAGCTGCAAAGGCAAGCAGAATTCTAATGGCCTCAAGTCTATCTACAGGCAAAGGTCTCTCAAGTCTGGACCTCAACACAGGAGAACCCCGAGCAACCAGCCTAGCCTTGTTTCAACAACCACCCCATCCTCACTGCTTGTTCTTGAACACCCACTTAGTCCCAATAACATTGTGACCTCGAGGGGGCTCAACAAGTGACCAGACCTTGTTTCTCTCGAAATTCTCTAGCTCCTCATGCATGGCATTGACCCAAGACTCGTCAGAGAGAGCATGACAAACATCCTTGGGCTCGAATGAGGCGACAAAGGCAGAATGGAGACATAATTTTGCATGGGTTAGATTACATTATCCCCATGACTCAATCCTCATCTCATGCTATTCCCTCTCATCCTGTTGCTGCAAATCCAGTCAGGTCTACTGACATCAAAGTAGTAAATAGCCAAAGACCCAGACTCAAGACTCTGCCCTACCAACATCCTCTCCTTACCTACCCGGAGGACCCATCATGTCTTGAGATAGAAGAGAGGAATGAAGACTAGTGATACCCATTTTAAGGGGGGTAGCACTAAGAGACAAGATGTCGAAGAAGTACTATGACGTATATGTTGGAGGTGCGACAACCTGGACTCAAAACTAATCGAATCAGTACAAGAAGACTTGCAAGACCGGGAGCCTTATAGTGATAAGGACAAAAGGCCCCTATATAGATAGGTCCACTGTCACCTCTGCATTCCTAAGGCCCTCTACTTATATGGCACAGACCATTGCTACCCACCCCTCAACATGAATTCTACACCTATCATATGCCCAATAGACGATGAAACTACTCCATTCTACGATGACGTGAAGACAACAATGTCAAAGAGCAAGTATCTAGAAGTCTATGACCTACCTAGGAGAGCAAGGTTCCTCTCTTTCCTTTTGACTTCTCCAAGTGCTAACCCCTATTGTGCAGATTTTCATCTCTCTGTGGAGCTAAAGAGCTATACGTTGAGCAACACCAGAAACCCATTGCTAGCCAATATAACCCCACCTCCTTTCTTTCTATTTTACTAGAATCTCGGGGTCGAGATTCATTTAAGGGGGGTAGGTTTGTAACATCCTAAAATTTCAAGTGTTCAAAAATGTGGAGGTTTTAAAATTTTTCTTGCATTTTGCTAGCACTCAAGTTTCTTCTGAGTATCTATTGAAATATTTTTGGGTTTTGTGCCATACAAATTAATAATCAATAGTACTCCTAAATACAAATAATAAAAATGGAACATATTATAAATTCAAAAATACCAACATCCTGAACTCAAATTCAGGTCAATAAATTGAATCCAAAAAGAATATTAGAATATACCTATAAAAATCTAAACAAAAAATCCAAGGTTGAATATTCAAGTTTTATACGTATATATATAATTCATAACAAAATAATAGAAACATCGACATCCGAGGGCAAATTAAATAACATAGAGAATAGGAAAATATTGGGTTTTGGTATCTAAATAATTGAACCAAGATTTGAAATTAAGTTGAAATCAATAATGTTAAACAGGAAACAGTAATTAAGTTAAAAATTCAGTTTCGAGATTTTCTAAAGCTTTCTATTCTTCTCATTCTTCCCTCTCTTCTCATTCTTACATGTGGGCCCTACACCCTTTTTCTCTCTCTCTTTCCCCTCCCTCTCTCCTTCTGCTAGCGGGCCCGCCCTGCCCTTTTCTCCTGCGCGCAGACCGGCCTGCCCTCTCCTCCTTCCTCCACTCATTTCCTTCTTTTTCTGTGTCTCCCTGGTACGCTCCCTGTTTCCATGCCGAGCTGCGTCACTTGTCCCCTCTCCCCTGTGCGCGCGCCTGCCCCGCGTCACCGCCTGTCCTCGCCTGCTCACCCGCGTTGGCTCGGCGTCAGCCAACCGCCCCCGTCCCTGCGCCCATCCCCTGCCTCCATCGCGTCGCCATGCCCTACGCGAGTGCAGTCGCAGCTTACCATGGCCACAGTTACCGCCGTCCCGTCCTGTCCCGACCCTGCTCTCGGGTTGCCGGCAATAGTACCCCCACCGAGCCATTCCCATCGCTATAAGAAGCAGCCATCTCCCTTGCGTCGGTGCTCCATGCCTTCTTCCCCACCTTCCTCTTTCCCCGCCGCTGCATGCCCGCCGGCGCCTCCACCTCGTCCAGCCGGCCCGGTGGCTCGCTTCACAAATCAGCCACGTCACCTCGTGTCCCAAGACCTCCTCTCCACTTCACCTAACCTAAATGAAGTATTGAGCACCGGAGCTCTCGTGTCGCCGTTCTTCCCCCACGCCGGCCCAAGGCCGCCGCCGCCATGGTGCCACTCTATCCACGGCGGCCTCTCGTTCGATTCTTCGCGATTGAGCGCCTTCTGCTGCATCGGCTACCCCCACTTCCGGCGGCGCTCTCCACCACCCGAGGTCCTCCCCCACGGTGACCTCCTCCGCGCCGCCATGGAGCTCCGCCGCCGGCCCACCTCGGCTTCCCTCCGACCACGCCAACCACCGGGGTGAGCTCCCCTAGCCTCTCTCAAGCTTTAGCGCCTGCCCAATTTCTTCCTCTTCTTCCCATTCACCGGCGCCCGATCCACCTCCACCCCCGGCCGCCGAGCCTCGCCGCCGCCCCGACCGTGGCGCCAGCTCCAACCACTTCACCTCACCCCCAACATCCCGTTTTGCCTATCGCCCCAACCTCTCCGGCCAATCTCCTCCGGCGACGCCGTCGGCCGAGCACCACCTGGGTCTCCCCTGTTTTTGCTTGGCTCTGCCCCAGCTCATGGAATGGTCAACTAATACATGCGCCCCCTCCATTCACAATCAGGCTGGCAGCCCAGCTGGTCGGCCGAATTTGTCCTAGCGCACAGATACTAGGTCCCGGGTTCGAACGCCCATTCCGCCACATTTTATTTTTGCTTTTCTTTAGCTATCTCAATTAGGAAATGATGAGGCAATAATTCAAGAAGGCTTATGTAATTAATTTAGACTCAAGTAAAATTTACCTATACATCAAAATGTAAAATTAAAGGCATATGAAAAATTAAGTACTAGCTCACTAATGTTTAGCTATTGAGATTTAAATTAAAGTCTCCTGGCATACGATTGAGTAGACCTCGAAAATAATTAGTATACCACTAATATCCATCTTCAATTCGGATATTGGCGCATATGCTAAGTGGCATATAAATTACTAAAAGTATACCCTTGTAGATATAGATATTAGTGAAGGTTTTGTATCCACCATTGACCCCATTAAAGATATAGGCACTATTGTTAATATACTACTGATCATGAAGTCTTAAATGGTAAATTTTAAACTTAGTAAAAATAATAACAGTAATAAAAATGAAAATAATGCATCCAGGTTAAAGTTAAGGAAATAACGTAGAGAGGCTAATAAGTTTAATTAAGGTGTAAAATAGGGTGACTTAAGAGTTAATATTGATCACTTATTGTGTAAGCAACTAATATAGCCTAATATTTAAAGAAGGTCTAACTATCAATTAAAGGTACAATATATATATATATATATATATATATATAAGTATGTATGTATGTATAAAAATGTTGAATATTTAATAACAGATTAGTTATCGTATGTGAATAATTAAAGTAGCTTAAACAGTTATGTAAACATCTAAATACTAATTGAGGGCATTAATAAGAACAGGTAGTTTTGGTTAAGTATCCACATTTAGTAAAGATACCCTTAATTATAAGTAAAATATATGTCCAATAGTTAACACACTGTCATATAACAAATTCTAGTGAAAGATTTTGGTAAACAACAACTATTAATAATATACCCCTATATGACAAGCTTTACCTATAGCAATGATACTTCACCTTCTGAGAGGTAGAAGTAGCATGATGAGGCTTCGCCTTCTAAGAGGTCGAAGCAACAGGTGGAATCACCTTGCTGTTAGAAATCCCTTGGACAAAGCTCACTGACTTAAATTGGACTTTCTCGGTCCTGGGCTCAGTCTCGATCACACCTAGTGCTATGGGTTTGAGCACGGCAGGTGGATGCTTCCTCATGTCCTCATAGAAATCGTATTCTAGACCCTGATTAAATCTGCAAATCTTGGACTGGTCTAGAATAAGATTAAGCTTCTTCTTGCCGCCTACAAATCTCTCGAGAGTGTTCATAAGATACTAACGCTCCCGAAAGTGTGCAAGAAGAGCAGGGGGAAGCAGGAGTAGCAGAGGGTAAGGGAGTAGAAGAAGAAGAACCAACAGCAGGGGAACGAATGGCTTGTGCACGCACAGCCGACTCAGAAGGGACAGTCCTACTGCTAGCCAATTGGTTCACGTCACTAGGCGTCTCTACCTTACCCTGGGGCTTCTCCCCCTCAGCAGCACACACATTACAAGCAGGAGGTGGCTTCTCTAGTAAGTCCTTAGTTAGCTTCACACATTTTTCTTCCAAAGCAATCAAATCAGATTTTAGTTTGTTACAATTAATGCATGGTGAGCTAACAGGGTCCTTAGAAGCATTTTGAGCCAATCTATTGTTGTCATCAACTAATTCTTGAAACTGTTTGGAGACAGCTTCAAGCTCAGCAGTAATCTTGGGACAATTCACACAGGAAGCAATAGGCTCAAGAAGAAAAGCTTGTAATTCAGCAATTGTATGATCTGCCTATTTTAGGTTCGTCTTCAAATTATTGCAGTTTTCACAAGTCTCGGGCAGATCGAGCAACATGGTATAAAGACCTCTAAAAGCACTGTCCGTATCCTCACATGAGGTGCAAGCAATAGTCTCAACAGTAGTAGATGAAGAAGGAGCTACCCTACTCATCTCAAGCTCAGCAAGAAGACTAAGATTCTCTACCTTAACAATATCAAGTTCGGAGGACAAACTATCATGCGAGGTCCTTAATTTCTCCATGTCACCCAACAGAGCACAGCATGTATCACAATCATCACGGGAGGGAGCAGATGTAAGTGAAGTAAGCTCCCGTGATAGTCTACTTCCTTCTCTAATTCGGTACACCTAGCCCTAGCTCTAGCATGAAATCCGCCTAGCTTAAGAAAAGCATGATTGAGCTGGTCGTAGGTAGGAAATACCTCGTCGGAGTCGGAGTACAGCTCGCTGTCGCTCAGTTCGCCCTCAAGGGCCATGAAGCACATGTCGGAGAAGTCGTCGCCGCCCTTGGGTTCTTGTTCGTCTGTTCCATCGTCGTCGCTCCACCCCACCACCTCGTTGAGATCGAGGTCATCGAAGGCGGTGAGGACGCGGTGGAAGAGCTTCTTGGCTTTCCCGAAGTCGCGGAACTTCTTCTTGCCTTGTGCGGGAGCTGAGGGCTTCTTGTTGTGGTTCTTGTCGGTGTAGTCGTTCTTGCCCGAACCGCTTTAGTCACCTTTGCCCTTCCTCGCTGGGGCGCTTGCCCAATGTGGTTGGGGCCACCACACTCGAAGCAAATCACGGGTCCTCCTCTCTTCCATCCCTCCTCCTCTTGTAAGCATGGGAGAATCTCCGAGCTAGGAGGGCTAATCGCTCATCCGCAAGTGCTCTAACCGATCATCGTTATGTCACGAGAGTAGCAAGGAGAAACCGCAGAGAGAATCAGAAGAAGAACCGGAAGCCAAATTGGGATCGGTGACTAAGGCCATCGACTGCGACTTCGAATTGCGAGGGACAATGTCAATCTCGTGAGTCTTGAGGCGTGAGTACAGCACATCAAGAGTCAAAGTCGAGAGGTCCGTGGTGTCCTTGATGGTAGTCACCCTCATCTCCCAAACACGAAGATCGAGTGCAGCGAGCATTTGTCGAGCATTATCCGAGTCGGAGTATGTGAGACCGACGGCTCGGAGGTTGCTCAGAATCTTGTGAAAACACGCAAAACACTCATTAAGGGACTCGCCAACGAGCATTTCAAACTTGTTGTAATCTCGCTTGAACTGGTCCTGTCGCACCGTCTTTATTTGGGTGGTGCCCTCATGGTAAGCATCGAGGGTCTCCCAAATATCGAAGGCGGACGAAAGATGAGAAATGCGGTTAAACTCGCTACGACTCAGGCCCTGGATAATGATGTTCCTTGCCTTAGCGTTTGCCTCAACATCTTCCCAGCGTTGATGTTCTCATCAGCAGGAACAACAAACCGGACCTTGACCATACGCCAGATGGCATACCCCTGAGCCTGGATGTATGTCTCCATTCGGCTCTTCCAGAACGGGTAATCGATGCCATCAAAGACGGGAGGCTTGGTCGAGTACTTGTCCGTCGCCATGGCTCTAGAGACAGGTTAAGATCTATTGAGAAGAGCTAACCGGCTCTGATACCAATTGTTGGACCGAAATGGCGACAGAGGGGGGTGAATGTCGTCTCAAAAATTGTTCCCCCCTAAATGTACTTACGAAAGAGCTATCTCTCCATTTGCTATAGAGCTACGAAGAGTGCAGCAAATACTCAAGACAATCTGACCCAAGCAAAGTTGCGTGCTCTCAATTGACTTCTTTCCAATAGCTATTAGGAGCTATGTAAAGAAGATCAAATGTGAAGGCTAGTGCTTACTGGAAGAACAAAGACCCAAGGCGTTAAGAAGGAAAACCTGGAAGACAAACCCTAAAAATCTGAAGCCATCAAGCCTGCAAGAAGGGGGAGGACCGGTCAAACCTCTGTGTTGGGGCCGGTCTAACCGCTACTTCTCAACCGGTCTGACCGGCTACCGGGGGGCGGTCTGACCGCCTCTCGGGTTTCAGAGTAGACTGCACACAGATATTTCAGGCAGCAAAGATAGAAATCTCACAATAGAAAAATTGAGGCTTTCCCTCTAGTTTCTTTAGCCCAGAAATGCAGGACTATATCTTAAATAGCCAGAGGAGCCTAGAAGATCAAGGAAACCCAACTCAAAAGCCAGAAAAGAGGAAATTCCCTAAAATCTGAAAATCCACCAAGAGCTGCACAAAATCTCAAATCCCCATCTAACCCTTGAACCTTTGGCCATGAAATGTTGCAGATAGCTAACTAATAGCCTCTGGATTCTACATGCCAAGTTTCAAGCCAACTCAAGAAGGGAAACAAGAAATTCATTAAAACCCTAGAAATGACCAGTAGAGAGGAAAAACTTACAGAGGCAACACCAAAATCCAATTTTCTCAATGGTCTCAAGTCCGTTGCTAAAGAAATTTTGCAGTCAAGTTAGCAATAACCAAATGACTTCTCAGACCAAAAATCAGACCATCTCCTGAAGGGAATCAATAAATACTCCAAAAGCCTAGAAATTGCAAAGGAAGAATAGAGGAGCACAAAGACCCAAATCTGGGATTAAACTTGATTTGCTCTTGGAAAACTCGATCAAATGACTTTGAGGCACTATGCCATCATAGAGCAACCCATTTTGGGCCTTCCCAACAAGAATCAACAAGAAACTCAAAAGGTCAAAAATCTGGCATGGAGAGCATTGAAGGAAAATAAGCAACAGAGAGCTAGACACTCAATCATACTCAAACAAGGCCATCTCATATTGATAAAGAGGAAAGGATATACATGATTGATGCAAGAGGAATGATTACAAGACTCTCAATCCATCCACTCCCTCTCCCAACTCAAGAACACAAGCACTACATATTTCTTGGAAGAACACACACACAGAGCTCTCACATAGGGGACATCAAAGGAGACACACCCTGTGCTCCACACCCACTCTTACCAACTAAAGCCTAAAGCCAAAACAAACTCACAAAGCTCATTTTGACTAAAGCAAGTCCTACCAACCTCTAAAACCCTAGGAATGCATGAGGGGGCATGCAGCCACTCCCTCCTATTTATAGCCCTTGGCTAACGGGTCTCCAATCCGTTACGCCCGCTAAACCTGAACGGAGCCCGCTTCCGCTTTTGCAGCCTCGTGAAATTACCATTTCGCCCCTCCTGCACCTTCCGGGAAGCTTCCGCGCTCCTTGTCGTCCAAGCCTCGCAACCACCTCGAGTCTCCGCCGTCTTCGACACATCTCGACCGTTCTGACCTTGACACCGCCCGTGTCTAGTCCGATCACCTCGTGTCTCGCCACGACTCTGCCTCGACATCCTGCAGCCAACACAGACAAGAAACACATCAAATAGCACCGCTCGATACATGAAAGCATAATAACATCAACAATTCATACTTACGCCTGATAGAGCCAAAACCTGTCACAACTTCATGATAAACCCTTTGACCAGGTTTGACCAAGTCCGACCGAGTCCATTGCACCACGCAACAACATGATCCGAACCAACCAAATCAAACTCGACTTTCCTAAACCGATGTCAATTACTCATCACACACATGGGATGACCTCCACATGGTCTCTCAGCTCAAAAACAACAGGGAGCGGTCAACCTTCAACCTTCGAGTTTCCCCTCACACCACAATAGGGTTCACGGGAAATCGAAAGCAAAAAGCTTCATCGGAGATGGCGCCGAAGCCCCAAATACTCCGTACAGATCGAAGAATCGAGAGGAAGAAGAGCCAAAGGAGCAAATCAAATCAGAAGAAGAGAGATTCCCCACCGTGGAGCCAAGCGGCCTAAAGAAGAGGAGACGAGGTGAGCCGCGGGGTGGTGCGAGCAGCCAGCTCCGAAGAACCTGGGCCAGCCCGTGCCTCCGCCGCCACTTCTCCACCCACCGTTTCCCCCATGCGCCATCGGAATCGCCAGATCCGAGTGGAAGCCGAAACGGCTGCACAAGCCTCCGCTCACACACGCACATGGGATGCGCACGGGGAGGAGACTTCGTCTCCTACCCTTTATCTCTTCACGCGGCTCATCGACAGGTGGGCCCGCCTGCATTTCCTTTTTTTTCTTTTTCAATTGGGAAAGTACCGAAATACCCTCGCATAACAACAACAGCTATCTAATATGTTTCGTACATTAACAACAGATGGTTGGCTACACCCAATCTAAGGCCTTTTTGTTGGAAATACCTTGTGCTGCTTACTTCACGTGATGACTTTAATTATGGCTTTCTCATGGCCCTACATAATACTTCGATCAACAAATTCTAGGCCGCCGCTCACAACCATCCGAACTCAAAAACATAGCTGGCTGCTCAATAAATGCTCCAGCAAAAAGTCTCGGCCGCTGCACAAGAACTCACCAGCAAAAGACTAAGAGCAAGTATAATAAGAGGCTGTTAGTAGGCTATATGCTGAGGTGAAGGAGAGAGAGGAGGAGAGAGAAGAGAGATGGGCTGTAAGTTTACAGCCAGCTGAAGCACAAGAACAAAGAAACTTTGTGAGAGAAAGGGGTGGGACATACAGCCTTCAGCTGGCTGTAAACTACTATATGAATGGACTGATAAATGAGCTGTAAGTGTCCATACAGCCAGCTGAAGGCTGTATTATTAGCCTTGCTCTAAAAACACAGCTGCCGCTCGCTGTTTTTTTTCACGATCGACTCGGTTGCCGCTCGCGTCTTTGATCAAAAGAGTCAGCCGCCGCTCGTCTTCTTTTTTTTTATTTTTTTACGCTCGACACGGCTGCCGTTCGTCGTGTTTTTTTTCAATCCCCCAGTCACGGCCGTCATGCATGCGTGAGCCTTCAAATAACAGGCCGCCGCTCACGCCTTCGTTCAACAAGTCTGGGCTGCTTTGTTTATTCCTCCATGTAATGCAACACGGCCGGCGCTCACCGTTTTCGATGGATACGAGACGTAGCTGCCATGGAAACCGTGGACCGAAAGATGACGCCACGAACTTTGTTTTCCTTTTCGCAAAAGACGTCGTGCCCTGTGTTAGAGTGATCTCGTGCATTTGGCCCAACGGCCAAATGCCACCCTTTGACCGCGCTTCGATCGGGGCGCCAGCCCATTGGTGGTGGGCCCCTGTCGCCAGCGCCATATAAAAGAGAGGTGGGGCCGGGGCGGCACACACGACGAGGTTCACCGTGCCGCCGCCAGACCCACCGACAAACCCTAATCCGACCTAAGAGGGGGCGCTGTAGCGACGGGAAGACCACCGGCTCCTCTGCTTCTTCCCAGATCGCCGCCGCCAGGAGTCGCCGCCGCCCGGGACACGCCGGCCGCCAGGGAGACGCCGATCCTCTTCCCCGACCGTCGCTGCCCGTGCGCAGAGCTTCACTGACGTACCCGCGATGGCCAACCCTTCCTCCTCCACATCCGACGGTTAGTACCTCTCTCTCTCCCTCTCGGATTACCTCAAGAACACGAACCCTAGAGTAAAGAATCACCCCGCTAGATCTACCCTAGGAGATCCTAAAGAAACTAATCCAACAATGGTATCAGAGCGAGATCTAGGAGTAGATCTAGATGCGGGAAAAGAAAAGAAAAGAGATCCCGAACCCTAGCTTCCCAAATCGGCAAAAGAAAAAGAGAAAGAGGGGAGAGATTGGGACTCACGGGTGAGGTCGCCGCCGTGCGCTACGTCGGACGCCGCCGCCGGCGCCTGGGCCGCCGCCGCGTGCTCGGTGGCCGCGCCGTCGCGTGGCTCGGTGGCCGCGCCGCCGCGTGGCTCGGGTGGCCGCCGCCGCCGGCTCGGGTTGCCCTCCGTGCGCGCCGCCTCCCATGGGGCCGCCGCGCTCCGCCTCGGGGCCGCCGCCGCCCGCCCCGATGGCGCCGCGCGCCGCTGGAGCTCGCCGCGCCGTCGCTCCGCGAGCGCGCACTGTCGCCGGTGCCGCCCGTTTTTCCGCAAAGGCGGCGGAAATGGGGCTAGGGTTAGGGTTTCGGGGTGTTATCCCCGCCGCGCACGCGTATTGACCGTCCGATTGGAAATGGTGCGCGCGTGCGTGAGGCGCGGGGAGAGCGGGCCGGCTGGGCCGCGGCCGAAAGAATGGGCCAAAAGGCCGAATTGAACAGTAAATCCAAAATTGGATTTTTATTGATTATAATGATTTTTAGAAGCAATTTTTAATGAATTTCAATGAAATTTGATCCAAATTCTCTGTAAATTTTTGCACCAACGTGTTAATTTTTCAGAGATTAAAAATGTACAGTATAATGCTTCTGTATAATGAATTATTTTAGAATAATTACAGTTTCCGCTGCAAAAGTTAATGTTGATTGATTTTCATTATTAAATTCGAACCAACGGGAGAATTTAATTTTGGAAAAATAGAGATAAATCCCAGATAATTATGATATTGTTATTTTCTGACCAACGTTGATAATAACAATATTATAGTTTTTAATTGATGATTTTATGCATTATTTCTATTTCTGCCCAACGGTGATGTAGATTTAATGTATAGATAAAATTGATTTAATTGTATGTCGTATTTTTGACCAACGTTGGAAATAAGACATATAATTTTGCTGTTATGTTCTCACTTTATTTGAACTATTTTCAGGAGGATATAACTTGATGAGTTGTATCAAAGAGATCCCCACTCTCAAAGGAGATAATTATGGAGAGTGGAAGAAAAGATAGACTTAGCGTTTATCTTGGCTGAGGTGGACTGGGTCCTCACTACAAAGACGCCCCACCGAGCCTATGACACCGGTGAGGATCAAACCGAGGATGATACCGCTTGGCGTAAAAGACAGAGGATCATGCTCCTTATGATGTCTTATGACCTTGAGCATAAGAAATGGACCACATCCAACAAGAAATGTATGGCTGTGATAAAGAACACGATTGAGCCTGCTATTGTGGGCTCAATCGCAGAGTGTGACACTGTCACAGAGTACCTTGAGAGAATAAAGAGTCGGGCCATCGGCTCTTCAAAGACTTATGCTACACAGCTGATTAAACAGCTTGTGACAGAGAGGTACTCTGGTGGTGGCAGTGGCATAAGAGAGCACATACTGAGGATGAGCAACATGGCATCCAAGCTTAAACCAATGGATTTGGCTCTCAAGGATGAGTTCCTTATTCATTTGGTTTTTGCTTCCTTGCCAAAAGAGTTTGACACTTTTGTTGTCAACTACAACATGCAGCCCGAAAAATGGGACTTGGAAAAGTGCATAGCCATGTGTGTGCAAGAGGAGGAAAGAATCAAATCCTCACATGGTGGTTCTATCAACTATGTGAAGGATAACAAGAAAAAGAACTTCAACAGTAACCCCTTCTCAAAGAACAAGGGAAAAGCCTCTGTCCATCAGCCTCAACAGAATAAGTTTGCTGTAGACAAAGATCAGTGTCTTCACTGCAAGAAGACAGGACACTACAAGAAGAACTGTCCTGATTACTTAAAGATGATAATGGCAAAGGAAGGTGAGAACATTATTACCTTTATAAATGAATCCCTGTATGTGCAATATTCGAAATCCACTTGGTGGATTGACTCAGGAGCAACTATTCATGTTGCCGATTCTTTACAGGGATTCCGTTCGACGAGGACTACGCAAAGAAACGAAAGATGCATTAAAGTTGCAAATGGAGTCCAAGCTGAAGTTGAAGCCGTTGGCGATCTTTCATTAGAGTTAGCTAATGGCTCCAATATTTTACTTAGAGATGTCCTTTTTGTTCCCTCTTTACAGAGGAATTTGATTAGTGTTTCAAATTTGGACAAAGATGGTTATGATTGTAATTTTGGAAATGGCAAGTGTGAAATAATGTTTAATAAAGAATGTGTTGGTCTTGCCATCTTACAGAATGAGCTTTATTTGTTGTCACTTCGTGAAAATGTGAATTCCGTATGTGATGTGAATGAGCGTATATCCTCGCCTGTGAATGCGAACAGAAAACGAAAGAGAACTCATAATGAATCGTCGAAATTATGGCACTGTCGTTTAGGCCATATTTCGAGGGGGAGAATAGAAAGAATTGTTAAGAATGAAATTCTTCCTCTATTAGAGTTCTCAGACTTAGAACAATGCAAAGAATGCATTAAAGGAAAATATGTAAAGAAAATTAAGAAAGACGCCAAAAGAAGCACAGGAGTTCTACAAATTGTTCACACAGACATTTGTGGTCCTTTTCCTGTGAAAAGTGTGGATGGATATGACTCGTTCATAACATTCACGGATGATCACTCCTGTTTTGGATATATTTATCCAATCAAAGAAAGAAATGAAGCCTTGGATAAATTCAAGATATTTAAGGTCAAGTTGAAAACCAACACGATTTAAAGATTAAGATAGTCCGATCTGATCGTGGGGGGAGTACTACGGTCGATATACCCCATATGGACAAGTTCCTGGACCTTTTGCAAGGTTTTTACAGGAAAATGGAATAGTGACCCAGATTCTACACCGGCGAACCTCAACAAAATGGAGTAGCTGAAAGACGCAACTGCACTCGATGGATATGGTGCGAAGCATGATGAGCTACTCCACACTGCCATTGAGTTTATGGATGAAGGCGTTGAAAACCGCCATTCATATTCTCAACAGAGTGCCTAGTAAGTCGGTGCCCAAAACACCGTACGAGATGTGGACGGAAGAGTCCCTCACTAAACCACTTACGTGTGTGGGGAGTCCCGCTGAGGCTAAAGTATTTAACCCAAACCTTGGGAAGCTTGATCCCAAAATGAAGTTGTCATTTCATTGGCTACCCTGAAAAGTCAAAAGGGTTTCTGTTTCTACCGTCCGATAGATATACAAAGTTTGTAGAAACGAGACACGCTGTCTTCTTAGAAGATGAAATGATGAGAGGAAGTATGGTAGCTCGTGAGATTGATCTTGAAGAGAAGCGGGTGTATGCGCCACTCCGATGATTCAAGAGCCATTCTTCACACTACTCGCTGTCATTGCACCGACGGTGCAAGACACGTGGTGCCAAGACTGTTATTGTTCCTCCCGTGGCAACAATGAATGATAATGAGGAACCTGTTTTTCAGATCCAATAGAACCTATTGCCACAGATGAGGGGAGCAACAAAGAATTTCAAACAGAAGATGTACCAAATGAGGAGGCCCGAGGAGGTCTTAAAGAGTAAGAAGATCAGCTATTTCGATGATTATCAGATTTATCATACAGAGGAATTTCAAATGGAGGATGATCCCACCTCATTTGAAGATGCCATGAGAAGCTTAAAATTCTCAAAATGGCTTGAGGCCATGGAAGAGGAAATGAGGTCCATGAAGACTAATAAAGTCTGGGACTTGAAATTATTCCTAAAGGAGCCAAAACAAGAGGGTCAGAATGGGTCTACAAGACAAAGCTTGACTCCCAAGGGAATATAGAAAGATACAAAGCGCGACTTGTGGCGAAAGGCTTTACGCAAAGAGAAGGGATTGATTACAATGAGACATTTTCTCCAGTTTCATGTAAAGATTCTTTCAGAATCATAATGGCATTAGTAGCACATTATGATTTAGAGTTACATCAGATGGATGTAAAGACGGCATTTCTTAATGGGGATTTGGAGGAAAATGTTTACATGGCACAACCGAAAGGTTTTGTCGTGGAAGGAAATGAAAGAATGGGATGCCGCCTAAAGAAATCGATTTATGGGTTAAAGCAAGCTTCAAGACAATGGTACTTGAAGTTTGACAGTACAATAAGAAAATTTGGGTTTAAAGAGAATGTTGAGGACAACTGTGTTTATGCAAAGTTTAAAGATGGGAAGTTTATCTTCCTAATTCTCAGTATGTGGATGATATCCTACTAGCTAGTAGTGATGTTAGTCACATCGAGACAAAGAAGTTTTTGTCCTCAAACTTTGATATGAAAGATCTTGGTGAAGCTTCGTCGTTCTAGGGATCGAAATTCACCGGGATAGAAACAAGGGATATTGGGACTGTCACAAAAGGCATACATAGAGAAAGTCTTAAAGAAATTTGGTATGCATAAATGTAGTCCTTCACCTGCACCTATAGTCAAGGGCGACAGATATGGGGATTTTCAATGCCCCAGAACCAGATGAAATCGATCAAATGAAAGCGGTTCTATATGCTTCAAATGTCGGAAGCTTACAAGATGCTCAAGTATGCACACGCCCGACTTAGCATTTGTTACCGGGTTATTGGCGATTCCGAGCAATCCCGAATAGAACATTGGAAATTGATAAAGAAAGTCTTGCGTTATTTGCAAGGAACAAAAGGCCTCATGATGACATACGAAGATCGATTCACTCCATATAGTGGGGTATACAGATTCTGATTTTATGGAGATGATAGAAAGTCTACATCCGGATATGTGTTCACTCGCTAAAGGAGCTATATCATGGAAAAGCTCAAAACAAACCGTCACTACATCGCCCACAATGTGTGCCGAGTTTGTAGCATGTTATGAGGCTACGGGCAGGTGAACAAGCAAAGAAGTTCATACCCGGTTTAAAAGTGGTTGACGACATCAATAGACCACTTAAGTTGTACTGCGATAATGAACCCACAGTAACGTATGCCCACAACAATAAGTCAAGTGGTGCTGCCAAACACATTGACATAAAGTACTATGTTGTGAAAGATAAAGTTCGGGATCAAATTATAAGTCTTGAGCATATAAGTACCACAAAGATGCTAGCGGATCCGCTCACTAAAGGCTTACCACCCAACGTGTTCAGAGAACATGTAGCCGACATGGGTTTAAGGGAAAGCCTATGATTCCTGGACTAAAAGATGGCCCAAAAGATTAAAGTAACTATTTCAGTACAGAGATGTGTATTGTAGCTGTTGAATCTATCGGCGATTGATCGTGACGATGAGACATGCTCTATGCACTAATCTGTGATGGAATGTGTAAAGTCAAAAGTAATTAAAGATAAAGTATAGTTTGAGATCAAGGGGGAGAATGTTAGAGTGATCTCGGGCATTTGGCCCAACGCCAAATGCCACCTTTGACCGTTCTCGATCGGGCGCCACCCATTTGGTGGTGGGCCTGTCGCCGCCGCCATATAAAGAGAGGTGGGGCCGGGCGGCACACACGACGAGGTTCACCGTGCCGCGCACTCCACCGACAAACCCTAATCCGACCTAAGAGGGGCGCGTAGCGGCAGAAGACCACCGCTCCTCCGCTTCTTCCCGCATCGCCGCCGCCAGAGTCGCCGCCGGGACACGCCGGCCGCCAGGAGACGCCGATCCTCTTCCCGACTGCCGCTGCCGTGCGCAGAGCTTCACCGACGCACCGCGATGGCCAACCCTTCCTCCTCCACATCCGACGGTTAGTACCTCTCTCTCTCCCTCTCGGATTACCTCAAGAACACGAACCCTAGAGTAAAGAATCACCCCGCTAGATCTACCCTAGGAGATCCTAAAGAAACTAATCCAACACCCTGATCTTTTTTCTCCCAAAATTGATCTAGATTTTATTTCTAAATCATGGTAGCTACAAAGTGCCCTCTTGGCACATCTAAACCCTAACACAAAATTTGTCTCACCAAAAGCCACAAGGTTAGCCTCTAACCCCGTCTCTATTTATAGTCTAGGGTCCAAAACATAGAATGAGTCTAAGCCCACGAGTTCTAATCCAATTCCAACAGCAAAGGGACTTGAAACCCTTCCTAACACGGGTTTTCCAAAATTCCAACTTCTCCAACTCATTACGTGTCGAAGCCTCCAGGATCGTACCTCCTGTATCTTCTCCATGTATCATCCACCTTCGATCTCCATGTGCTCCAGCGTGAGCCTGACCAACTCGTGACATTCTCGACCGCCTGGACGTTAAATTTCCCCCTCCTAGTTCCGGTCTCCCTCATCACCGACCATTACCGTCTCCACACCCAATCTGCACATGCAAAGGTCAAAGAACATTTTCCGGCACAAGTTCTCTCCAACTTGACCAACATTAGTCCACACACACGCAACACAACTCGTATAACAACGCTAAACAAAATTAGCAATTATTTATCATCACACATTAACTATTGTCAATTATTCATCACCAAAATATCCTAGACCTAGCCACATGGCCTAACATTCATTCTTATGGATAGCAGTATAGAAGTTCTCTATGTTTCATATATCTACTCAGTTTATCAAATGCAACTGATGAGGTCCGTGGTTTAAAACTTTCGATCAGTTAGTCTCATGTTACTTTCCATTGCTAATTAATTATACCAACTATTACTCATCATGCATGTCCAGGACAGGCAGGATCGAGATCACTGTCCTTGACCCTCTCTTCTAAGTTCTACCTCATCGAGATCACTGTCCTTGACCCTTTCTTCTAAGTTCTACCTCATCTGTGCTATATATAGGGTAACTCTCTTCTCGTGGTTCCAAGTTCCAACTAGATCGATATTTTACAAGGTTGGGGTTTCCCCTGCTACTGCAATAATAGCAGAGAGAATTTTCACTCATCAATTTACAACCGTAGAGTACTAATATAATGCTATTCCTTTTCTTGAGCAGTGCAGAGGTTTACAAATTTGCGACTCACGATGGCTGAGATGGTCAGTTCTGCTAGCTGGAACTTGACTTCAGAACAAGTTAAATTTTGTAGTGGTCTAACGATGACTAGTTTACACCAAGCCTAGTCTAGTAAGTTCTGTAGTGGGTTAGACAAATGTAAATTTTGGACTCTACTTTTGGGAGTGGAGAGAAGAATGGGTGAGCTTGCCTTAATTCTCTTCCTCGTCAGCCTTACAAATCGTTGAATCACGGTGTTGGGTGGTTTGCTTTATCAAGATCAGAGAAGAATGGGTGAAGCTCTGGATCTCTATTGCAGTACGTGGTTCGGTGACCAACCATTTCAAAGAGAATGCGACTGTTGAATAGAACCGGCAGGAGAGATGTTGCCACCCAGGCTTCTTTTTTTCTTTCGGAAGTGACTATTGCACAGACAACTATTTTTTCCTTTCATCTTCAGTTACTTTTTTATACTATAACTTTAGGTTACTGAGAGTGCAACTTCAGGAGGGAGGAAATTAGTACACTGTAATTTTAGGTGACTGAGAGTGCAACTTTAGGTGACTAAGAGATGAAAAAATTTCAGTCGACTGTGCAATAGCAAAACCATTTTCTTTTTTACCTTTTCTTCAAGGTGCTTGGGGCGAGAAGAGACCAGCTAGCTCAGGTGAACCCCCCAATCATACGAGCCTCGGACACCAAAGATGCATGCATAGCATTTTCCATGTTCTCCTGAGCAGTTTAGATTGAAAATCCAACCAGTTGCAATCAGTCAATAGTATCAAGTCGAATCTGTTGCAATCAATCAAAACATGAAGTCAACTCTTACGCAATGAATCGACGTATTAGACTGTTCGTTGAATAAAGGCTTGCATTAAATTTTATACTCCCTCCAGTGATAAAAGAGTAACAAACATGCGTCGAGACAAGTTAAATTTGACCAAAGAGATTATCTACAATGTCTGATTTGGATATATGAAAATAGTACAAGTGAATTTGTCATAAAAATATTTTAACAATTTTGTACCGAAGTTGTACGGTTTGTTATCAGCTCCTACTGCATTTGAAGCACCTTACTCTTGTTCCTACCTTGTCGTGTGCCTCTGCGTGCACAGAGATGCTCGAAGCACGCAGAGGCACACGACAAAGTAGGAACAAGAGTAAGGTGATTCAAATGCAGCAGGAGCTGATAAAGAAAGGGCTGTGGAAACAGATAGCCGGAGATTTCCTGAAACTATGGGTTGTGCGTTCGTCGGATAGGTTGCGGAGCTCGTTTACGGCATGTCTCAACTGTTGACACTAATTTATTTTCTTGTTATGGATAACAAAATATATTACTGGCTGTTTCACAGCCATAATGAGTCATGTCGGCATGGATGGATACAAGCATCTGTTGGGCCGTTGGAAGCTACATATTATGTATGGATACATACAGTGTTTTTGTTGAAAATAACAATACATACTTATAGTAAAGAACTCATGAGTAGCTATGAAGTTTCTAGTGCTATGTGAGTTGGCACAGTTGCCGTTCCAAGCCAAACAAAAAGAATGTCGGCAAGGAAGGATAGCAAGGGACAAAACATGAAGTTTCTAGTGACTGTGCTTTGAATGGCAGCTGTAACAAGTGTGAACTTTAGACTAACTCACATGCAGCATACTCCTTGATATTTCAAACAATACATGAGCTGGCCTTTGGTGTTCTAAGTCGGCAACCATGCTGAGTTAGCTCTTTCCAGGAAGTTCAAAGACCTGTCTAGAGCTGGCTATTAATCTGTTTTGAGTCGGTTCACTTGGGTATAAAAGGACCAGTGTCCTTCCTGTAATGGATGTATATATGTAAGTAGTGTGAGAGTTGTAATATCCCCATGCAAAACCTGATAGCTTCATTTTGAAAATGGCGACAGAGGGGGGGTGAATGTCGATCAAATAAAAACTTCGACCCCTCAAAAGTACTCTCTTTTGAAATCTCTCTCCAAGAGCTAAAGAGCTAAGAATCGAGAAAGGCTAGACTCTCTGAAGGCCAAGCAAACAGAGGGGACAAGACTTAAGCAAGAAAACCAACAAAAGGAACAAAAACAGCAAGACCAAAAAGGGTCGGTCAGACTTCAACACCCCGGGCGGTCAGACCTCTCTGGGCCGGTCAGACCGCCATGGCCAGGCCGGTCTGACCGCTCCTGGCCGGTCTGACCGCCATGGTTCGGCCGGTCGGACCGGTATGGTGCCATCGGTCAGACCGCCCGAGGGTCCGGTCAGACCGCCCCCCCTGTTCCAGAGCACCCGAAAAGGCTATGAAGATTCTGAAATTTTGCACTAAGTTCAGATCTTCGGAAAACACAAAATAGAGCCGATTTCCTCCATTCTTTTTGATCTTGAGAACTAAGACTATATTCCAAATAGAGAGGAGGCTCTGGGGAACAAGGAAAACAAACCTAATGACAAGGATTTCAGATTATTGAAAAATCTGAAATTCTACCCGAGCTAACTCAAAAATCAAATTACTTTCAAACCGTTGATCCTTTGGCCACGAAACTTTCAGGATAGCTATTAGATAGCCTCTGGACCCTCCATGCCAAGTTTCATGCCATCTCAACAAGGGAAATGAGATTTGCACCTAAACCCTAGAAAGCAAAACAAGAACAGGGGAAGACTAAAAGCCAAAAATGGAATTAAATGAAGTTTGCTCTTTGGGAACTTGATCAAATGATCTTAGAGTACTAACCCATCATAGAGCAATCCATTTTGGCACTCTCCAGCAAGCAAGAACTCGAAAATCAAAAAGTCAAGAAATCCACATAGAAAGCATAGTAGAGAAATGAACAACAGAGAACAATAAGACACAAAATGCACCATCTCATATTGCTCTAGAGGAAGAGAGATACATGATTGAGACAAGAGAAATGATTACATGAGGGTTCTCAACTCACACACTCTCTACTTCCCCATACATGCTTGGAAGATAAGGAAATCTCCATTCTTTTCTCAAGAACACAACGTACAGAGGAGAGGGAGCACACTCTGCCTCCACCAACTAAAGCCCTAAAGCCAAAACAACCACTAAAGACTCTTTTGACTCTAGCAAACCCTAATTCCCTTTCAAATGCTCAAGAGGGCATGCAACCCCTCCTCTCCTTTTATAGCGCTTGGCTAACGGGTCTCCGCCCCGTTACGCCCGCTACGTCCAACAGAGCCCGCTCCCGCTTGTGCAGCCTTGTGAATTTTCCGATTCGCCCCTCCTGCACCTTCCGGGAAGCTTCCGCGCTCCTTGCCTCGCACGCCTCGCAACCACCTCGAGTCCACATCGTCTTCGACACATCCCGACCGTTCTGACCTCAGCGCCACCTGCGCCTAGTCCGGTCCACCGTGTCTCGCCACGACTCCAACTCGACGTCCTGCAGTCACACAGACAAGAAACACGTCAAATAGCACCGCTCGATACATGAAAGCGTAAATACCATTACACTTACCACAGATGAAGTCCAAACTGGTCAAAACATTAGAATATGCATCCTAAGCCCATACGACCAAGTTCGACCAAGTCCGACCAAGCCCGTTGCACCACGCAACGTCAAGGTCCGAACCACCCAAACCAAACTCGACTATCTTAAACCCTTGTCAATTACTCATCACTCTCATGGGGTCACGACCACATGGTCTCTCAGTGGAACATCAAAATGCGAACGCTACTACTATCGCAAGGATTGTGGGATATTGTGGAGATCGGCTACAAAAGGTGCGCTGTTGAAGAAGTTCTTACACCAGAGCAGAAGAAAACTCTGGCGGAAAACCAGATGACGGACGCCAAGGCCTTGTTTCTGATTCAACAAGGTGTTACGGAAAGTTTATTTCCGCGGATTATCAGTGCCAAGACCTCAAAAGAAGCTTGGGACAAGTTAAAGGAGGAGTTTCAGGGTACTGCTAAAGTTTTAGCCGTAAAGTTACAAACTTTGCAAAGACAATTTCAAAATCTGCAGATGAAGGAGTCCGAGAAGATAAAGGATTACTTCTCGAGAGTCATCGAGGTGGTGAACCAGATGCACACCTACGGTGAGGAAATTACTGATCAAAAGATTGTCGAGAAAATTTTGATCAGTTTACCAGAAAAGTTTGAATATATTGTTGCTGCAATTGAGGAGTCTAAGGACTTGGCGACTCTTACTATCCAACAACTAATGAGTTCATTGGAATCTCATGAAGAAAGGAAGCTACAACGTGCAGGGAGCTCGGTTGAAAGCGCCTTCCGGTCAAAGCTAAGCTTCAAATCCCAAAATTCAAGAAATAGTGGAAATTATCAAAGAAGAGTTGATCTGAGAAAAGATGTGCAGAAAAAGCCGGTTGAAGATAAAAGAGAAAAAGGTACGGCTAGTTCTAATTTTTGGTGCGATATTTGCAAAAAATCCAGTCACACTACAGATAGGTGCTGGAAAAAGATGACTTGCAACAAATGCAAAAGGCAAGGGCATATTGCCAAATATTGTAGAACCCGAGATATTAATCGGGCAAATTTCTTAGAAGAAGAGGATAATTTAGAAGGAGCAGTTTATTCTTGTCAAATTGCCCAAGATGAAAAAGAAGATACTTGGATTGTGGACAGTGGTTGTACAAACCATATGTCTTCCAATCGGGATATATTTCGAGATATTGACTCATCTTATCAGGCAAATATTCGCATGGGAAATCGTTCTTTAGCTCAATCTGAAGGTAAAGGCCGTATAGCTGTCCAAATGGAAAATGATCAAAAATTTATTCAAGATGTTTTATTGGTACCCGATATGAAGCAGAATTTGCTAAGTGTTGGGCAATTGCTAGAACATGGGTATGCTGTTCATTTTGAAGATCTCGTGCAATATACTGGATTGCAAGAATGGAAATCGCCTTATTGCAAAGGTGGATATGGAGAAAAATAGGAATTTTCCATTGAAAATGAGTTATCCTACTCAATTGGCCTTACGAAGTGATATAAGCGATAACTCTGAGTTATGGCATAAGAGATTTGGTCATCTCAACTATAAAGCCTTGAAGCTGCTTAGAACCAAAGGTATGGTACAAGGTTTACCATTCATTAATTTGAAATCTGATCCATGTGAAGGTTGTATTTTGGCAAACAAATTCGGGCATCTTTTCCACATGGAGGAGCTTACGAGCATGTGCACCGTTGGAGTTAGTGCAGTGATATTGTCGGAAAAATACCAACTATGTCAGAAGGCAATAATTGGTATTTTATCACTTTTATTGATGATTTTACAAGGATGACATGGGTTTATTTTCTAAAAGAGCGATCGAAGCACTTGAAGTATTTAAGAAATTCAAGGCTATGGTAGAAAATTAAAGCAACCGAAAAATTAAAGTACTTAGCAGTTGATCAAGGTGGCGAGTATATCTCAAAAGAACTTGAGAAATATTGTGATGACACGGTATTCTGAGACAATTGTGAGAGCCTCATCCACAACAAAATGGTGTTGCGAGAGAAAGAATCGCACAATTGACGATATGGCGAACTCTATGCTAAAAGAGAAAGGTATGCCTAAATCTTTTTGGGCAGAAGCTGTAAGTACGTCAGTTTATATTCTAAATAGAAGTCCAATGAAGGCAGTTCTAAATCGCACACCATTTGAAGCATGGTATGGTCAGAAACCAGTAATCAGTCATATGAAAATATTTGGTTCTGTTTGTTATGCCCAAGTACCAGTTCAAAGGCGAGTCAAATTTGATGATAAGAGTGTCCGTTGTATATTTGTCTGGTATGTTAATGGAACTAAAGGATATTGTAACATCCTGGAAAATTCAAATTTAAGAATATAATTTCCTTAAATTATTTTGCAATATGTTTTGTTGAGATTTGGAGTTTGTGGCGATTTTCTGAATTTTGATGGAGGATCCAAAATTTAGAGTATACCAATTTTGATATTGTAAATAGCATTATAAAAAAGGGGAAGCAAAAATAAACAGAACCTATACAAGAATATATACGAAGGACCTAGAAAGATGAGCAAGACATGAAATATACTTATAACAAAAATAAAAGGCAGGAAGGAAATATATACAGGTACATAAAATGAATGGGCAAATAAATAAAGATGTATACATATGTATATGTATATATATAAATAAAATAAATAAATATACCTGTACAAGAAAATAGAAATAAACAAGAATATATATATATGAGTAAATATATACATGTATATATATATACATGTATATATATATATATGCCTATGTATGAATACACAATACATCAACAATAGAAATAAAACAAAATAATATAAAAAAAGAAGAAAGGAGGTCAGGCCGGCCATCAATCCGGCCCAACCCATCTTCCCGCCTCTTTCCCCCGCGCGGCCCAGCCGCCTCCACCCGCACTTTTTTTCCCCTACCGCCGCATGGCCCGAATGCCCGGCTCCTCTCTCTGGGTGTGGACCCGCGCTCCTCTCTCTCGCCCGCACTCCTTTTCTCCGCCGCGCCAGCTCCTTTCTCTTTCCTTCTCTCTTCTTCCTCGCGCATGCCTGCGCTCCCTGCTCCGAGCCGTCCCATCGCCGCTCCTCTGCGCCGCCCCTCGCCTCTCGCGCAGCGCCGTCCGCGTCACCCCCTGCCACGCGCCGCGCCGGTCACGTCGCCCCGAGCCCCGCGCCGGGCATTGCCCCACGGTCCAACCCCACCGACCGGTCCTCCGCCGCCTCCGCCCGGTCTTCCGCACCTCCCTCGCCCCCTCTGCGGCCATAAAGCGCCCCCAAGCTCCCTACGTCTCCTTACGCCTCCCCCTCCTTCTCCATTTCTCCCTCAACCCTCCTTCTCCCCAACCTCCGGCCACACCGCCGCCGAGCACTGCCTTCGGTTTCCTCTGCTTCGAGCCCCGCTGCCGCTCCGCTCTTCTGCAATATTTCCCCGTCTACATCAGGTAACACCCGGTGCTCGGTTGGCTAGCAGCGCTAGCGCTCGCTTTGGCCGCCTGCGTTCGATCCCCTTCCTGTGCAGTAAATTAGAAGTAGGTTTAATCTTTTTGCAGAGCGACACACAGTGCAGAAAAATTAGGAAGAATCAGAAGTGGTCCAGAAAAGATGCTAAAAATTATCTAGGGTAAAATGAGCTTAGTAAATATTTAATCCCAGACTAATTGTTTTGTGTTAGTGAATAATATGCCTTGCGCAATTATTTTAAATATTAACTATTAAAAAGGCTTAATATAGATATTGATAGGTGTATGCGAATACTTGCATGGAACGACAACCTAGTAAACAAAGGTTTACTAAACAATAAAGGCATTAATAGAATGTGCTTCATTGTTAGTCTAAAGTTAGTAAAAATCCTCATTAAAAATGCATTCAAGATTAAGATTAAGAAAAATGAATAATATGTTTACCTATTAAAAGCAAGGTTTTAAATTAGAGATCTCCCCTAATTATAATTTATGACCTAACCTTAAAAATGCCGCCATCGGAACATAAGAACATTTGCAAATAGGTAATTAAATTGGCTAGTTGACAAAATAAGTAGGAGGGCAAGATAGGAATATAGGTTGTGACTAACATCTCACCCAAAATAGATAAATGGTATATTTCCTAGAGGTTCAAATTCCCAACACCAACTATGGAACTAAAATGAAAGTAGAAAGGTAAACTAACAAGTATGTTGCCAAATAAATTAAAGGGAACCAATAAACTTGATTAGTATATATATATATATATATATATATATATATATATATATATATATATATATATATATATATATATATATATATATATATATATATATATATATATATATATATATATATATATATATATATATATATATATATATGTATGTATGTATGTATGTATGTAGATGAATGCAAATGTTTAATAACGGTTTAGTTATCATATGTGAAAAGTTAAGGTAGCTTAAATAGTTGTGTAAACATCTAAATACTAATTGAGGGCATTAATAATAACAAGTGGTTTTGGTTAAATATTCACATTTAGTAAAGATACCCTTAATTATAAGTAAACTATATGTCCAATAGTTAACATGTGCTTATATAACAAATTCTAGTAAAATATTTTGCTAAACAGCAACTAATAATAATATACCCTTGTATGACAAGCTTTACCTATAGGAATAGAATTCAAGTTGAAACCAAAACTAGGCTTAATAATAGTTAAGCTAAGGACAAGAGAATAGTGGTGCCATTAATTAAGTCCTGACACTAGGTTTAGTAAATATGTTAAGCATGATTGCATGTAACAAACTGGTACCTATATAAGCGGATCCTAACTCGAAATAAGATATGTCCAGTAACAACTAAGTGCACATAAAATATCATACCATAAAATGCTATACACCTAGACTCAAAGATTTATTCGGTAAGCCAAAATGCCCTGAAGAGTAACGCCCGACAAAATAATACCTACTCATAGGTCCATCCTAGCTCATGGAACTTTCTTGATAAATATGAAAATGACAAAAAGGAAATTATTAAATAAAATAGAGTAAGCCATAGTATTCAATGGTTGCCTCATAATAAAAATTAATCAAGTTAAATTGAGTTTATTTGGAGTTATTTGGATCTTTTAAGTTATTTGCTTTTATTTGGATTCAGTCGTTTATCGCGTAATTAGAAATTGGAAGCCATGAAGATTCAATGGGTCAAGCGAGATCGAGATCGAAGTAAAGATAGAGGCCAAAAGCTCAAGACCATCAAACAAGAACGCTTGGTGTGAGCTCAAGACTGCGGTAAACCACGCCAGGCGAGTCAATATTTTGATCATTTTGAACCTACATTTTCTGCAAATTTACTTTTGTTTAAATTATCAAATTGCATGCTGTTATTTCATATGCAAATATATGTTTGTTTGAAAATTTTAGTTACATACCCACTATTCGACTTGCTAGTATTATACCTCCTTTGAAACATTTGAATATCTGAGCCTTGTCACCATAGCAAAAATTATAATGGTAACCTTTCGAAAATATGTCCATAACAATACGCCATGCTTAGTACTGCTTAGATAATCGGGGGCACCAAAAATTCCCCAAAGCATCACTTTGAATCATGAGAAATTGGTTTGGGCAGTCATGGTGGAAATGACTGGTATATTTGGTTATGGATATTTTATGCTCCCAAAACCTCAAGTTGCTTAATTATCCGGGCGGATGGTTCGAGGTGTGTGAGTGTGGGGTGAAGTGGAAGCACAAAGGGATAGTGGTAGAACCGCCCCAGATACCACTAAGGATTGAATCTTGTCATGACCTCTGTGTAAATAAAGACAACCACAAGTCTGTAAAGTACAACTTGGCTAAGTAAATTTATCGAAACTCCCGGACTCATCTCTTTGGTAGTGGATGGAAGTGGATACGCAAAGGGCAAGGAGGCCTAAAGGGACACCGAGTTGGAGGGTGAAATAACTAGCCGTACTAGCGTTGCTGGAAGTGGAGCCTGTGTCTTCGCTAGTAGACGTGGTTACATCCCGTGCATAGATGAGACCCACTGCAAGTGGGCAGGTTCCCATAAGGTGAGATGACAAAAGGGGCTAGATACTTTGAAAAGTCACTGTGATGGTCTACTCAACCACGTGGCTAAGGAATCATGTGGGGTAGCGAGCAGATTGTCTCTTGTGGTGAAAGTGTACAAACTCTGCAGAGTCAAAACTATTCGAATAGCCGTGCCCACGGTCAAGGGCGGACATGGGAACTTAACTAGATATAGTTCTGTTTCAAAAACAACTTTGTGGGTGGAATTGGAAAAGTGGAGGGCAGTGGAAAGTCCTGATTTGAGTTGTCCTGGGTGTCGTCCCAGTGGTAAGTTAAACGGCTATAACGCTGAAGGATGCTATGTGGTGCAGATGCCATGTAACGGTGGATGGCATCTGTGTCAATAATAAGTTGGTCATATTTCCTAAACATAAGTCATGATTGTAAACTGCTAAGTCTTAGGGATTTTTAAGTAATTGTATTCAAAAGCACTCTTCGCAAAATAAAATAAGCCGAGCCATCCTTTGATAAGCCATCCATAATATTTAATTGCATCCTGTGTGTTGGCTCGCGAGCACGGTGGTTGTGCTCATATTCGCTTTTGCGACAAATTCAGACTCAGGAATCAGATCACCTCGCCTCAACCACAAGATTGGACATGCTGGTGGAGAAGATAAAGATGTCAAGGGCTAGGTCGTGAACCTCCAGTTGGCTGCCTGTGGGCATGTCCTGAAGGTCCCACCTATGTGCTCGTTCTTCCGCTGCTGCAATTTGTTGATTTCGGCCTAATCGGCCCATGAGTAAGTCTACTATTATATTTACGTTTCTGCATGATATGTACTTTGATATTCAGAACTGTAAACTGTGAGCACTATCTACTGATCCAGGGAATAGTGCGGTGAATCACAGAGGATTCCGGATTGTAAAATCTGGGTCCCTACATATATCGACTCTATCACTTGGAAAAAAAAGAAGATCATAATCAGTAGAGATGTGATCTTTGATGAGAAGGCTTTCTGGGATTGGGAAGCAGCAAAGGTTCAAAAGAATCAGTTGATACCGACAACGGTTATCTCACTAGGCCAACCACAAGTTTCGGTTGAGCAACAGGAGCAAGGTGAAGCTCCAAGTCAAGATGAATCAAGTTCGAGTTCTAGCTCAAGCCCGAGTGCTAGTGAGCATATGAGAACGCCAGAATCAGCTCCACGACGAGTAAGAAGTCTGGCAGAAATATATGAGTCATGTGGTTTCTCCGTTATTGAACCACAAAACTTCGAAGAAGCAAAAAAACATCATAATTGGGTAAAAGCTATGGAAGATGAGATTTATATGATAGAGAAGAACAACACTTGGGAGATAGTTGATCGACCCCAGAATCGAGAAGTTATTGGAGTTAAATAGGTTTAGAAGTCAAAGTTAAATCCAGATGGCTCAATTCAAAAATATAAAGCAAGACTTGTGGCAAAAGGCTTTAAGCAAAAGCCTGGCATTGACTACTATGAGACATATGCTCCAGTTGCAAGGCTAGAGACAATACGAACAATTATTGCTCTAGCAGCTCAAAAAAGATGGAAGATATATCAACTTGATGTTAAATCGGCATTTCTAAATGGCTATCTCGAAGAAGAAATTTATGTCGAGCAGCCAGAAGGATTTTCAGTTGAAGGGGGAGAAAACAAAGTGTTCAAGCTTAAGAAGGCATTATATGGCCTCAAGCAGGCACCGAGAGCGTGGTATAGTCAAATTGACAACTACTTCATACAGAAAAAATTTGAGAAAAGAAAAAGCGAGCCTACCTTATATGTCAAGAAAAGAGGTACGAATATACTAATTGTCTCGTTATATGTCGATGACTTGATATATACAGGTAATTGTGAAAAGATGATGCAAGAATTCAAAAGGGATATGATGGAGACGTATGAAATGAGTGATCTCGGCTTGCTACATTATTTTCTAGGTATAGAAATATGCCAAAATGATAATGGCATTTTCATATCTCAGAAAAAGTATGCAGCAAGTATTTTGAAGAAATTCAAAATGCATGACTGCAAATCAGTTACAACCCCTTTGATGCCGAATGAGAAGCAGAAGATTGAAGATGGAGCACATAAATCAGATCCGACAGTTTATAGGAGTTTAGTCGGAAGCTTATTATACTTGATGACAACATGACCAGATATCATGTTTGCTGCCAGTTTATTATTAAGGTACATGAATAGCCCAAGTCAATTAAATTTTTCTGCTGCAAAAAGAGTTTTGCGATATATTAAAGGAACATCAGAATATGGCATATGGTATAAGCCAGTAGAAGATTCAAAATTAATCAGCTACACAGATAGTGATTGGGCAGGATGTCTTGATGACATGAAAAGTACATCAGGATATGCTTTCTCACTTGGTTCAGGTATCTGTTCTTGGTCAACAAAGAAACAGAATATAGTAGCATTGTCTTCAGCTGAAGTAGAGTATGTGGCAACAACACGAGCTGTTTCACAAGCAGTCTGGTTGAGAAGAATAATTGAAGATATCGGCGAAAGACAACATGAGCCAACTACTATTTATTGTGATAGTAAATCAGCAATTGCGATAAGTGAAAATTCAGTTAGCCATGATAGAACCAAGCATATTGCAATCAAATATCACTACATTCGAGAAGCAGTTGAGCATCAAGAAGTTAAACTGGAATTTTGTCGTTCAGACTAACAAATGGTAGATATTTTTACAAAAGTTTTATCCAGAGAAAAGTTTATTCATAATAGAGAATTAATTGGCATCTCAAGAAAATAAATTAAGGAGGAGTTTGTTGACACTAATTTATTTTCTTGTTATGGATAACAAAATTACTGGCTGTTTCACAGCCATAATGAGTCATGTCGGCATGGATGGATACAAGCATCTGTTGGGCTGTTGGAAGCTACATATTATGTATGGATACATACAGTGTTTTTGTTGAAAATAACAATACATACATATAGTAAAGAACTCTTGAGTAGCTATGAAGTTTCTAGTGCTATGTGAGTTGGCACAGTTGCCGTTCCAAGCCAAACAAAAAGAATGTCGGCAAGGAAGGATAGCAAGGGACAAAACATGAAGTTTCTAGTGACTGTGTGCTTTGAATGGCAGCTGTAACAAGGGTGAACTTTAGACTTACTATAGCAGCCGACATGCAGCATACTCCTTGATATTTCAAACAATACATGAGCTGGCCTTTGGTGTTCTAAGTCGGCAACCGTGCTGAGTTAGCTCTTTCCAGGAAGTATGTAAGTAGTGTGAGAGTTGTAATACCCCCATGCAAAACCTGATAGCTTCATTTTGAAAATGTATGCATGTGAGATGTATGCTTGAGTATAATCTAGTTACTCCTCTATCCCAATTCTTTGCTTCTTTTGAGAACCACAAATTCCCAACATCAACCAGTATAGCTAAAATGAGTTCTCTGATGTATACTTTAGTGGACTACACCTATGAAATGACTGTTAGAGATATATGTTTAGATTGTTATTCCCCATTGTTATGAGGGGTTCTTTGCATATTTACCACATGTACTTTGTGTATATATACCGGCCCATTGGCCTCATATGAATACAAGCGCTATTCATAACATGGTATCAGAGCCAAAACTAGGGTTTTGGCTTACCTAGGGTTCCGTGCGCCCGTGTGCCGCCTCCGCGCGCCGCCGACTCCGGCTCCGCCTGCCGCCGCCGACTCCGGCCTCCGCCGTCGTTGCTGACTCCGGCCTCCGCCCGCCGGCCTCGGCTCCTCCTGCCCGGCCTTGGTGTCTCCGTCTCGCTCCTCGCCGCCGCCGGCCTCCGCTCCGCCGGCTGTTCTCGTCCTCCGCTACCCGGCCGCCCGATCCGCCGCAGGCTGGTCGGCCGCCTCCGACGCCGCCGCCTTCCCGAGCCGCGCCGCCTCTCGCCGAGGCCGCTGTGAGGCCGCCGCGGCCTCGCCGCCTCCGCCCGAGGCCGCCGTGAGGTCGCGCCGCCTCCTCCGCCGCCGCTCCTCGCCGGCCGCGGCTGGCCGCCGCCGCCGCGCCGTGCCGGCTCTCTCCGCCGCAACCGATCTAGGTTTTGGCCAGGGAGAGGTTACTCGGTTTTGTAAAACCGGTTGAAAAAAAAAAAAAAAAAAAAAAAAAAAAAAAAAAGAAAAAAAAACGTTGTTCTAACCGCCGCGCCGTCCAGCGCCGCCTGTTAGACTTCGTTGTCTTGGTCGCCGCGCCGTCCAGCGCCGCCTACCAATGGGCACCGTTGCTCTCCCTCGCTGCCCGGTGATCTTTGATGGTGTTAATTACACCGACTTCGTGTCTCACATGCGCATTCACATGCGTGGTCTTCGTCTCTGGGGCGTCCTCTCTGGCGATGTCACCTGCCCGCCTTGCCCTATTCTCCGACGGAGCCTCGCTGTTGCATTGCCTCGGATACCGATAAAGCCGCTGGCGATGATAAAGCCGCTGCGATGATAAAGCCGCCTCGCCTACCAGAGGCTCGATTCCTACACGATCGCCCGACCGTCTACACTCGGTGGTACGATGGCGACGACGCGGCTGCTGCTGTCCTCATCGCCGCTGTCCAATTTTCTTCGAGGTTGTGGGACTCCTTCGCTTTTCAGATGTGGACTCATCTTCGTCGGCGCTTACGAGCCTCTGGTGATGCCCCTCGCACTGTCCGTGGTCCGCCAGAGCACTCTCTTCAAGCAGGTGATGCTCGTTGACGCCTTTACGCCGTAGTTCCGCTGTGTCGGGCGCCGGTTGGACTCACTCGCGACCGCCGCCGTCGCACTGGCCCGTGCTGCTCGGAGGTACGTGCCGATCTACGGCCAGCGGGTTTACGAGTTCCTTACTCGCTTCGCCCCGAGTTCGAGCAAAGGCGTGCCCGGCTCCTGCACGCCACCCTCGTGTCTCTCACGAGGCTCTTATCGAGATACGCGCAGAGGAGACTCGCTTGAGTGGTGCTGGTCCGATGCCACTCCCTCGTGCTCGCCGCTCGTCCGCTGCTACATCGCCTCCTCCGGCGGCTACCACGGTGGTGGTGGCCGTCCTCGATCTGGAGGTGGCCGTCCTCACTGCTCCTACTGCGACAAGGATGGCCACACCGAGTCGGTGCTACAAGAAGAAGCGGCATCTTTCACGCCGTTCTTTCATCGGCACTAGTGCTTCTACGACGACGTCGCCTCGACTTCTTCAGCACTTCTCTCACCGAGCAGAGATAGCCGACCGACGCCTACTTGCCGCCTCGTGATCTCCTCGGCGTGTTCTCGCAGTTCTCGCATCGACTCTTCAGCATCGAGAGACCACCTCCTACACGATCAGTACCTCCCGTGGATTCTTGATTCGGAGCATCTTTTCACATGACTCTCGATTCTTCCACTGCCTTCTATTACACCTCTTGATTCTCCGCTGTTCTTACCGCGATGGTACATCTCTTTCGTCTCGGTCGAGGATCTCTTAGCAACTCATCTTTTCATGTTCCTTCCGTTGCTCATGTTCCTCGCCTTACCTTGCACTTCTTTCTCACGGGCAGAGACATCGACCTTGGTTATCGAGTTATTCTCGACTCGACTCTTGTTGTGTTCGGATCGCCACACGGGAGCTCGGTTGGTTCTCGCCTCGGCGCCGTGACTCACAGCGTCTCGGGAGCTTGATCGCTTCATCTTCCTTCCGCTGCCACCACCGCCGCCGTCTCCGCTTCGCCACTTCGCCTACCGGCTCTTTCCAGCAGGTGGCATCACCGTCTTGGCCATCTGTGTGGATCTCTTTGCCGTCCTTAGTTCGTCGTGGTCTTCGGGTCTGCATCTCGGGAGACGTGTCTTTAGATTGTCGGCTGTAAGTTAGGTAAACAGATTCACTTCCTTATCCTCATAGTGAGACCGTGTCTCGGCGTCCTTTGATCTTGTTCATTCAGATGTTTGGGGTCCGGCCCTTCGCGTTTGAAAAGGGGTCATCGTTATTATATCATTTTTATAGATGATTTTTCTCGCCACACTTGGATATATTTCATGTCTTCTCGTGAGTGAGGCCCCGCCCATCTATAAACAATTTGCCACTATGATACACACACGGTTCTCCACTCCTATTCGTGTCTTTCGTGCTGATTCTGGCTGGCGAGTACCTCTCTCGCCACCGCGCAGATCCTTTCGAGCAGGCACATCTCGCCGCTTTTCTTGTCCCGTGCTCATGCTCGAATGGTGTCGCTGAGCGCAAGCATCGTCACCTCCTTGAGACGGCTCGTACTCGATGATCGCCGCCTCTATTCCACCTCACTTTGGGCCGAGGCTGTTTCACCGCCACCTATCTCGCCAACATTCAGCCCTCTTCGCTCTCAAGGGTGCGATCCTCGTTGAGCGTCTCTGTGGTCTTCTTCCCGACTACTCGCCCTTCATCTGCTTGGTTGCGTTTTATGTTCTCCTCGCCCCTCGAACGTACCAAACCGACCGCCATCCGTTGAGTGTGTCTTTAAGAGTACAAGGTCGAGCACAAGGGATATCGGTGCTGGGATCCTCGTTGGTCGCCGGATACGGGTTTCTCGGGATGTGACTTTTGACGAGTCTCGCCCATTCTACCCACGCCCCGCCTCTCCTTGGCTTCCTCTGTGGAGTCTCTGTCTTTCTTGACCTTTCCGGATACTCCTATATCTGTTTTGCCCTCGTCCACCTGTCCTACTGAGTCTCCACATATTCCCCCTGTGGCCTCTCCGCCGTTGTCGCCGCCGTGTCGCCCCCTACGACTCCCGTGCTCCTCCCACTATCGTCTACACTCGCCGACCTCGTGATTGAGGATCTTCCGGATGAGTCATCCGCTTCGATGTTCCATCTTCTTCGATGCTCCATCTTCCCGATGGGTCATCTTCTCTCGCTACGCTCTCGCGATCGCGACCGATTCGGCCTCCTGCCCGTTTTGCTTTTGCTGGCGCAGCTACTCGTGAGCCTGTCTCCTACCGGGATGCTGTTACTCACCCTGAGTGGCAGCTTGCCATGGCCGAAGAGATTGCTGCCCTCGAGCGTACTGGTACTTGGGATCTTGTTCCTCTTCCATCCCATTCTCATCCCATCACATGTAAGTGGGTCTATAAGATTAAGACTCGCTCTGATGGCTCTCTTGAGCGCTATAAGGCGCGTCTTGTTGCTCGTGGTTTTCAGCAGCAGTATGGTGTTGACTACGACGAGACTTTTGCTCCTGTGGCCCACATGACCACTGTTCGCACTCTCCTTTCGGTGGCGTCTGTTCGCCACTGGTCTGTTTCTCAGCTTGATGTTAAGAATGCCTTTCTTAATGGCGAGTTGCGTGAGGAGGTCTACATGCATCCGCCACCTGGGTATTCTGTTCCTGAGGGCATGGTCTGTCGCCTTCGTCGCTCTCTCTATGGCCTTAAGCAAGCCCCTCGTGCTTGGTTTGAGCGCTTCTCCTCTGTGGTCACTGCTGCTGGTTTTTCAGCTAGTGATCATGATCCTGCGCTCTTTGTCCACACTTCGTCTTGTGGTCGGACTCTTCTTCTCCTGTATGTTGATGATATGATCATTACGGGAGATGATTCTGAGTACATTGCCTTTGTTAAGGCTCGTCTTAGTGAGCAGTTCCTTATGTCGGATCTTGGTCCTCTTCATTATTTCCTTGGGATTGAGGTTACTTCCACTCCAGATGGTTTCTTTATGTCCCAAGAGAAATATATTCAGATCTTCTTGATCGCGCCTCTCATCGATCAGCGATCGTTGAGACTCCTATGGAGCTCAATGTTCACCTCCGACTCTCTGATGGCGAGCCTCTTTCTGATCCGACTCGCTATCGTCATCTTGTTGGGAGTCTTGTCTACCTTGCTGTTACTCGTCCAGATATCACTTATCCAGTTCATATTCTCGAGTCGGTTGTTTCAGCTCCCACTCAAAGTTCACTACAGCCACCTTCTTCGAGTTCTACGATACCTTCGTGGACTATCTCTCGCCGTCTCTTCTTTCCACGTTCCAGCTCGTTACTGCTTCAGGCCTATTCGGATGCTACTTGGGCCAGCGATCCTCCGATCGCGGTCTATCTCTGCTCATCGTGTTTTTCTTGGTGGTTCTCTCATTGCCCGAAGACGAAGAAACAGATCTGCAGTGTCGCTCGAGTGCAGAGGCTGAGTTGCGAGCTATGGCTCTCTTGACAGCAGAGATTAGCTACGGTGGTTACTTGAGGATTTTGGTGTTTCTGTCACTACACCCCTCTCTTGTCGACAAGACAAAGTGCTATCAGTATTGCTCGTGATCCTGTGAAGCATGAGCTCACCAAGCACATTGGAGTTGATGCTTCTTTCATGAGGACTTGTGTGCATGATCAGGTGATTGCTCTTCGGTATGTGCCTTCAGAGCTTCAGATCGCAGATTTCTTCACGAAGGCCTGGACTCGAGCACAAAGACTTCTTCCTCTCCAAACTCAGTGTTGTTGATCCACCATGAGTTTGAGGGGGGGTGTTAGAGATATATGTTTAGATTGTTATTCCCCATTGTTATGAGGGGTTCTTTGCATATTTACCACATGTACTTTGTGTATATATACCGGCCCATTGGCCTCATATGAATACAAGCGCTATTCATAACAATGACTATGTATGTTTGTGGCCTATATAGATACAAAAATTTCATAGGAATTTGAGTCTTCCTAGAGAATTCCTATGAAATTAATGTTTTCCAAGCAGGGAAGGCTGTTGAGTTGTAGCTGGCTCTTGCATGTATCTCGGTTGTATTGTTGGGTTATAGCAGTGTCTGATTCCAATCTTTGCAGTGCAGGCCACATTTAATCAGTTACCACTTTGGCATAGAGCTGAAGAAGCTAGTCCATGTTTCTCGATGCATTTACCTATCTGAAGTTATGAACTGATGAGACAGCTTATCTAATATGTTTTGTAAATCAACATCAGATGGTTGGCTACACCCAATCGAAGGCCTTCTTTGTTGGAAAAAAAGGATGGTATTTCTGAGGCACCACCGCGGATGGAATGAACTCCGTTCGTTCTGTTTCCTTGAGCTATCAGCTACAGCCAAACATTACCGTCCGTTTTGAATCAATCAATCATTCTGTTTGTTGCATTGCATGCATGATGGATGGGAGGCCATGCCATGCCATAAGTGCACACTGACCGATGCAAATACTGAAAACGATGGTGACCGTACTGTGCTGCCTTCTGACAAGAAAATTAAGGATAAATCACGACAGCACATGACCTGCTAATCTGCTATGTACTGTACAGACCGCGACCTGCAAAGGACACGACCGTACGGCCTATCTTGTCTTCTTTACCTCGCCGTCTCTGCACTGCAAACTAACCTACATACTGGGCAGCAAGTACACACGAGAGAAATAATTACCACTAAATAACAGCGAGTAGAAGATTTTGATTGTTGTTGTTCCTTTTTTTGGTTGGGTAAAGACTGTAAAGTAAGCTAGTGCTAGATGATGGATTCCACGAATGATAATATGTGGATGCATGGATCTCTTCGCTTCACTTCACTTTAGATTAAACAACTTGGCGCCAAAAGGGAGAATTGAGGATCAAGCTGGCGCATCACAATTAACAGGACTAGTCCCCAACCCGTGCGAAAAACCATTATTTATCTTCTAACAAGAAATTAAGGATAAATCACGACAGCAGATGACCTGCTAATCTGCTATGTGCTGTACAGAGCACGACAGTAAGGGTGCACGGCACTCCTAATGGGAAAATGCTCCCAAGACCACAATTGTAGGAGGACGTAGCACACTGTCAGGACCGGCTCGCTGGCCGCAGTACGCTGTGAGGCATCACACAAGCCTCGGTACATGGTGCTAAGGACTGCAGATTCCCAGCTATACTGCGGCACTTGGCCGGGCCAAGCATCCGCCAAGGACTCCGCCTCCTGAGGAGCGTGTACGGGGCAGGTCATGAGCTATCATAGCCACGAATGTGGCATACCGGACACGTTGTTTGGGATCGGGTGACTGAACCGGACAACCAGGGGGACCTTCCAGTTTGCCGCCTTAGGGGGTGGCACTACTGCTGCACCACGGAGGGGTAGAGCTATAAGCATGGACACGTCCTGAAGAGTAACAATCATCTCGCCCCACCGGAAGTGGAAGGTGTGAATTTCCGGTCTCCAATGATCGACGAGTGCGGATAGTAAAGCCGCATCGAACTGCAACACATGCGGCACATCCAGCATGCGAGCAATGGGCAGCAGGCCCGTGTCTCGCAATAGTGGGATGTACCGATGGTCTAGAGGCCAGTGCTCTCGGGGGCTCCTAAGGATCAAACTCGGAGGGCCAGCACCAGATGATCATGCCGCGCATCGGTGCTGGTCATCCCAACAGGGGTCTAGCAACTCGTACGCTATCTCCTGCCGATGAAGGAAAACAATACGCAGTGACAAGAGAATATGTAACAAACATAATTTGCAATGAACGACAATAAAGTGTGCAACAAATGACAACAAAATATGTAATAAGTGACAACATAATTTGCAGCAAATGACAATAAAGTGTGCAACAAATGACAACATAATATGCAACAAACATAACGATATGTAAACGTACCAAGACTCAAACAAAATGTACACGCAACTATTTATGTAAGATACATTCAGCAGAGGATAAAAGTTGCAAGCTCATGTGCATGCATTACACAAGATGAGCACAACAAAGGCCCTCACAAATTGAAAAACACGGAACCAACAGTCAGCAATGAAGAACTATGTGCTGTGTACTATGGAGCGTTACTTGATGTCGGCCTGTTTGGGCACTGGCTAAAGGAATGGCCAATCGTCTTGCAGAGTCTGCACTTCGGACGCCAAACCCAATCCCCATGCTGGCTGTCATCCATGTCATTACGGATGCGACGGCCATGTCGTCACCCACGGCCAACGTGCTTCAGTGCATCGTTCGGCACCCACTTTACCTGCCCTGGCCATAGGTCCCTGTAGTGCATGTCCACCCCGTAGGAATGAAACTCTGTACTCTAGGTTTGAAACAGGTGCTACATGTCATAGTACTTTGAGATGTAATGCGTGGGCGCCTGGTACCATACCGCGCATGCCGCGTATACATGGGAGCATGGCTTGTGTAGAAGCTGCGGCTTGTTGCAGGTGCAAGATGCTCTCTCATCAATCGTGCATACCTGCTTGCGATCCCCTCTAGTGTGACCCATCATGTACTTCTGTCTGAGGCAGACCTCGAACTTCCTCCTTATGCCATCCATGGTATGAGCAATATGCGAACGAGCCTTCTCCATCTTCTTGTCCATGTAGGCCTGCATTACCTCAGCAAAATCTTTGCCTTCGTCGAGATGCTTCTTCGCCATCATGGCTCTATTGACAAAGTATCCAACTGAATGGTTCCAACTCTCTTCCATGATTGCCGTGATAGGTAGGGATCTCACGCCCTTTAGAACACCGTTGTACACCTCAGATATGTTTGTTGTCATGATTCCATACCTTGCTCCACTGGTGTCATGTAGTAGAGACCACATCTCCAAGTTAGGTGCATTCGACTGAACCCACTGTGTGAACTCCTCAACTCTCGTGGAGCCTCCCTCCACGACCCCAGCTTCAGCCTGCTCGAGATGCTATATATGCTTACTGGTCTCCTGATCGAGCTGCCTCCACGACACACACTTCGGGCTGATCTTGGACTACGGCCTGCTTCACATTAGCAAGGAACCATAGTCAGCTATCCGTATTTTCATTCTCCACAACTACAAATGCCACTGGGAGTAACTGGTCATTTGCGTCAGCTGCAATCGCGGTGAGGATAGTACCCTTGTACTTGCCAGATAGGAATGTGTCGTCCATCGTTAGCACTGGACAACACCACTTGAACCCTTCTATTGCCTGACAGAAGGCCCAGAACACTCTGTCAAGAACAAAACAATTCGGGCCTTGCGTACCGTGAACCTGCTCCTTCTTGTTAATGTATGTGCCTGGGTTTGCTTCTGCAATTTGATGCAACATTCTTGGGATCATATCGTATGCCTCCTCGCACATCCCGAACATACGCTGCATGATCTTCTGTTTCACCTGCCACACCTTCTTGTAGCTGACATCGAACCCCACATATTGGCTACATCCGCCAACAGAAGCTTCAGAGAAATGGACACATTTGCAAGTCTTGGAACCATGGTGTACCTAACATAAGTCTATACTGAACCCTCTTAGTATATATAATATGCAACAAGTGTACCATCATACAGCAGCTACCGCCTACCACATATAAGCGTAATATTTCCATCTTAATTTCGTTGTTCTACCTATCCCATACAAATAGAAATTGTACCTTTTTATTTGTAAATCTAATTTTTAATTCATTTATGGAGTGCGCTAACAAATTCCTTTATAAATCAAATTAGTAATGTAATGTACTTTTTTCCAATTCTCTAATTTACGGATCATACTTCCAAATTTCTGTGAAAAATAAATTACAATTTTTTTCAAATTTCTCTCCTAATTTGTATTATTATTCTTCTAGTTAATTCACCAATCCAACTACTCATTTTTCATCATTTTTAACTTATGAATTCTTATGTAAATGAAATAACTAAATTTTTTCCTAATCTTTCATTTATGGAAGCAAGCTCTCACAAACATGCACAACAAGATCTAATATGTACGCCATACTGTTACTTAATTCAGTGATTTTGGCTACAAGAATTAGTAAACATGAATACAAAAAGTTGTTACATATAAGGATAGAATGCAATAAGTACAATAATGGGATATAATTCAAACCAATTGTAAGACCTAAGAATTTTCTCTAAGAATAAAAAAGACCTCAGGAATTTGGGTGTGCTAGCTTTTGTTTCATTGAGAAGGAGATGGAGGATCATAATTCCATATATATAAGAACTGAGGGAAATATGAATAATGGGGGACTAGGGAAATTTGTAGGAGCATCAGAGACATGAGACATCAACCTTTTTCTCCTTCGGCTACAAGACTCCAATTCACAACTCGAGACTCCACAACACTGAGTAAATTGAGGAAAAATATGCCATTTGAAAGGCTTGTATCCTGTAATTAGTACATTTTTTAATGAATAAATCTGAACAGAAAATTTGAGAAAACAAAAACACAAATTTGTAATTAAAACTATTGTGCATCATAGAAGTGAATAAGTAACAGTAGCTATGCAAGTGGCCCTTCGGACTAGCAATGTGCTTGATAATGACATCGTTGAAATGTAGTTACAATCAAGTTCACAATCATTTTACATTATAGTTCACAACAGCAGTACACAATTTCTTCACATAAAATATAAAATATAATACACTACAACTACAAACATTTTATCAAAAAAATACAATACACTACAACTACAAACATTTTACATTACAGTTCACAACAGCTGTACAAAATTTCTTCACAGAAAATATAAAATACAATACACTACAACTACAAACATTTTACCAAAAAATGGAATGTATCAACTCCGTAAATAACGTTTACGCTAATTATAGGCTAATCAGTACGATAAGATTATAGACACATGGAGATGATATTTACCTTTTCTTGAAACTCATGAGGCGATCTACAACTTTCACACTTGCCAAAACTTTTGATTCCAAACAAAAATGACTCAAAATCTTGTGCCCGTACTCGTTTCTTCCTTCACTTCCTTCTCTCTCTTGCTCTGCAGTTTTGCTGCTCTGGCTAAGCTTCTACCGTGCAAACCCTCAAATGCAGTTGTTCGAACCCTTTTATGCTGCACTCAGCTCACTCATTTGGTGGGGGACGGCCAAATCATGCATGAAGAGTTAGCGCGTGTGCATGTCATGCAATACAAAAACGAAAGAGCAAGGCAGGGGCGCATGGCAGCACACAAAAAGCCAGCCAAAGCCACGGACGGAGGGAATCTGACAACGTTTTCGGCGGTTCGATGCGACGTGCACTGTTCACGGAGGGAATCATACAGTACCTGAGTGCACCAGTTCCACTGTTCACGTGTGATCGTGCGGTCGAGGACCGCACAACTCGGATGAACAGTGGTCATGCGGTCCCCAACCATGCCTGCAGCTAATGCCAACTTAACTGCCTGTGCAAAACTAAACATTCCTGTCATGAAAGAACTTTTTACGATGCATTCACTCATTTCATTTTCATATATCCAAACCATGTATTTTACACTACATCTTTGGCCAAAATTAAGTTATTTTGACTAAACACATTCTAGGACATCACTATATCGTGATCGGGAGTAAGAGCCGTAAAACTTTAGAATTAAAGAAGAAAATTCAGATCAATCACCTGGTATGCCGAGTTTCCGCCAACTTCAAATATCTATTTTTATTTCATTATTATGATAAATACAAAATAAACAGTAATTGTCCATATTTTTGCAAAAGGTGATGATTAGGTGGGTTGCAACAATATCGATGGCACTTAAACTTGCCTTACTAGCCTATTCTTTTGGGCTATGATTTATAACTTTTGGCTGTGACTTATTAGTCTAATGAATAGTGATTGTTGAAAGAAGCCAAAATTCACTAAAAAGCCAAAAAAATTCAGATCAATTACCGGGTATGCTAGAGTTGCCACCAACTTCAAATATCTATTTTTTGATTTTCATTATTATGATAAATACAAAATAAACATTAATTATCCATATTTGTTTTGGAAAACGTGATGATTAGGTTGGTTGTAACAATATCAATGGCACTTAAGCTTCGGACAGTGCCTTATAACTTTCAGCTATGATTTATTAGTCTAATGAATAGTGATTGCTGAGAGAAGCTAAAAGCCATTGAAAAGCCAAAAAGAATAGGGTTTTATTGGTCCATGTTTATATCAAGTGTACTTTTCATATTGCACTTAATTTAAACCATACATGATTCAAAAAATTTGGACTTTTTATTGTACTTTCTATTTTAAATTTACTTTTCAAATTCGCTAATGTTTATACATTTAGTCAAAGCTAGTTTGTACAGTAGGATCTTATACTTTGTACGGAATCCTGTTTACGTGCTACTCCCTCTAGTAAAAAAGGGTAATATTTGACATTTCAAAGTCAATAATATGCCATTTTGACCATTGAATTTTATTATCATATATGTGGAAAATATATAAATTGTAATATTATGAAAATATTTCTTATGCGATTTTGATATACCGAAAGTACATATTCTATGACAGTATAACTTATCAAAATTAATATGGTTTTATAGCAGTCATTCGACGATAACGTTGTTTTTTTTACTGAAGGGAATCATTCTCCTAACAAATAGTTAGACAAACTAATATATGTTATGTGTTTCTAGAAATATGGTCGCGTTATTTTGCCCTAGCTAATGATTGGGCTAATTGTAAATCCCACACTGTTATCTCTATCTGTTTGGTAGTACCTGTCTCGCCTGCTCAGCTTGCATGGTACATCGTGTTTGTGACTGTAGGCACTACAGAGGTGAGAACTGAATGCATCATCATGTTTGGCCAGCTGAAACTGCAACTAAATCTCTTAATGCCTTGCATCCGCGCCCCCATTTATTTCGGTTTAAGCTTTTGACTTCTGTTTTATTTTTCACTATTCATAAATTTCATTCTTTTCTAGTTTTTTGGTTTTTTAAGTTTTTTTGTTGGTTCTTTTTTTCTGTATTCGTTTGTATTGTCTGTGATAGACTAACCTGTTTTTTCTATTTTTAAATTTAGTTATGCCAAATAAATCACCATTAGTTACAGTATAATTTCAGCTAGTTACAGTGTAATTTTAACTATAAAATAACTTATTTCAACTTAACCGAACAGCACCTTGCCTGCATCAGCTAGCGCCCCGCTCGCACCATCGTCACTACAGTCTCACCATCACTCGTGGCCATCAGCTATGATCGTCACTACAACTTCTTGCACGTCACCGGCCACTCCTAAGCATCTTCGACATCTCCAGCTGGCATGGCCTTGTTCTGCATAGCTGATTTCTGCCGCCGCAGCTGAGGTCGCATCTCTGCCGCTAATTGTGACCTGCTCAACACGCTATAGACGCTAGATCGGCACTACATCATCTTGACATAACAAACATCTCCACGCCACGTAGGAAGATAAGTGATATTACGATGCAATAGATAATTCATCCACGAAGGAAGATAAAGGAAAATACGTACACAACTAAAAAATAGTACAAATAGCAGGAGAAAGATCCACTACTCGTCACCAGCTACACCACCCACGGCACCTTCTCCGTCGTTGTCATGTCCCACCCCTGGTCGGTGGCCGCCCGTACGGCTAGGTTTGGGCTTCCATAGCGCAGTTACGACTTCACTCTGTATTCACTCTGATTTTCCCAAAACTCATTCACTCGACTTCACAAGAGTATACAGTATATATAGACAATTGGCCACACAAGCCACACATTACGACTCTGATGCGCCGCTCTGATCAGTCGACTCACGACTGACACAGGTCACTAACTCCGCTGCGCCTCTCTGATCAGTCCACTCACGACTGCTACAGCTGCTGACAACACAGGTCACTGACTCCGCTTTGCTGCTCTAATTAGTTGACTCACGACTGCCACAGCTGACAGCCCATGACGACCGCTACAGTGCTCACCGCAACCGTTGCCCAATCCGAGCCGAGTGCTGACGACAGCTATAGTGCTCACCGCTACTGCTGCCCAATCGGAGCGCTGACTCCTCGATAGACTGGCCACACGACCTCAGCTACTCCTTGACCATTGGCTTCGATCGTGGTGTTGCATTTATGACCACTGTAGATTCCATCGTCATGACCCCGACGCTTACCGTACTGGCCGTTTGACCACACACACCATGGTCGTAACCAACCAAGCACAACCTGGTCGTAGCTGACCACAAATACCGTGGTCGTCTACTACTACACTGGTCGTAATCGACCACTCACATAAGCGCCACGCACTGGTCGTTATAACCACACACAACGTGGTCGTAACCGACCACGCACACAACAACCTGGTCGTTATGACCACGTACAATGTGCTCGTAACCGACCATCGACCATGGTAGCTACGACTACCGACTATCGACCAAGGTAGCAACGACTACCGACTATCGACCACGGTACCTCCGACTACCGACCATCGACCAAGGTAGCTCCGATTACCAACCATTGATCGCGGTAGCTATGACTACCGAGTATTGACCACTCCTCCAACCGCGACATCGACCACGGCTTGTCGACCACGCCTTCGACCATGGCTTGTCAACTGCGCCTTCGACCATGGCATCGACCACGGCTTGTCGACTGCACCTTCGACCATGGTGTTGACCACAGCTTTGTCGACTGTGCCTTCGACCATGGCATCGACCATGGCTTCTCAGCTGGGCCTTCGACCACGGTTTATCGACTGCTGGCTTCGACTACTGTGGATACGACCACAGCACAGTACTCAACACACGAGTATAGTTGGCTACGACCATTGTGCAGTACTCGACACACGAGTATAGTTGGCTATAACTACTGTACAGTACTCAACACACGACGATACGATAACGACTACATAGTACTCAAACGCACCGAATACTTTGACTACTGACTAACACTGAATAGTAGCTACGACCACAGTACAGGTACGACCACCCAACAACGCATGACACGCCAATGACATCCCGCCACGTGTCCTACCTCCCTTGGTAAGGGACGCGTGGCCGCGGTCGCGCGACCGCTGGCAGATCGCGACGCACCAATCATGCCTCGCCGCGTACGCTCTTCTATTGGGACAACGTGTATGGTTGCGGCTGACCGCCCCAGACATCCCGCGGGTTGGCGCGGTTCGCGCCGGCATTAAGACAGTGATTCTGGGCCACGAGTCGGTTGGGCCACATGTCAGCCCCACGTCTACAATGTGACCTCGAACAACACCCCCGCGATGAGCTCGCCTCGGACCCGTCTGCGTTGTCAAGCACGGGAGCTAGGCCTGCCAGACGCCTTGACCTGTCCGTGACAAGAGCACGTCTCCGCTACGACTTCGACTCCGCCACTAAAGGGCCCTACGGGCGGGGATGGCTTCAGCAACCCGCTCAGCTATATCTTCGCTGCGGGGCGGGGGCTACACCAGGCAATAAGGCTCCATCAAACAATACAGCAGTTCACAGGCCGCGGGGACGGAGGGGGCCAAATGGCTCGGCAACATGGCTTCGACCCGTGAAGCCCGTCACCATGAGAGGCTCCTGTTGTAGGGGTGGCCCCCACCTAAGCCCAGTCGGCCTGTTAGGAAGCTGTAAAGCCCAATGTGGGACATATGTAATGACATAAATACCCTTGAGGGGTTACTGTGTAAGGGCAAGGTTGTAAAACACTCCCCATGTGGATATATATATATATATATATATATATATATATATATATATATATATATATATATATATATATATATATATATATATATATATATATATATATATACACGATCTGAGCCATGGGGAAACCCTAAGCATTGCTCACCTAACTCTCCACTACCATACTCTCTCTCTCTCTGTTTGGTCTGTAGCCACAACATATACTTTAGTGGACTATATCTATGAAATGACTATATATGTTTGTGGCCTATATAGATACAGAAATTTCATAGGAATTTGAGTCTTCCTAGAGAATTCCTATGAAATTAATATTTTCCAAGCAGGGAAGGCTGTTGAGTTGTAGCTGGCTCTTGCATATATCTCGGTTGTATTGTTGGGTTATAGCAGTGTCTGATTCCAATCTTTGCAGTGCAGGCCACATTTAATCAGTTACCACTTTGGCATAGAGCTGAAGAAGCTAGTCCATGTTTCTCGATGCATTTACCTATCTGAAGTTATGAACTGATGAGACAGCTTATCTAATATGTTTTGTAAATCAACATCAGATGGTTGGCTACACCCAATCGAAGGCCTTCTTTGTTGGAAAAAAAGGATGGTATTTCTGAGGCACCACCGCGGATGGAATGAACTCCGTTCGTTCTGTTTCCTTGAGCTATCAGCTACAGCCAAACATTACCGTCCGTTTTGAATCAATCAATCATTCTGTTTGTTGCATTGCATGCATGATGGATGGGAGGCCATGCCATGCCATAAGTGCACACTGACCGATGCAAATACTGAAAACGATGGTGACCGTACTGTGCTGCCTTCTGACAAGAAAATTAAGGATAAATCACGACAGCACATGACCTGCTAATCTGCTATGTACTGTACAGACCGCGACCTGCAAAGGACACGACCGTACGGCCTATCTTGTCTTCTTTACCTCGCCGTCTCTGCACTGCAAACTAACCTACATACTGGGCAGCAAGTACACACGAGAGAAATAATTACCACTAAATAACAGCGAGTAGAAGATTTTGATTGTTGTTGTTCCTTTTTTTGGTTGGGTAAAGACTGTAAAGTAAGCTAGTGCTAGATGATGGATTCCACGAATGATAATATGTGGATGCATGGATCTCTTCGCTTCACTTCACTTTAGATTAATTGCCCATCGAATTCGAGCAGCTGCTGGCCCACCAACACACGTCTACTGCACACTGACCGATGCAAATACTGAAAACGATGGTGACCATACTGTGCTGCCTTCTGACAAGAAAATTAAGGATAAATCAAGACAGCAGATGACCTGCTAATCTGCTATGTGCTGTACAGAGCGCGATAGTAAGGGTGCACGACACTCCCAAAATAAGGCCTCCCAACAGGGAAGTGCTTTCAAGACCATAACTGTAGGAGGACATAGTACACTGTCAGGACCGGCTCGCTGGCCGCAGTACGCTGCGAGGCATCACACAAGCCTCGGTATGTGATGCTAAGGACTGCAGATCCAGCTGTACTGCGGCACCTGGCTGGGCTAGGCATCCGCCAAGGACTCCGCAAGGTGTGAGCGTGCACGGGGCAGGTCATGAACTATCGTAGCCATGAATATGGCACACCGGACATGTTGTCTGGTGTAACATCCCAAAAATTCGCTTTCTGAAAAATTTAATTTCAAATTAATTATTTTAAAGTATTTGAGTTTTATTTGGATTTGCCCTGAATTTCTGTTTTGAAAAAGCTAGATTTGAAAAGTATTTTAAGTAAAACCTAAAATTATTATTAAATAAAATGATATTTTGATTTTATATGAAAATCCTAGTTCAAAATAATTATTTAGAGTTATTTGGCTTTTAATTGGTTTCCTGGATTTTCTGGAGTTTAAAAATGTATTTTTGAAATTAAAAAGTATTTTAAGTATGGAAATTAAATACCAACATTAGTTGGAAATATTTTTATTAAGTCCAAAATGTTACCAGGAGCTTCTGTGAATTTTCCTGGAATTTTTGGAAGTTATTTGGTATTTTTCTGAGGCCAAATGAATTTTCTGGGCTTTTCTGAAAATCCTAAATCAAAAATCAAAAATAAAATCCCCTCCCCTCCCCCTCCGGCCGCCACGTGGACGGCCGGATGCTGCCCGCGTCGCCCCCGCTCCATCCCGCCTACCTCCTCCCGATGGCCGCCACGTCGCTCCCCGCCCCATCCGAGCCGTTCTCCCCCGCCTCCATCCTGGCCGCCCGTTGCGCCTCTGCCCGTGCGATCTCGGCCATCCCCCTCTCCCTCCTCTCCCGATCGTCGGATGCCCATCCGACACCGCGCCCCGCTCCCCTCTCCTTCTCCCGCTGACAGGCCGGGCCCGCCTGTCAGCATCGTCCCCTACCTGACATGCGTCATTTTTGCATATATTTAGCCGTCATTTACCCTCATATTTTTCGCATTTCGAGATCATTTATCATCATTTACACGCTTTTATATATTTAATTGCTCGAAATGGACTGTTTTACACTTTTTTGTGCTTTTCCACGGGCCGGCGCGATCTAGGCGCATAAACGATAAATTTGGACTGCTCCGTACAGATGTGCGCATCGACACGAATGCGTAGGATCTGTTTGCGATGAAATCGGAGTTTCCAAGGGCCAGAAAAGAAGAAATGAAATGGGAGATGGACTGATTTGTAAACCCTAGATATTAGGAGGACTAAACTGCAAAGTGCCAAAACCCCAATCTCCCTCCCTCAAAGCCGGCGCCGCCTGTGGGAAATCCTTGAGCCCGGCACTTCTTCTCCCTTGGCCTCCCCGTGCTTTTCCTCCCCCATCTTCAGCTCCGGCGCCGGCGAGGGCCGGGCCAGACCTCGTCTGCGGCCACCACCGCCTTCTCCCTCTCGCCGCTCCTCCACCGCTTCTCCGCCCCGCTACTCCTCTTTCTCCATCCTAGCCGCCGCCTTGCTCTTCCTCCAGTCCGGCCGCCCCATCCTCTTCTCTCCTTCCACCGCATCCCTCCTCCCTTCTCAGCGTCGCCACCTTCTCCCCCTTCTCCATATTCGGCTCGCCACTGCGTCTCCCCCTTCATCTCCTACCCCTCCGGACGCCTCCTTCTTCCACCGCGTTGCTCCTTCCTCTACTGCGCCGTCACTCCCCTTCACCTCGCCTGCATCCACCGCCGCCTTGCTCTCCTACCAGCACCTTGCTCCTTCTCCCCCGCACCACCTCGGCGCCACCCCTTCTTTCTCCGCCTCCGGCCGCCATCTCTACTCCGCCGCCTCCCATCTCCGGCAAGCCACCTCTTTCCCGCTCCTCATCTCCACTGCAACCGACGGCCGCATCGGCTAACCACTTCACCGACGGTCAACTTCACCAGTGTCCCCTTCAGCGCTACCGCCGGCCGCCAGTTCTTCCTCCCCAGCACCGACATCGACAGCAACTTCTTCCCCGACCGCCATCACTTCCTCTACATCACCGGCGACATCTGCACTGACCCCTCCTCTGCTCTTCTTCCTACTACTGCTCTTCACTTCGGTTCATCCCAAATCCTTCTTCCTTTCTCTATTTGCTGTTCTACTGAATTACTGTTAGTGATTGTTAATTTCTATTGCACTGCGAATGATGACTTTTGATATGTGAATGTTAACTTGTGATCTGAGATTGTGATATGTGATCTGTGCAATGTGTTCTGTTAGTAGTAATTTCAGTATGTTATCTGTGTTGGCCAGTGAGTATTCTGTGGTTTCTGTTGTGTTGTGTTAGCTGTTCGTAGTATCATTCTGTCAGTTGTCTTGTTAGGTAAATCGTTTTGTGCCGTAGTGTTGCTTGTGTTGCGCAATTTAGCGAGCCGACGACCGTTTCCCTTCCCTTTGCTGTCTCAACCCACCTAATGCTTCTAAATCCTCCCTTGTGCTTCTCGACCTCTCTCTTTTCTTCTTGCGCGGTTGGTCGATAGCAAGGTCGTGCAGTTATTTGTAGTTCTTTGTTGTGTTGTCGCGTGCGACCGTCATCTAGCTAGCCGTCGATCGTCTTCCCTCTCTTTCTCTCTCGACTCCCTCCGTGCTTCTCGACTACCTCTTTCTGTCTCGCGGTCGATAGCTAGTTAGATCGTTGATCGGTAGTCATGTTCGTCGTGTAGTCGTCGTTGTAGTTCGTGTGTGCATCGTTTGTTTAGTCGGTCGTTGTGTTGTTCGTTCGGTCGTACGACGTCCATTCGTACGGTCGTTCGTTCCGTCGTCTTTCGTTTGTTTAGTTCGTTCATCGTTTTGTCCATGCGAGTTAGAGTTCGTTCGGTAGTTTAGTTTTCTCCCCCGTTTCATTTGACCTAGCTTTAGCTGAGCACCGGTAGCCTTAGTCTAGTCCCTGTGGAGAACACGACACTCGCCGCTATTTCAGTGGCAACCCGTGCACTTGCGGGTGTGCTATTTCGCACAATCAAGCACTACCCCGCACCGTCTTCCTCCTCGTGCCGCCGCCGCCCGCAACCGCCTCCGCCCGTACCGGCGCCTCTCCTCTCTCCCGCGCACGCCGTGTCCCACGCGCCGACCAATCCCGCCATCCCCGCGCCTTTCCTTCTTCTTCCTCCCCCGATTCCCTTCCTTCTACGGGCGCCCCCTTTCCTTCTTCCCCCCTCTTTCCTTTCCGCCGCCCGCCATCTCCGGCGGCAAATCCGTGCAGCCCCGCGCCCGTCCGCCCCTATAAATACCGCCCGCGGCTCCGCCTCTCCTCGCCCCACCTCCCTCTGCCTCCTTCTCCCTCTCCCGAGCCCTAGCGCCCCGTGCCGTGCGTCCTCTTCCCGAGCGCCGGCGAAGACGACAGCGAGCAATTGCTGTCGAGCCGCCCGTCCCCAGGCCTCGCCACCGCCTCCAAGAGCTCCGCCGCGCCCGTGCGAACCGCCTCCGCTCCTCGGCCGCACCTCCTCGCCGTCGGAGAGTCCCCGTCGCCTTCAACCGAGCCGCGCCACCGCTCCTCCTCGTCGCCGGCCGCCTCCGCTCGCCGCCGGACGCGCCCGGTAGCGTCGAGTTCCCGCGTGCCCCTCTCCCTCTTGCGCCCCGCGCACCCGACCTCGCCGGAAGGGGCGCAGCGCACTGCGTGCCCGGCGCTCCGCCGGTGACCACGCCACCTCAGTCAGCCTCGGTCTGCGCGGCTGCCACCTGGTGCCCCATCAGCGCCACCTGGGCAAACCCCTGCCCCATCGGCTGCCACGCCACCACCCCGCCACCTCAGCGCCTCCCCTCGGCCGTGGACCCGGTCCATGGACCCGGGCCCACCGGTCAGTCAGACCCCCCTCAGGGCTGACGTCAGCGTGGCGTAGTAAACCGATTTTTCCGTTGAAAAATAAATCAGCCGAAATCAAATTCCCTGCTGACGCAATAATTCATATTTTCCTTTAGGAAAATAATTCCAAAAATCCTGATTTTCCTTTTTCTCTGAATTTAAACTTTCCGGAGCCCGTTCTCCTTCATTTTAACTCCAAATTCAGCCATTCAAATTTCTAAATTCATCTAAAATCATAATCTATCCAATTATGGCCTCTTTTGAATTTTTTGATTTTATTTGAATTTTGGTTGTATTTATTTGTTTTGTTGCTCTGTCTTTTCGCGCGTAGAATCCAACGTTGTCGACGATCTCTCCACTCCGCAGCAAGAAGACCCAGAGAACCTGCAAAAAGGCAAGTCTCCTTTGATCATCTTGAACCTATGATTTTAAAATGTTTTAATTATTTTAAATTATGTGCATTGCTATTTACATAAAACATTAGTTCAAATCTTTAGGTATTAGTTACTCCAACTTTGTTATGCCCTCAATTGAAATTGATTACCATGTACCTTTGTAACCCTAGAAATTCCTTTGTCTCATTAATAAGAGTATTATAATCATTTGTGAATACTAGAATGGTAGTATAATGCTTAGTCATGCTATTTATTACTTTTGAAATCTTGAAAATGGGAAATTATGATCTATTGTAATTATCTTGTGCTTACAAGTTTAGTGGTGATTGGAGTTGCCACTGTTCTTTTTAAATAAAATAAAAATGTGGAAGTTGGTTTAGATTAGGGTGGATGGTTTGTTTGGGTTGGTGCGGCAAGCACGAGATCTTGTTAAGTGTATGTTCCACCCCAGTCAATTAAGGACCGACGCTTGTGTTTGTCCAGACTGAGCATTAACCGTACAACCACAAGTCTATATGGGTACGACCTAGCTGACTAACTTATGATAGTCTAGTTTAGGTGCCACCAGTGGAAAGTGGGTGCCAGGGATGGACTGGTTATTCACAGTGAGGGACAGGGATTTACTGTACTCATATGGCGCAAGAGGGGCTTCGGTTGGGCGGTTAGCCTACTGCGGTGAAACCTCGATGGGTGGTATCTAGCTAGATTAGAGTAAGGTAAAGGCTTTGTGATATTTTATCTGGGTCTCATGCCAAAGGAAGCGTGTTGACTTTTAGGATAATTTATCTCTTGTGGGTAAAGTTGTACAACCTCTGCAGAGTGTAAAACTATTCGAATAGCCATGCCCACGGTCAAGGGCGGGCAAGGAATGCATTCACATGGTAGATTTTTGGTTTTGGTTTTAAGAACAAAGCTTTGGAATTTCGAGAGTGGAGGGAACTCTCGGAAGGGTATCCTGGCAGATGGAGCTAGAGAGGGTGGATGGAACCCGCAGTTTGAAACTTGATCAATTATAGTTGGTGTTGGTGGATGGAACCTTCACTATACAGTTAATGATAGTTCTGTTAAAACATTTACTTTGCTAAGTTGATGCCTTTGAAATTACTTAATGGTATTTGAAGTAAAACGTTGCTTTGTGCAAAAGAACCATATAGCCTTCCTTTGTCAAGCCTTGCATCTATTGCATTTTCCCAAGACTTGCGGAGTACTTTATGTACTGACATGCTGCACTCAAAAACAAATCTCAGAGGAATACGAAGCTCAAGAGGGAGACTACGACTACTTCGCTTGTGGATTTGACGAAGGATTCCCGGAGTACTAGGTCGCGCTTCCCCAGTCAATTGCCTGTGGCGTATTGATGGGTCTTCACCGGATTTATCTTCTGCTTCCGCTGTGTTTCGTGTGTGCGAGGTCTTGAAGCCTCATTGTAATAATGAGACCTTTCGGTCAGTACTCTCTATTATTGTAATAAAACGTTGTTGGTGAAGTAATCATTTCTGGTTGACTGTGTGCACTAGCTTTGATCTGGGACTAGTGCTGTAATACACAGAGTGTCCGGGTTCGGAAATCCGGGGTCCCGACATCTGGGATCGGGTGACCGAACCGAACGCCTAGGGGGACCTTCCAATTTGCCGCCTTGGGAGGTGGCACTACTACTGCACCACGAAGGGGTAGAGCTGTAAGCATGGACACGTCCTGAAAAGTAACAGTCATCTCGCCCCACCGGAAGTGGAAGGTGTGAGTTTCCGGTCTCCAACGATCGATGAGTGCGGACAGCAAAGCCGCATCGAACTGCAACGCATGCGGCACATCCAGCATGCGAGCAATGGGCAACAAGCTGGTGTCTCGCAGTAGTCCCCGAGAGAATATCCAACAAATGTAATTTGTTGTCTCTTGCTGCCAGTGTGTTGTCTCGCTTGCCGGCCCTCCGAGTTTGATTCTTAGGAGCCCCCGAGAGCACTGGCCTCTAGACCATCGGTATATCCCACTACTGCGGGAACAAGTTAGTACGCAGTGACAAGAGAATATCCAACAAACGTAATTTGCAGCGAATGATAATAAAGTGTGCAACAAATGACAACATAATATACAACAAACATAATTTGCAGCGAATGACAACAAATGACAACGAACTGTGGAATAAGTGACAACATTGTAGCAAATAACAATAAAGTGTGCAACAAATGACAACATAATATGCAACAAACGTAACGATATGTAAACGTCCCAAGACTCAAACAAAATGTACACGCTACTATTTCCGTAAGATACATCGATACTGTTTGTTTGCTGAAGGAAAACAAGTTAGCACGCAGTGACAAGAGAATATCCAACAAACGTAATTTGCAGCGAATGATAATAAAGTGTGCAACAAATGACAACATAATATGCAACAAACATAATTTGCAGCGAATGACAACAAATGACAACGAAATGTGGAATAAGTGACAACATAATTTGTAGCAAATAACAATAAAGTGTGCAACAAATGACAACATAATATGCAACAAACGTAATGATATGTAAACGTACCAAGACTCAAACAAAATGTACACGCTACTATTTCCATAAGATACATTCAGAAGAGGATAAAGGTTTCAGAAGAGGATAAAGGTTGCAAGCTCATGTGCACGCATACACAAGATGAGCACAACAAAGGCCCTCACAAATTGAAAAACACAGAACCAATAGTCAGCAATGAAAAACTATGTGCTTCATATGGAGCGTTACTTGATGTCGGCCTGTTTAGGCACTGGCTAAAGGAATGGATAATCATCTTGCAGAGACTGTACTTTGGGCACCAAACCCGATTTACACACTGGTTGTCATCCATGTCATTACGGATGTGACGGCCGTGCTGTCGCCCACGACCGACGTGCTTCAGTGCATCATTCAGCACCCACTTTACCTGCCCTGGACATAGGTCCCTGTAGTGCATGTCCACCCCGTAGGAATGGAACTCCGTACTCCAGGTTTGAAACAGGTGCTGCATGTCGTAATACTTTGAGATGTAATGCATGGGCGCCTGGTGCCATACCGCGTATGCCGCGTACACATGGAAGCATGGCTTGTGTAGAAACTGTGGCTTGTTGCAGGTGCAAGATGCTCTCTCATCAATCATGCATACCTGCTTGCGATCCCCTCTAGTGTGACCCATCATGTACTTCTGTCTGAGACGGACCTCAAACTTCCTCCTTATGTCATCCATGGTATGAGCAATATGCGAATGAGTCTTCTCTATCTTCTTGTCCATGTAGGCTTGCATTACCTCAGAGAAATCTTTGCCTTCGTCGAGATGCTTCTTCGCCATCATGGCTCTATTGGCAAAGTATCCAACCGAACGGTTCCAACTCTCTTCCACGATTGCCGTGATAGGTAGGGATCTCACGCCCTTTAGAACACCGTTGTACACATCGGACATGTTTGTTGTCATGATTCATACCTTGCTCCACCGGTGTCATATAGTAGAGACCACATCTCCAAGTTAGGTGCATTCGACTGAACCTACTGTGTGAACTCCCCAACTCTCGTGGAGCCTCTCTCCACGGCCTTAGCTTCAGCCTGTTCGAGACGTTGTACATGCTTGCTGGTCTCCTGATCAAGCTGCCTCCACAAGGCCTCGAACTTCCTCTTCTGGTTCTGCATACAAAGCTTTTTGAACATCTTCATTAGGTCCTTATACTTGCCAGATGGGAATGTGCCATCCATCGTTAGCACTGGACGGAACCACTTGAACCCTTTTATTGCCTGACGGAAGGCCCAGAACACTCTGTCAAGAACAAAATAATTCGGGCCTTGCGTACCATGAACCCACTCCTTCCTGTTAATGTATGTGCCTAGGTTTGCTTCTGCAATTTGATGTAGCATTCTTGGGACCAGATCATATGCCTCCTCGTATGTCCCGAACATACGCTGCAGGACCTTCTGTTTCGCCCGCCACACCTTCTTGTAGCTGACATCGAACTCCACCATATTGGCTACTTCCGCCAATAGAAGCTTCGGAGAAATGGACATATCTGCCACCACAATATGGCTTATCAGCTCCGCAATATACGACGAGGTCATGTTGTGGTGCCTATGTAGTGGTGCCGCAAGCTCACAAGTGTGATCCTTCAGCACCATTATCTGGAAGTCCGTGGCAGCGCCCCTGAACCGCTGCACACGGACCTTGCCAGAATAGGAGCTGTCGACACACTTGACAATGTAGGTGTTAGGGTTGGACCTATGTACCCGATATGTTCGGCTAATGTTGACGGCGTATGTGGCAATAGCTTGTTGTGCAACACTCTTGTTACGGAAGCACTGCCCTAAAAGGAGTGTTCCCTCATTAAATCGCTACTCTGCCTCCTCTGCCCGTGGCAGAACTAGGGATTCCTGTCGGACACCGGGTTAGCAAACCCAGATCCTCTGTGATTCCACCGCACTATTCCCTGGATCAGTAGATAGTGCTCACAGATACATTACTATACATCAAAACATATAATGCGGAAGCGTAAATAATACAATAATACTTACTCATGGGCCGATCGGGCTAAAAACAAAGAAATGCAGCAACGGAAACTTCACACAGATGGGGCCCATAGGACTTGCCCAAAAGCAGTCAACTGGGGTTCGCGACCTAGTCCATGGCCTCTTCGTCTTCTAGCTCTATCGACCCCTTTTTAGCATCGCAGGGCTTGACATTCCTGTTCTTTCTGATTGAGTAATGGTAATTAAGCAAGAGTGAGTACGACGGTACTCAGCAAGCCACCACACAGGATGCAAATAATAATAGATGCAAAGCTGTCAAGGGAGGCTTGAGGTTCATTTAGTTGCTAAAAAGCATTGTTTTGTAATTACAATAAGTAAGGAAAACTTCTGAGACTTAGCAATTTTTAACTAAAATAGATTTTATAAATATTGATTGATAGAATGCAATAGTAATTGCAGAGTAGGTTACATCCACCTTTTATAGTGCATGGCCACCTCCACCAATGCTAGTTTTCGCCACTGGAGGACTTCCCTCCAGGAAAAATCAAAGTCAGAGTACATCCCTCTGATAGGTTTTATCCCACCCACAAATATGTTTGGAAATAGAACTAACTCGAGTAAGTTCCCATGTCCGCCCTTGACCGTGGGCACGACGGCTCGAACAGTTTCACACTCTGCAGAGGTTGTACACTTTCACCACAAGAGATAAGTCATCTTAATAGTCAACATACTTCCTTAGGCATAAGACCCAGATGACCTATCACAAAGCTTTTACCTTATTCCGGTCTAGCTAGACACCACCCGTTGAGGTTTCACCGCTGAAGGGTTCTATCCACCACAGTCAGAGGCCCCCTCTTGCGCCGTATGAGTACAGTCGGTCCCTGTATCCCACTGTGAGTAGACTAGTCTATCCTGGCACCCACTTACCACTGGTGACATCTGAACTAAACCTTTGTAAGTTAATCAGCTAGGTCGTACCCATATAGACTTGTGGTTGTACTGTTTTACACAAGGAGGTCATCACAAGATTCAGTCCTTAATTTGTCTAGGCGGTTCTACCACAATCCACGGGTTCTCGTGCGACATCGGCACCATCCACTCTCACCAACCACCCAGACAGGTATAACAGATTTTGAGGGTTTTAAGAAGCATAAAACAGCTGTAGCAAAATACTCAGCCACGTACATCCCATGACTGTGCCAAAACAAGTTCTTGTATTTACAAAGATTGATGATCAGGGCAACTAACGCCCTGGACTTGACCGAACTAGCATAGCATTTTAACGCAATCTATAGCTAGTAAATGTTACCATTAATATCTATGGTGACAAGGATTAAGTAATTCAAGTGTCAAGGAATGGCATATTAAATTTAATACAACAACAAGTGGGCATGTAGCTACCTTAAGCTTTGACATACATTTGCATAGTAAAATAGGCATGCAAGTTGGTAATTTAAAGCAACATAAATTTGCATAAAATGTGGGATCAATATGATCAAAGTGATGACTTGCCTTGCTTGTTTTACCACGGCCTTGATTGCTCTAAATCATAGCCTTCTCAGTCATTGATCTTAATTTACTAGTCCTCGTTTTTACTCAAGTCTTGATCCTGTTCGAATGTGTCGCCTCGTCGAGTCTTCAGATTCTAATACGCGGCAAAGAAAAGAAAGACCAAGTAAATCCAAATACTTTAAATGCCCAATTTAATTTAAATTACACATTTATTATGATTTGAGAATAGAAGGATGATTCAGATTAGTGGACTATAGACACAGCGGTAGCTGGATTTGAGTAAGAGAACGGGTTATCGGAATAGCTTTACCGTCAGGGAAAATTTTAGGAATATGAGGGATCAAAAGTGAAGATGTACCTACAGTAATTATCTGCTTTTGGGAAAAGAAGATGGCCATACTTGGCCAATTGGGGAAAGGCGAGGCTCGACCTTTTGCTTGATGACTTTCTTTTTATTGATTCACATTTATCAAGGAAATTACATGGGCCAAGCATGACTTATGGATAGATAAAAGAGTTTAACGAAGATAGTAGAGAGGGGCAGAGCTTCGTGATTTCAAGATGTGGAAGTTTTACAGGAGATGAGTATAATTTCAAATACTCAGTATTACTTTGATATTTCATGCAACACTATTTATCTAAGATTGCAACTACCAATTTAATGAATCAATAGTTTTAATAACTTAATTAAAGTATGGAGTTAATCATGTAACCAACTATTATTATGGACAAGGTTGGTTATTTTATTAATTAACCAATCTATTATTCACGGTCTGCCTTTTATTGAGTGAGTCATGAATTAACATGGATTACTTCGATGAAGCTATTTCTTTTGGTATTAATTATTTTCAACTATTACATTTGAATTTATGAGATAATGAGTGGAGATTTGGATGTGAGGCAAAGACTATTTTAAGTACTAATAAGAGAGATGACATGATCCTTGAGACAAGCGATTTATGGTTAATACTTCAGGTGACACAATCTTGCTAACTTTACTAAGTTCACATTAACGGATTTCGATTTAGATCGAGAGATGGTAGATATCATTTGGACCACTTGAGCTTTCGATAGAACGTGATATTAATACTTGATTTGTTTGAACGTCCAATTTGAGAGTATTGAAATTATCTTTATAAAGCTCCAAATATGCAACTTTAATTATTTAGGATCAACTTCTATTATCCTTAATTCATAAAAATGAACTTCCAATTAGTTTCACATTTTTTTCTAACATCAATATCCATCGGATCCACACGAATTCTTGTTATCTGAAAATAGACCATGCATAAACTTATTTTGAACTTTACATAAGGATAAATGTGTTAATCTCACTTGGCACAATATAATCTCACTTGGCACAATATAAACAAATGATAAGTTATTAATTTAATTTTGTAAATCTTTTCTTTATGAACAACATGAATAGCTTCTTATTTTTATTATCAATCACAACTTATTCTGATATATGCAGGAACACTGTCCATGGATTCATCATTTAGGCCCAACAGGTGAAGAGCTGAGCAATCATTTCTGGATGGACCTACTTGATAGAAGAGAGGGAGACAAGAAAGAAGTTGTTGGCTGGGCAAAGAATAGAGCAAGGGGCAGCAATAGCAGAAACAGGGGAGGGAGGCCGAGGTACAGCAGCGCCGGCGGCTGGAGGAGAGGGGGAAAGAAGGGAGTTGTGTGTAAGCATGAGTGAGGCACGGGAATCTCACCGGAATGGTTGAAGTAGCCGGAGGGGTGCCAAGTCGGGCCGGCGACGTGCGCATGCGGCGGTGCAGCCGAGTCGCCGTGGCGTGGAGGCTTTGGCGGCGGAGGGTAGTGACGGACCACGGGGGTGGCTTCAGGACACTGAGGGGCAACTCCTCCCGCGAGGAATCGGCCTAGGACCGCTTGAGGAGGAGGCGGCGACGGAAGTGGCGGTGGCCGGCCGGAAAGGGGAAAGCGCGTGCGCGGCTTGCTCGGGCGGTGAATTCCCAATTCCTTGCGTGGGGAGGTTCTTCAAGGAGGAGGAAAGGGAAGAAGGTGATCTCGGGCTCTTTTATCGGGACCCCGGATTTCCGAACCCGAACCCTCTGTGTATTACCGCACTAGTCCCAGATCAAAGCTAGTGCACACAGTTAAATAGAAACGATTACATCACCAACGACGATTTATTACAATATTAGAGAGTATTGACCGAAAGGTCTCATTATTACAAATGAGGTTTCAAGATCTCGCACACACGAAACACAGCGGAGGCAAACGATAAATCCGGCGAAGACCCATCAATACGCCACAGGCAATTGACTGGGGAAGCGCGACCTAGTACTCCAGGAATCCTTCATCAAATCCACACGCGAAGTAGTCGTAGTCACCTTCTTGAGCTTCGTATTCCTCTGAGTATTATTTTTTAGTGCAGCATGTGAGTACATAAAGTACTCCGCAAGTCTTGGGAAAAATGCAATAGATGCAAGGCTTAACAAAGGAAGGCTATATGGTTCTTTTGCACAAAGCAATATTTTATTTCAATTACTACCAATTATTTTCGAAGGCATTTATTTAGCAAAGTAATTGTTTTAACAGAACTATCATTAACTGTATAGTGAAGGTTCCATCCACCAACACCAACTATAATTGAGCAAGTTTAAAATCGGGTTCCATCCACCCTCTCGGCTCCAACTGCCAGGATCCCTTCCGAGAGTTCCCTCCACTCTCGGTATTCCAAAGTTTTGCTTTTAAAACCAAAACCAAAAATCTACCATGTGAATGCATTCCTTGCCCGCCCTTGACCGTGGGCACGGCTATTCGAATAGTTTGACACTCTGCAGAGGTTGTACAACTTTACCCCCCAGAGATAAATTATCTTAACAGTCACCACGCTTCCTTTGGCATGAGACATAGATAAAATATCACAAAGCCTTTACCTCACTCTAGACTAGCTAGACACCACCCGCTGAGGTTTCACCGCAGAAGGGTTAAATCCGCCCAATCCGAAGCCCCCTCTTGCGCCATATGAGTATAGTAAATCCCTGTCCCTCACTGTGAATAACCAGTAAATCCCTGGCATCCACTTTCCACTGGTGGCACCTAAACTAGACTATCATGAGTTAATCAGCTAGGTCGTACCCATATAGACTTAGGGTTGTACGGTAGTGCTCAGTCTGGACAATCACAAGCGTCGGTCCTTAATCGACTAGGGTGGAGCATACACTTTACAAGATCTTGTGCTTGCCGCACCAACCCAACCATCCATCCACCCTAATCTAAACCAACTTCCACATTTTATTTTATTTTAAAAGAGCAGTGGCAACTCCAATCACCACTAAATTTATAAACACAAAGTTATTACAATAAATCATAATTTCCCATTTTCAAGATTTCAAAGGTATTAAATAGCATGACTAAGTATTATACTACCATTCTAGCATTCACAAATGATTATAATACTCTCATTAACGAGACAAAGGAAATTCTAGGGTTACAAAGGTACATGGCAATCAATTTCAATTGAGGGCATAACAAAGTTGGAGTATCTAATACCTTAAGATTTGAACTAATGTTTTATGTAAATAGCAATGCACATATTTAAAATAATTAAAACATTTCAAAATCATAGGTTCAAGATGATCAAAGGAGACTTGCCTTCTTGCACGCTCTCTGGGTCTTCCTGCTGCGGAGTGGAGAGATCTTCGACAACGTTGGATTCTACGCGCGAAAAGACAGAGCAACAAAACAAATAAATACAAACAAAATTCAAATAAAATTCAAAAAGAGGCCATATTTGGATAGATTATGATTTTAGACGAATTTAGAAATTTGAATGGTTGAATTTGGAGTTAAAATGAGAAAGTTATGCTCATTTGAAATTCTCAGTTTGAATAAATCCAAAAATTATTAAATTTCTGTTAGGTGGGGCCCACATGGCAGAAATTACATATTAATCTTTTATTTTACTGTTTTCTCTGAGTCTATGACATGTGGGACCCACTGGCAGTGAGCCCACTGTGCTCAGCCTCTGACACGTGGGACCCATCGGGCTCCTGGACCCACTTGTCAGTGGCTGACGCAGACGAGTGGGGCCCAGGCACCAGTGGCCATCGCAGACCGGCGACCGCTGACATGTGGGGCCCATCTGCCGTGCATGAAAACAGAAATGCTCAACCTCGGTGTGCGGAGCCGGGGCTCGACGCAGCGAGGAGCCAAGGGGCGAGAGATCGCGCTAGCTGGATCGGTGGGAGGCGTTGCCTACCCATATAGGGTAGGTAAACCTTTGAGGATACTACTGGAGGGGCCGGGCAGAGGTGGTCGAGGCGGTGGTGCCGGCGGCGAGGGGTGGCCGGAGGGGTTCGGGGAAGACCAAAACGCATCCACGTGCGAGGGGTTCCGGCCGGGGTTGGCGAGGTCCGGGACGAGCGGAGGCGGCCGGCGACGGGAGGAGCAGCGGCGCAGCACGGGCGCTCCGGTGCGGAGGCGATCTGGCGGCGGGGAAGCCTGCCCGAGGGGTCGGGGAGGTTCGCACGGCCACAGAGATGCTCGGGGTGGCGGCAGCGGGCTCTGGGGAAGACCGAGGCGGCGGCGATTGCTCGTCGGAGTACTTACCGGGCGCGCACGGGGAGCTCTCGGTGCGGGGCACTCGGGGCTCGGGGAGAGAGGGGGAGAGCGGTGGGAGGTGGTGCGGTGAGAGGGGAGGCCGAGGTGGCTATTTATAGGGACGGAGGGGGGACACAGGCGCGCAATTGCTCGCCGGTGCTGGCGGCCGGAAAAGGAAGGGAGAGGGGAGGGAAGGAAAGAGGGGGCAGAGAAGGAAGGGAGGCGCGGGGGTTCGTGGAATTGGTCACGACGGCGCCCCGGGGTTTCCAAAATCGGTGGGAGACGGGGAAGGCAAGGCCGGATCCGCGGGGGATTCAGTCGCCGGCGCAAGAAAGGAAAGAAGGGGGAGAAAGAAAGGAAGGAGGCGACTCCGCGGGGAAGACACTCCTGACAGGCGGGGCCGGGCGGCAGCGGGAGAGGGGCGCGGGTCAGAGAGGAGAGGGGAGCGGGGTGCGGATGGTGCGAATCGCAGCCACATGGCCTGGAGGTGGATCGGGCGGCGGGTGCGGTTTAAGTGGGAGGGGATGGCCGGATGGCGAGCGGGGTGACGCGGCGCGCATCGGGTCGGCCACGCGTCGGGCGAGGAGGAGGGTTAGGCGGGGAGGCCGTCGGGCTGGGCCCGCTTGGCGGAGGGAGAGGAGGAACGGCCGGGATTAATCCGGGCGGCGACGTGGGCGGATCTGGGCCGTCCACGCGTCGGCCGGAGGGAGAGGGGATGGATTTTTATTTTCAGAATTTGATTTTGATTTTTCAGAAAAAGGTTAGAAAATTATTTAGGCCTCAGAAAAATATGAAAATACCTCCAACAATTCCAGAAAAATTCACAGAAGCTCCTGGAGATATTTTGGACTTAATAAAATTATTTCCAGCTACTGTTGGTATTTAATTTTCATACTTTAAAATACTTTTAAATTTAAAAATAGGTTTTAAACTCCAGAAAATTTAGAAAATCAAATAAAAGCCAAATAAAATTCAAATACTTTAAAATAACTTATTTGAAAATAAATTTTTCCAGAAAGCAAAGTTTGGGATGTGACAAACCTACCCCCCTTAGAAAGAATCTCGACCCCGAGATTGGGACGGACTGGGAAAAAGACTAGGGAACTCTGCTCTTAAATCCTCTTCACGCTCCCAAGTCGCTTCTGACTCAGAATGGTTGCTCCACTGCACTTTACAGAATTTGATGACCTTGTTTCGCGTACGACGCTCTGCTTCATCCAATATCTTGACTGGGTACTCTGGGTATGTTAAGTCCTCCTTCAAGTTCACTTCATCTAGCGGCATCTGCTCTTCTGGCACTCTGAGACATTTTCTTAGCTGAGACACGTGGAATACGTCGTGCACCTTCGACAATTGCGGTGGAAGTTTCAACTGATAAGAAACTTCTCCCCATTTCGCTACAACAGGAAAGGGTCCAATGAATCTAGGAGCAAGCTTTCCACTGACTCCAAAACGTCGCATTCCCTTGAGAGGTGACACTTTCAAATAAACACGATCCCCAGGTACAAACTCCAATGCTCTTCGACGATTGTCCGCATAGCTCTTCTGTCTTGTTTGTGCTGTTTTCAATCTGTCCTGAATTAAACGAACTTGTTCTTCTGCCTGCTTCAACACATCCGGTCCAAACACTTGTCCTTCTCCTGTTTCCTTCCAATACAACGGTGTCCTGTATTTTCTGCCATATAAGGCTTCGAACGGAGACATTTGCAAGCTGGATTGGTAACTATTGTTGTAGGAAAACTCTGCATAGGGCAAACTCTGATCCCAATTAGTCTTGTTCTCTAGGACACAAGCTCTCAACATGTCTTCCAAAATTTGATTTACTCTTTCGGTTTGTCTATCTGTCTGTGGATGATAGGCTGTACTGAAATTTAAATTTGTGCCCAAAAGTCCATGTAGCTTTTGCCAAAATCTTGAAGTGAATTGGGTTCCTCGATCTGACACAATTTTCTTTGGAACTCCATGCAAACACACAATTCTTGACATGTATAACTCTGCGAGTCTATCTCCCGAATATGTGGTCTTAATTGGTATGAAATGGGCGACTTTTGTCAGACGATCCACAATAACCCAAATTGAATCGTGCGCTGATTTTGTTCTTGGTAATCCAGTTATAAATCCATACCGATTTCTTCCCATTTCCACTCAGGAATTTGCAACGGTTGCAAAAGTCCAGCAAGTCTCTGGTGTTCAGCCTTAATCCGCTGGCACACATCACACAAAGCTACATGCTCTGCAATCTCTCTTTTCATACTTGACCACCAATACCTTTCTTTGAGATCTTGGTACACCTTGGTACTCCCAGGGTGAATTGAATATCTAGATTCATGAGCTTCCTTCAAAATTAACTCCTTTATTTCTTTCTTTTCCGGTACAACAATCCTTTTTCCAAACCAGATGATTCCTTCCTCATCTTCTGAAAATCCTGGTGCTTTCCCTTTCTTCATATTATCTTGGATCTCCTTGACATACTTGTCCTCCTTTTGAGCTGACCTGATTTGGTCCTCTAAAGTGGATTGAACCTCCAGAGTAGCTAGAAATCCTTCTTCTACTACCTCTAAATTGAGCCGTTGGAATTCTTCTTGAAGTGCAGGCATACTGTCTTTAATCCACAGCTTGGTACAGTAACTCTTTCGGCTCAAGGCATCAGCTACCACATTAGCCTTTCCTGGATGATAGTGTATTCCAATATCATAATCTTTTATTAATTCAAGCCATCTTCTTTGCCTCATATTGAGATCGGGCTGAGTAAATATATATATACTTCAAACTTTTGTGATCCGTGTAAATCTCACAGCGATTACCGATCAAATAATGTCTCCATATTGTTAAAGCATGCACTACGGCAGCAAGCTCTAGATCATGGGTTGGATAATTCTCCTCATGGGGTCGCAATTGCCTTGAAGCATAGGCTACCACTTTTCTTTCTTGCATCAGAACACAGCCTAGTCCTTGCCTGGATGCATCACAGAAGACTTCAAAATCTTTTCTAATATCCGGAAGCGTTAACATGGGTGCCGAAGTTAACCTCTTCTTCAGCTCTTGAAAACTATCCTCACACGATTTACTCCATTCAAACTTCTTTTCCTTCTTTAGCAACTGGGTGAGAGGTCTTGCAAGCTTGGAGAAACCTTCAATAAAGTGACGATAATAACCGGCCAATCCCAGAAAACTTTTGATCTCGGATACCGACTTAGGTTGTGTCCAATTAAGCACATCATTTACTTTCTCAGGGTCTACGGACACTCCTCCTGCTGAAATCACATGACCCAGGAAAGCTACTTTCTTCAACCAGAACTCACACTTGCTAAACTTGGCATACAACCGGTGTTCTCTAAGCTTTTCCAAAACTATCCTCAGATGTTCTGCATGCTCTTCCTCATTCTTGGAATATATCAAAATATCATCAATGAATACTACTACAAACTTATCCAAGAATTCCATGAACACCTTATTCATCAGGTTCATAAAATATGCGGGCGCATTTGTCAAGCCAAAAGACATCACTGTAAACTCATACAATCCGTAACGAGTAGCAAATGCTATCTTTGGTATGTCCTCTGGTCTTATCTTCAATTGGTGATAACCCGACCGGAGATCAATCTTGGAGAAGACACATGAACCTTTCAGTTGATCAAACAAATCATCTATCCAGGGCAAAGGGTACTTGTTCTTGATCGTCACATAGTTCAAGGATCGATAGTCCACACGCATGCGAAGACTACCATCCTTCTTCTTCACTAGCAGTACTGGTGCTCCCTAGGGTGACGAGCTTGGTCTTACAAAACCTTTATCTTGCAGCTCTTGAATTTGCTTCTTAACTTCAGCCAAATCATTTGCAGACATACGATAAGGTCTCTTGGAAATCGGAGCTGAACCAGGTACCAGGTTGATGACAAATTCAATTTCTCTGTCTGGCGGCATTCCCGGCAAATCTTCAGGGAACACATCTGGGTATTCACTTACTATAGGTACCTTTTCCAGGGTCACTCCCTTCAAACTGTTCAACCCACACCTATTTTGAGCAAATGTGCTTGACTTATACCTTACTTGGATTCCATCCAAGTTGGTAATAGTAACAGCGCGATCGGCGCAATCTATCTGTCCTTTATACTTGGTTAACCAATCCATACCAAGTATCACATCTAAACTCTTGGAGTCTATTATAATAAGATTCGCTAGGAACTTAACGTCATTTATATCTACAGTTGCGCTAGGGCAAACTGTGTTAGTCCTCATTTCCTTTCCAGGTGATTGGACTAGCATAGGGTTCTTTAGCAAACGCACATCCCAATTATATCTTTCAACAAAATCTTTTGACACAAAAGAATGCGAAGCTCCAGAATCAAATAAGGCTGATGCAGGTACTGAGTTGACAAGGAACTTACCCAGAACTACGTCGGGTGCATCCTGAGCTGCCTCCGCGGTGACATGATTAAGATGTCCTCTACTCACTGTCTGCGGAGTCCTTGGAGCTTGAGGTGTCCCACGGCCTTGACCTGCAGTTGGGGCTCGTGCTGGCGTAGTCCCCAAATTGAAACGAACTAGGGTCACAGCTGGGCGCTTCTGGGGACAGTTGCTGGCATAATGTCCCATGTTCTTGCAGTTAAAACACTGCACTCCTGCCGCTGAAGTCCTGTTCTACTGTGGTTGGCCACCATTGTTTGTTCGAGGTGCTTGCGGATTTGGGCGGGGTCCTGCAAATGGAGTCCTTGGCACACTTGACTCTGAAGGTTTATTGAACTGGGGTGGATTAGGACGAAATCGAGAACTACTTGCTCCTTGCTGAGCTTGAAACGTCCTCTTCCTGGTTTCATACAGCTGACGTTGAGCATCCTCTTGTACGAAGGCCTTGTTCACCATATGTTGGAAAGTTGGGTAATCATTGGACACCAGCTGCACCTTGAGGTTGGGATCAAGTCCCTGCATGAACCTCCAAATCTTCGTTGCTTCTGATATGACCTCTTCTGATGCATACCTGGATAGTTGGGTGAACTTGTTCAGGTATTCTGAAACACTGCAGTTTCCTTGCTGCAGTTGGTAAAATTCCCTCTTCTTCATTTCCATTATTCCCGTAGGAACATGCGCAGTACGGAAAGCCTCAACAAATTCATCCCATATGATGGCTTGCACATTTTGATGGGCGGCGCAGTAATTCTCCCACCAATTAGCAGCAATTCCCTTAAGTTGATGGGCGGCATACAACACCTTTTCATGATCATTACACTGAGCTAAGATCAACTTCTTCTCCACGTCCTTAATACAGTCCTCGGCCTCCAATGGATCCACTGAACCAGCAAAGGTAGGAGGCCTTGTCCTTATAAATTCTCCCAACTTAGACTGAGGTGCCTGGTTTGGTGCCGGCGGAGCTTGTTGCACTTGATTCTGAGCAAGGGCTTGAAGTAGTTGCAGTTGCATAGCCATCATCTGCTCCAAGTTGGGGGCTTGAGCAGGGGGTGGTGGAATGTTGTTGTCTGGCTGAGCATTGGCGTCACGGCTGTTATCAGGGTTGCTCCTTGTGTTCACCATCTGAAGCGGTTCCGGGGACAACAAAAGATAAGAGGGAACTAGCATAGGTAAGAGATTTAGGGGGAACTAAACCACATCCCAAACCAACACACAAGAAAGGAGCAAACAACCAACTTAGAAGAAAAACTTATATTGAAATCAAAATAGGTTTAAGAATGGTTGTACCACAAGTGCACATAGGCTTGGTACAGTCCATCTAGCACACCAAACATAATAAAGCGTTCTAAGAACGTGGACATTTATTTGGGTTCTACTGATTCAACCTACTACCAATCTTCCAGGAAGATGCGCTTCTCAGGATCCTCCTCTGGGTCCTCCTCCGGGTCCTCCTCGCGCTCGTTCACGTGATGCCGTGAACAATCACAAGTGGCCGAAGCGTGGGAACGGGTACGACTGGAGGCAGTCGAACGAAAATGGGAACGGGAAAGTCTGCGTCTTTTGCTGAGATCGCCGAGGTCGATGACGGGTGGCGGACTGGGACGTTGCACCCTCTTGCGTGCGGTGATCATGGTGCGGAGTCCCGAACGTCGAGTCGGCGCCTGGTTGTTGGGGATGACGGCTGGTACGGGTGAAGACGGCGTGTAGTCAGCTGCAGCTTTGAGACGTCCCAGCTCGAACTCGGCTGCCTGGCTTCGAAGAAGTTGTGCACGAAGAGTGTCGGACTGCTGGTACCTGGAAGTGAGAAGCATCCGAAGCTGTCCGATCTCCTCTAAAGCTCTAGTATAGGTTACTGCCATCGCCTGCGTGAGCTGCACCTGGTGCGACAGTCGAGGATCATCAGCTGGAATATCAAAGGGGTCCGGGTACCTTTGTCTTGCTCGAGGGGTGATGAAGAAGCAAAAGGGTGACTGATGCACAACATCCTTGTGAATGTGGCACAAGTCCTCTATTGCAAGGCGTGCTGCATCCTAGACAACATCAAAGCAGCGGGACCGGGGATGCTCGATAGGGTATGTGTGGGAGTTGAATTCCCCATCCCGTGCATACAGGAATACCTCCATCGACCAAGAGTCGCGATCCAGGATCCGTGTCTTCCGCCCCCTGAAGATGGGCGGCTGACGGTATTCCAGACACTGCATAAGCTGCCGAAGGAGGCTAGCAAATGCTCCAGTATCCTCACCATGAGAGTAATAGTCCCACGAGGCAGCGGAGGTTGAGCTGGCCATCTACAAAGTTGAAATAATAGAAAAGATTAGTAAAAAGTTTTTATTGAATGAATTTAAAGACAAGGACGAGATTCTAAGTAGAAAAGAGTAGAAGCAAAGGAGTTTATATATTTTTAATATACTCTTTTTAATAAATAATAGTCCTTAAGGTTTTGCCATTTCTATCCTAGGTCATGTCCTACAGTCAAGTTGGCTCCGATACCATCTCTGTCGGGACCCCGGATTTCCGAACCCAGACCCTCTGTGTATTACCGCACTAGTCCCAGATCAAAGCTAGTGCACACAGTTAAACAGAAACGATTACATCACCAACGGCGATTTATTACAACATTAGAGAGTATTGACCGAAAGGTCTCATTATTACAAATGAGGTTTCAAGACCTCGCACACATGAAACACAGCGGAAGCAAAAGATAAATCCGGCGAAGACCCATCAATACGCCATAGGCAATTGACTGGGGAAGTGCGACCTAGTACTCCGGGAATCCTTCATCAAATCCACACGCGAAGTAGTCGTAGTCACCTTCTTGACCTTCGTATTCCTCTGAGTATTATTTTTGAGTGCAGCATGTGAGTACATAAAGTACTCCGCAAGTCTTGGGAAAAATGCAATAGATGCAAGGCTTAACAAAGGAAGGCTATATGGTTCTTTTGCACAAAGCAATATTTTATTTCAATTACTACCAATTATTTTCGAAGGCATTTATTTAGCAAAGTAATTGTTTTAACAGAACTATCATTAACTGTATAGTGAAGGTTCCATCCACCAACACCAACTATAATTGAGCAAGTTTAAAACTGCGGGTTCCATCCACCCTCTCTGGCTCCAACTGCCAGGATCCCTTCCGAGAGTTCCCTCCACTCTCGGTATTCCAAAGTTTTGCTTTTAAAACCAAAACTAAAAATCTACCATGTGAATGCATTCCTTGCCCGCCCTTGACCGTGGGCACGGCTATTCGAATAGTTTGACACTCTGCAGAGGTTGTACAACTTTACCCCCCAGAGATAAATTATCTTAACAGTCACCACGCTTATTTTGGCATGAGACACAGATAAAATATCACAAAGCCTTTACCTCACTCTAGACTAGCTAGACACCACCACCGAGGTTTCACCGAGAAGGGTTAAATCCGCCAATCCAAGCCCCTCTTGCGCCATATGAGTACAGTAAATCCTGTCCCTCTTTGTGAATAACTTGATAAATCCGGCATCCACTTTCCACTGGTGGCACCTAAACTAGACTATCATGAGTTAATCAGCTAAGTCGTACCCATATAGACTTAGGGTTGTACGGTAGTGCTCAGTCTGGACAATCACAAGCGTCGGTCCTTAATTGACTAGGGTGGAGCATACACTTTACAAGATCTTGTGCTTGCCGCACCAACCCAACCATCCATCCACCCTAATCTAAACCAACTTCCACATTTTATTTTATTTTAAAAGAGCAGTGCAAACTCCAACACCACTAAATTTATAAACACAAAGTTATTACAATAAATCATAATTTCCCATTTTCAAGATTTCAAAGGTATTAAATAGCGTGACTAAGCATTATACTACCATTCTAGTATTCACAAATGATTATAATACTCTCATTAACGAGACAAAGGAAATTCTAGGGTTACAAAGGTACATGGCAATCAATTTCAATTGAGGGCATAACAAAGTTGGAGTATCTAATACCTTAAGATTTGAACTAATGTTTTATGTAAATAGCAATTCACATAATTTAAAATAATTAAAACATTTCAAAATCATAGGTCCAAGATGATCAAAGGAGACTTGCCTTCTTGCACGCTCTCTGGGTCTTCCTGCTGCCAAGGGGGGCGAGGAGATCGCTGCTAGCCAGTCGGTCGGGGTGGCGTTGCCTACCCATATAGGGTAGGTAAACCCTTTGAGGGATACCTGCTGGAGGGGCCGGGCAGAGGTGGTCAGAGGCGGTGGTGCCGGCGGCGAGGGGTGGCCGGAGGGGTTCGGGGAAGACCGAAAATGCGTCCCTGGTGCAGAGGGGGTTCCGACCGGGGGGGGTTTGGCGAGGTCCGGGGACTAGTGGAGGCGGCCGGCGACGGGAGGAGTGGCGGAGCAGCATGGGCGCTCCGGTGCGGCGGCGATCTGGTGGCGGGGAAGCCTGCCCGAGGGGTCGGGGAGGTTCGCACGGCCACGGAGATGCTCGGGGTGGCGGCGGGGGGCTCTGGGGAAGACCGAGGCGGCGGCGATTGCTCGCCGAAGTACTTACCGGGTGCGCACGGGGAACTCTCGGTGCGGGGCACTCGGGGCTCGGGGAGAGAGGGGGAGAGCGGTGGGAGGTGGTGCGGTGAGAGGGGAGGCCGAGGGGGCTATTTATACAGACGGAGGGGGGGACACGGGCGCGCAATTGCTCGTCGGTGCTAGCGGCCGGAAAAGGAAGGGAGAGGGGAGGGAAGGAAAGAGGGGGTAGAGAAGGAAGGGAGGCGCGGGGGTTCGGGGATTTGGTCACGACGGTGCCCCGGGGTTTCCAAAACCGGTGGGAGACGGGGAAGGCAAGGCCGGATCCGCGGGGGATTCGGTCGTCAGCGCAAGAAAGGAAAGAAGGGGGAGAAAGAAAGGAAGAAGGCAGCTCACGCGAAGACGCTCGACAGCGGGGCGGCGGCGCGGGAGAGGCGTGGGTCGAGAGAGAGAGAGCGGGAGTACGGACGGTGCGAGTCGCAGCCACGTGGCCCGGAGGTGGATCGAGCGGCGGGTGCGGTTTAAGTGGGAGGGGACGGCCGGATGGCGAGCGGGGTGACGCGGCGCGCATCGGGCCGGCCACGCGTCGGGCGAGGAGGAGGGTTAGGCGGGGAGGCCGTCGGGCTGGGCCCGCTTGGCGGAGGGAGAGGAGGAACGGCCGGGATTAATCCGGGCGGCGACGTGGGCGGATCTGGGCCTTCCACGCGTCGGCCGGAGGGAGAGGGGATGGATTTTTATTTTTAGAATTTGATTTTGATTTTTCAGAAAAGGTTAGGAAATTATTTAGGCCTCAGAAAAATATGAAAATACCTCCAAAAATTCCAGAAAAATTCACAGAAGCTCCTGGAGATATTTTGGACTTAATAAAATTATTTCCAGCTACTGTTGGTATTTAATTTTCATACTTTAAAGTACTTTTTAAATTTAAAAATAGGTTTTAAACTCCAGAAAATTCAGAAAATCAAATAAAAGCCAAATAAAATTAAAATACTTTAAAATAACTTATTGAAAATAAAGTTTTCCAGAAAGCAAATTTTGGGATGTGACATCTTTATATGCGAGCGCGCGCCTGGGGAAGTAATGCCGTTTGGCGGCTTTGATTGCGGTGGCAGGCTAGTGAGGGAGAGGCACCGGCTAGGTCGGTGGTAGGGGAGTAATGGAGCGAAATCGGGGGCGCTGCTGGTGAAACCAGGGGCGGATTCGGATGGCGCGAGCCAGCGGTTGCGGCGGCAGCTGGTGGGCGGCTTGGCGCGACGAAAGGAGAGGGAGGAGGACGGGGAAAGACGAAGGAAGAAGAGGAAGCAATGCGCCGGCTGGGATTAATAAAAATTCGAAACTGGGAAGACGAGAAACTGGGCTAACACACGAGAAACTGGGCTGACACACGAAAAGACGATTAAAAGGTTTTTGCGATTTTCGAAATTACAATAGTTCCCTATTTGGGATGTTACAATTCTGCTGTGATGTCGTCCAATCTGCACAAGACATACGCAATGTCGGTGGTTAAAACACCACCTAACACACCTCCCATTGTAGGTTCGCCATCTTCATGCTCTCCTGAACTGGCTGTTTCTACATCATCCTCCTCCTCGCTTTGCACTTCTTCCACCTGGTTCGCAAGGTAATCGTGACAATCAACACGGGCGGCCCACCACCTCTCCGCACCTTCATTCGCCTAAAAATTCTCCACGCGCCTCCACAGGTCTCCATCTCCCATTGACTCACTAACTCCTCCTTCACCAGCATCTTCATGACCGCCGGAGAGTAATCTAGGCTTTACATCTCCGCCAGCACCACTAGGGCCACCCATGGCAGATGATTCATACTGAACCCTCTTAGTATATATAACATGCAACAAGTGTACCATCATACAGCGCTACCGCCTACCACATACAAGCCTAATATTTCCATCTTAATTTCGTTGTTCCACTTATCCCATACAAATATGAATTGTACTTTTTTATTTGTAAATCAAATTTTTAATTCATTTACGGAGTGCGCTAACAAATTCCTATATAAATCAAATTAGTAATGTAATGTACTTTTTTTTCCAATTCTCTAATTTACGGATCTTACTTCCAAATTTTTGTGAAAAATAAATTACAATTTTTTCAAATTCTCTCCTAATTTGTATTATTATTCTTCTAGTTAATTCTCCAATCCAACTACTCATTTTTCATCATTTTTAACTTATGAATTCTTATGTAAATGAAATAACTAAATTTTTTCCTAATCTTTCATTTATGGAATCAAGCTCTCACAAATATGCACAGCAAGATCTAATATGTACACCATACTGTTAATCAATTAAGTGATTTTGGCTACAAGAATTAGCAATCATAAATACAAAAAGTTGTTACATATAAGGATAGAATGCAACAAGTACAATAATGGGATATAATTGAAACCAATTGTAAGACCTAAAAGTTTTCTCTAAGAATAAAAAAAGACCTCAGGAATTTGGGTGTGCTAGCTTTTGTGTCATTGAGAAGGAGATGGAGGATCATAATTCCATATATATAAGAATTGAGGGAAATATGAATAATGGGGGACTAGGGAAATTTGTAGGAGCATAAGAGACATGAGACATCAACCTTTTTCTCCTTCGGTTACAAGACACCAATTCACAACTCGAGGCTCCACATCATTGAGTAAATTAAGGAAAAATATGCTACTGGAAAGGCTTCTATCTTGTAATTAGTACATGTATTTAATGAATAAATATGAACAAAAAATTTGAGAAAACAAAAACACAGATTTGTAATTGAAACCATTGTGCATCATGGAAGTGAATAAGTAATAGTAGCTATAAAAGTGGCCCTTCGGACTAGCAGTGTGCTTGACAATGACATCATTGAAATGTAGTTACAATTGAGTTCACAATCATTTTACATTACAGTTCACAACAGCAGTACAAAATTTCTTCACATAAAATATAAAATACAATACACTACAACTACAAACATTTTATCAAAAAATACAATACACTACAACTACAAACATTTTACATTACAGTTCACAACAGCAGTATAAAATTTCTTCACATAAAATATAAAATACAATACACTACAACTACAAACATTTTATCAAAAAATGACATGCAGCAACTTCGTAAAGAACGTTTACGCTAATTACAGGCTAATCAGTACGATAAGATTATAGACGCATGGAGATGATATTTACCTTTTCTTGAAGCTCACGAGGCGATCTACAACTTTCACACTAGCCAAAACTTCTGATTCCAAACAAAAATGACTCAAAATCTTGTACTCGTACTCGTTTCTTCCTTCACTTCCCAGCCTCTCTTGCTCTGCAGTTTTGCTGCTCTGGCTAAGATTCTACTGTGCAAACCCTCAAATGCGGCTGTCCGAACCCTTTTATGCCGCACTCAGCTCACTCATTTGGAAAGGGACGGCCAAACCATGCGCGAAGAGTTGGCACGTGTGTATGCCATGCAATACAAAAACGAAAGAGCAAGGCAGGGGCGCATGGCAACACGCAAAAAACCAGCCAATGCCACGGACGGAGGGAATCTGATGATGCTTTCGACGGTTCGATGCGACGTGCACTGTTCACGGAGGGAATCATGCGGTACCCGAGCGCACCATTTCCACTGTTCACGCGTGATCGTGCGGTCGGGGACCGCATGACTCAGATGAACAGCGGTCGTGCGGTCCGGTACCGCATGATCTGCCATGTGTCGTGCCCAAGAGAATCGTGCGGTCGGGAGGGGGCTAGAAATGGAAATGCTATTGTTGGGGGCTAAAATTGGAATTCTAGTGATGAACAGTGCCATTTATGTCTAAAATTCACCTACATACTATGCAGCGTGTACACATGAGAGAAATAATTACCACTAAATAACAGCGTGTAGAAGATTTTGAATGTTGTTGTTCCTCTTTTTGGTTGGGTAAAGACTGTAAAGTAAACTAGTGCTAGATGATGGGGATTCCACGCATGATAATATATCGATGGATCTCTTGGCTTCGCTTCACTTTTGAGTAAACAACTTGGCGCCAAAAGGGAGAATGAGGATCAAGCTGGCACATCACAATTAACAGGACTAGTCCCCAACCCGTGCGAAAAACCATTATTTATCTTCTATATTAATAATATTTGTTATGAAGATTCAAAATGATAGGACAGCGTAGGAAATTGTGTTCTATTACAGTGTGTGTGCTCTTCAGTTCAGTAGTACTTCTAAATAATGTCAGTTTGCATGTATCAATGTCAATGTAAACCTAGTTACGCTTGCGGATGACATGGAGTATTGTACATGCGCACAATATTAATTTATCCTTTTGTTACTCTCAATATAAGATGCTTTTGAATTATTGTAGAAATTTTTGCACTGTTCTGACTATGTGACTATAATGACTTGTACTAAAAATATTCATTAAATATTTGTTTAGCCTTCTCCCCATAAGTTTATTCTATCTGTTTAATTCATCCCAGAAGATGCCATGCCAAGAGTTAAAAAACTTCTGCAATAAAATTTTTCGAACTGATCAATTATGTTCTTTGGAGCTCACTCAATTTGTACCATAAATCATGTTGTTTTCTCATGATTCCATGACTTGTTTGCTTTTCTTCATATATCCAAACTGTGCATTCCACACAATATCTTTGATCAAAGTTAATTCATTTGGATTAGACAACCTGCTGGATGACATCATTAATTAATCACTGCCATGGATCAAAACAAAATAAATTTTCGCTCAAAAAGAAACTAATTAAATCAGAAGATGATTCATGCCTGCAGCTAATGCCAACTTAACTGGCCGTGCAAAACTGAACATTCCTGTCATGAAAGAACTTTTTACGATGCATTCACTCATTTCATTTTCATATATCCAAACCATGTATTTTACACCACATCTTTGGCCAAAATTAAGTTATTTTGACTAAACACATTCTAGGACATCACTATATCGTATTGGGAGTATGAGCCCAGAAAACTTTAGAATTAAAGAAGAAAATTCAGATCAATCACCTGGTATGCGAGTTTCGCTAACTTCAAATATCTATTTTTATTTCATTATTATGATAAATACAAAATAAACATTAATTGTCCATATTTTTGCAAAAGGTGATGATTAGGTGGGTTGCGACAATATCGATGGCACTTAAACTTACCTTACTAGCCTATTCTTTTGGGCTATGAATTATAACTTTTGGCTGCCACTTATTAGTATAATGAATAGTGATTGTTGAGAGAAGCCAAAATTCACTGAAAAGCCAAAAAAATTCAGATCAATTACCGGGTATGCTAGAGTTGCCGCCAACTTCAAATATCTATTTTTTTGATTTCATTATTATGATAAATACAAAATAAACATTAATTATCCATATTTGGTTTTTTAAGTTTTTTTGCTGGTTCTTTTTTTCTGTATTCGTTTGTATTGTCCATGATGGTGTAACCTGTTTTTTTTCTATTTTTAAATTTTTAAATTTAGTTACGCCAAATAAGTCATCATTAGCTACAGTATAATTTCAGCCAGCTACAATGTGATTTTAACTATAAAATAACTTATTTCAGCTTAACCGACATTAACTCACCGCATCAGCACCGCCGCACCATCGTCCTCTGACCTCACCATCACTCGTGGCCATCTCTGACTTCTTGCACGTCACCGCCACTCCCAAGCTTCTTCTCTCCCATGCGCTCTATTGCATCTTCGACATCTCCAGCTGGCATGGCCTTGTTCTGCATAGCTGACTTGTTCCTCTTGCCTCGCGCTGCCGCCGCAGCTGAGGTCTCATCTCTGCCGCTAACCGTGACCTGCTCAACACGCTACTTGCAAATTTTTTTTTCCACTTTTGATCTCATATCGCTGTACGGTTGGGCAACTTGTGCTAGTCGTCCAACCATTGGACGATTTTAAATAATAATGTAATTATTGCATTAATCCGATGGAAAAATTGTGGAGTAAATGGAAATTTTGTAGGTACATTTAAGAAATCTTGTTTATAGTTTATTTTATAAAATTAAAGGACAGATAATGTCGTTTGATGCTCTTGTGATTTCTGTAGATTGTGAATGGTCAGAAACATGTTTGAGTCGCAATAACATTTTACGATCATCGTGCGTTATTGTAGTATGACAAATTTCTAAAGAATTTTTGTGAAGATGATTGAAATAGCAACGATTCGTAAGTAGGAAGATAAGTGATATTACGATACAATAGATAATTCATCCACGAAGGAAGATAAAGGAAAATACGTACACAACTAAAAAATAGTACATATAGCAGGAGAAAGATCCACTACTCACCACCAGCTACACCACCAACGGCACCTGCTCCGTCATTGTCACGTCCACACCTGGTGGTGTGGCGCGCGCACGCCGGTTTGGGCTTCCACAGTATGATTCTGACTTCACTCTGTATTCACTCTGATTTTCCCAAAACTCACTCACTCGACTACACGAGAGTATAGGGTATATATAGACAATAGGCCACACAAGCCACACACTACAACTCCGATGCGCCGCTCTGATCAGTCGACTCACGACTGACACAGGTCACTGACTCCACTGCGCCTCTCCGATCAGTCGACTCACGACTGCTACAACTGCTGACGACATAGGTCACTGACTCCACTTTGCTGCTCTAATAAGTTGACTCACGACGCCTGGCCCGATGACCATGGCGGCCGCTACGATTGCTTACCGCAACCGCTACCCAATCAGAGTGCTGACTCCTCGACAGACTGGCCGCATGACCTCAGCTACTCCTTGACCATTGGCTTCGACTGCGGTGTTGCTTTACGACCACTGTAGACTCCATTGTCAAGACCCCGGCGCTTACCGTACTGGCCGCTACGACCACACACACCATAGTCGTAACCGACCAAGCACAACCTGATCGTAGCCGACCAAGCACAACTTGGTCGTAGCCGACCACACATACCGTGGTCGTCTACGACTACACTGGTCATAATCGACCATTCACACAAGCGCCACGCGCTAGTCGTTACGACCACACACAATGATACCCAGTTACGACCATACACAACATAGTCGTAACCGACCACGCACACAACAACCTGGTCGTTACGACCACGTACAACGTGGTAGTAACCAACCATTGACAATGGTAGCTACGACTACCGACTATCGACCACGGTAGCCACAACTACCGACTATCGACCACGATAGCTCCGACTACCGATCATTGACCATGGTAGCTCTGACTACCAACCATTGATCGCGGTAGCTACGACTACCGAGTATCGACCACTCCTCCAATCGCGGCATCGACTACGGCTTGTCGACCGCGCCTTCGACCACAGCTTGTCGACTACGCTTTCGACCATGGCATCGACCACGGCTTTGTCGACTGCGCCTTCGACCATGGCATCGACCACGGCTTAGTTGACTGCGCTTTCGACCATAGCATCGACCACGGCTTCTCAGCTGCGCCTTCGACCACGGCTTATCGACTGCTGGCTTCGACCACTGTGGCTACGACCACAACACAGTACTCGACACACGAGTATAGTTGGCTACGACCACTGTGTAGTACTCAACACATGAGTATAATTGGCTATGACCATTGTACTGTACTTAACACACGACGACACGATAACGACCACACAGTACTCGAACACACCAAGTACTTTGACTGCCGATTAACACTGAATAGTAGCTACGACCACAGTACAGGCACGACCACTCAACAACAACAAGATTATTTCCAACAATATCGCATTGGGCAGGAGCATCTCAAGTTGGTGCGGATGAACATTTACATGTGTGAAGTGTTGCTTCTCTCTCTTGTTCAAATACAACACCAAGTCAAGTCTTCCCTATTCTTACAGCCAAGATATGTATTAAGAAAACGTTTGAACAAGACTTGGCTACCATTTGAGACCACAAGTTTTCTCTCCAAGTCAAGTCTTCCCTATTCTCACAGCCATTAATCAGTTGGAACTTGTGGTCTCAAATGGTAGCTAATGTTCAGTTGGAACTCCCATTTGACACGCAGGATCGAGGTCACTGCCTTTCACCTTCTCTTCTACCTCGTCTGTACCATTTGATACTCCTTTTCTTGAGCAGCGCAGAGGTTTACAAATCCGCGACTCACGATGGCTGAGATGGTCAGTTCTGCTATTGTTGGGGAGACAGTTAGCCAAATCGTTTCTGGTATTATCAACAAACATGAGGATAAATCGGATGAAGGTGGTAACATAGAGAGGCTGGAGATGGCGCACATCAGAATGGAGGCTGCACTCGAGACGTCCAACAAGTGGCAGATCACCGACGCGTCGTTGCTACGTTGGCGAAAGAAGCTGAAGCGTGCTGCTCAGGACTGCGACGATGCGGTGCACAGATGCAAGCAGCTTGCTCTGGAACATGAAGAGATGGAACAGGAGGTAAGGCAATCCTCGTTTCCTAGACGGATTGCTCATGCAACCAAATCATTCATCTCCTCTTTCGTCGGCCACAATAATGATGATAACTCAAGCAGCCTCGCTGTCCGAAGATTTGAGAGGCTCGCGGATGGTGCTAATGAGTTTATGAGATTTGTGCAGCTTGGCGGAACACCACGACAGTATCTGTTCTTCGACCCTCTCATTAGGCATATTTTTGCAGGCAAAACTCTACGGTATCAAATGATGCGTCCGGGAGGCCAGTATCATTACTTTGGCATACGGCCGATGAGTTTTGAGGAGCGTGGACTGGAGGCCACGCTATCCTTTATCTATGAAGATTGCAAGGTTCCCAAAAATAGTTTTCACCTCGGGTTTATGCTACGTCTTTCAGAGAGTACGGACATCATCGGGATTGCAGTCAAGTGTTTAAAGTTGGTTACGCCTCACTTCAAGTCTACGGCCGAAGTTGTTACCAAAGAGATCACTCAGCTCCCTACGCTATTACTACATTCACAGAACTTTCACTGGATGGTTCCGCCCAGATCCATTATGTTGTAAAGGATATGAGCACAGCGTGCCTTCATGTGGCGGTGGCGGCAGCAGCAGCACAAACACATTGAGACTTTCGAGCATATTTCCAGAACCAGTTTTTTCATTGTTTTTGCAGCGTCACATCTCACTGTCTGAGTACAACAACTTGCAGGGATCAACCACTGGATTTGACACAGCATCTTCTCTGGAGAATTTCCCGCCTTTGAAGCTAGGAATTCTCTTCGTACCTCATGATTCTATGGAAGACCCCATGTCTGCTAGAACTGCAGTTGAGAGCTCTGCAATAGAGGCAATAGATGGAGAGAAGCAACACCTCGCACATGTAAATGTTCATCCGCACCAACTTGACGAGATACTGCTGCCCAAGGCGATAGATTATCTTTACCATAATGCGGAGGCGACGATGTACCAAATGTGTTGGAGGTCTCAACATGGTAGTGCACACCTCTGTGTGGAGAAGACAAGCACAGCGATGCTCGGAGCACGCAGAGGCACGCTACAAGGTAGGAACAAGAGTAAGGTTCTTCAAATGCAGCAGGAGCAGATAAGGAAAGGGCAGTCGAAGCAGTTTGCCAGAGATTTCCTGAAACTATGGGTTGTGCTTTCGTCGGACAGGTTGCGGAGCTCGTTTACGGCATGGCTCAATATGTGGGCCTAAAATGAGTTCTCTGATGTATACTTTAGTGGACTATATCTATGAAATGACTATTTTTGTGGCCTATATAGATACAGAAATTTCATAGGAATTTAGGGTCTTGTGAAAAGAGAAAGAGATAAGAATTTTTGATCTGATTTGATCAGTTGTATCTCTTGCGGTCCTCCTTCCTTTAAGCTTTATGTTTCCTTGTTTAGCTCCTGTAACCTCCTGTAAACAGATCGGCATTGCCGTGTATATGAATACGTATGTGGCTCAGCTCGGCATCTGTATATGCTCGTAGCCTGAAACCAATCTCTGTAGCCATTGTTCTTCACATGGTATCAGAGCCACCTCTTCAATAGAACATCATGTCGTCTAGCTCATTGTTTTCCTCATCACCGACTTCCTTCGGCTAGGGGCGGACCTAGCACAAAAACTGAGTAGGGGCACTTAGCCTGCGCCGCATGACGACATCGGAGCGGCTCGAGTGGGGGTCCAAATGCTAAAACATCTGATTACTCCACTACAAATTCAAAGTTGACTGGGGGCTGGGCCTCCACTCGGCTTTCTCTCGGTCTGCCCCTGCCTTAGGCCACCTGGTGAACATAAAGTTGTCCTGAGAAAACTATCTCCTGTGGAAGGCACATGTCCTCCCATGCCTTTGAGGGCAGCGGCTCTATGGCTATGTGGATGGATCCAAGGTTGCTCCAGAAAAGGAGATTGTATCAATCTCTGAGAAAAGAGAAGAAGTACAGAAGCCCAACCCAGCCTACGAAGCATGGTATGAGCAGGATCTCATCGTGAGCTCCTTGCTCTCCTCCTTGTCTCCAGAAGTGCTGGGGCAGGTTGTCTTCACGTCCACCCCCGCTGAGGTTTGGACAACTCTTGAGTGCATGTTTGCGTCCCAATCGAGGGTGAAACTATGCAAGTTCGAATGCAACTGGCGAACATGCGGAAGGGTGATCAGATAGTGGCTGAATACTTCGGCAAGGTCAAAGTGCTTGTGGATTCCATGGCCTCTGCAGGGCACCCACTCTCTGATGAAGATGTGGTTTCATACATCCTTGTTGGGCTAGATGCAGCATACAACACGCTAATCTTGTCCATGACGGCCAGGTCTGAACCGGTGACTCTTGGTGAGCTTTACTCGTACTTCCTCAATTTTGAGTCTGCTGGGGCAACAGAACATGTCGATGGAGGGACACAGCCCATCGGCAAACGCTGCGTTCTGTGGTCGTGGCTGCAGAAGGGGCCGTGGTCGTGGTGTTGACAACCGTGATTGCCAAGAAGGCGGATTCAAGTGCAACAAGCTGGTTTGTGGTCCTAAAGTGCTATAATCGCTTTGATGACCTACCAAGGGGAAGAACATCCCTCGGTGTACATGGCATCGACCAGCTCCTACAAAGTTGCAGTGTGATTTGTTTCTTGTTTCAAAGGGTTACGTAAGGTAGCCAAATTTTCATCTCTAATGAACAAGTGATGTTCGTTTAGGGCTTCATTGTGATGCAGATACTGGTGCTTACGGTTCTTCTTAGTCATTGTGACTCCTGCTCTATTCCAGTTGTTGCTTCCATCAAGTCTGGTATAATCTGTAAGCAGGAGCAAAGAACGGTAGCTAGTTAGTTCGCTTCAGTCTCAGTCTGTTTTATTACATCCATGTCCAAGGATTACTTGCAGTCTAGCACTGTCTAATTCCCTACTTTTGTCCAGTTCAGTTCCGTCTGTTTCCAGCAATGGTTTGTATTTGCAAATGGATGTTGTTGTTTTTTCTTCTTCGACTGGGATCTGCAGATGGATTTCACTGCCTGAACTTTCAGAGCAGATGAGAATGAGAATTCACTCAGCAATGGTTCGGCTTTGCAGATAGATTTTCAGGGCCTGTTCTTTTTAGCTACGGCTTGTGGCTTTTGGGCTGTTTATGCGAGAGATTACAGAGTAACAGAAACTCACGTGTGATTTTTGGCGATATAAATGAAGTCGGTAAAGTATGTACTATAATTAACTAGTAGACCCTATCTTGAAAAGATAATTCGTTTAAAAGCAAGTTACTGTTTGGTTAGCCAATTTCCGGTTGTTTGGGCTGACTACTATTTTTCCTCAAGGAAGGCCAGCCGCGGACCACCCTTGGTCGTAAGTGGGTTATCTGCTCGGGTTACAGGCCTGGAAACAAATGGCCGACCTACCTCGACGGAGGTCGGTGATGCCGCCGGCGGCTGCAGGGTTGGCTTGGCTGAGGCCCCAACGGCGACGGCCACAACAGAGCGGATCGACGGGGACTCCGATACTGGGCTCGTCGGTGCAGCCGGAGCAGATGGCCACGCCGGCGAACAGAAGGTGACCGGATCAGCATCGCCATCGCCGAGGTGTCGGCGGCGGCGACGACCATGTCGTCCGTTGCAGTTGAGTAACAGCAAATTTGTTTCCACTAATTTACTTCTTGTTTTAATACGAGTATCCTCCGCCTTGACCGGCAGGATTGCTTTGCTTTCTTTGCTTTGGCGCCATGTGGCCGTCTCGCCTTTGCAATCGTTGCGAGATGTGTTTCCTTTTGATTGCTAAGACGACAATGTATCTAATCTCCATGCGGACCATGCCGGCCTTGGGTGATTATACTAAACTAGTAGTGTGCCCGTGCTAACGCTACGATAAAATACAAAACAAGATAAAGTTTATAAAAAATAAAACGAACAATTAGATTCATTAAGATTCACGTCTCATATATTGTACAACAAATATTTTTTGAACCTTGAGTGTGTTGTGCGTCCTCCAAGCCATACATTTGTATGAAGTTGGATTACTTTGGTACACAAATCTTGGTGGACTTAGATTAGGCATGACTGTGGGGGTGGTTGAGGGGGTGGATTTAGTAAAGATAATTTTGGTGTATTATAGAGTAGGGTAGATACTTGCTTGACTGTCTGCAAGGCTTAAGATAACTTCAAACAATTGAGTGGTACATGATTACATGGCTATTGCTAGTCTTCAGCGCATTCTCACTGTTTGACGTGAGAAATTACTCACGAATTTTTTGTTTCAGGGTATAAGGTACGGACGTGTCAGTGTACTAAAGTACACTGTTATAAGAGTGACCCCCACCTAAGCCCAGCAGACCGGTTAGAATGTTGTAAGACCCAAAATAGGGCATTTATAATGACATAAGCGCCCTTGAAGGGGGCACCTGAATGTAAGGGTATTATTGTAAAAGCACTCCCCATGCCAATATATATACCATCCAAGCCATGGGGGAAACCCTAAGCATTGATCACCTAACTCTCCACTACCATACCTCTCTCTCTGTTTGGTCCGTAACCACAACAGTTGGAGCCGTCCGTGGGGAGGATGGGAGAGCAAGCCAAAAAGGATGACACCGAAAAAAGCTTCATCATCGGCGGCCAAGAAGAAGGAAGGCATGGTGGGGGCCCGCATCAACACCAGGGCTTCGGCGTCGGCAAACGCAGGCGGGGATGACAGTGCGGGCACAGTGGCCACGAACGTCGACACCCATGGCGCGACGATTGACTCCGCCACCGCTAGCGCAACAGCCGACCTCGCCTCCCGCGTGACGGTCAACCCCACCGCAGGTATGACGACTGGCCCCTCCATAGGTATGACGGCCGGCCCCACCGCCGGCGCGGCGGCCAACACCGGCAGCATCGACCGAGTCGACGGGAGTGGTAGCGCTGGCGGCCACGTCGACGCGGCCGCCATCCCCACACCCGGCATGGGAGCGACGAGCGGTTCTGGCGGCAATGCTGACCTCGTCACCGACCCCGGGGTCTACCGTGCCGGTGCGACTAGCAACCTGGGAGCGCAGGTTGTGGTTACTGCTGTCCTGGCAGTGCGACCAGATGCGCCGATCGCCTCGGCTACGCCCACGGTGGAGAATGCCCTGCTGGCGGCCCTGGGTACGCTACAACGGGAGTTAGCGGATCTCCACGGAGCCGTGCAGGATATGCAAGAGGCTCGAAGCCAGCACACCCCGCCGGTGGTCGCGTCAGAGCCTACACTAGAATGGGCGGACAGCCGTGACGCCCCCACCTCCAGCCGCGCCCCTCTCCGACGCGTGGATCCAGAGTCCCCACTATCCGTGGGCTTGCAGCAGGCGGCGTGGCCGGAGGACTTCAAGTTTCCCAACGCAGTCGAGTCGTACAAGGGCGACACGGACCCCCGGGAGTTCGTGCGCGTGTATGAGACCGCCATCGAGGCTGCAGGCGGAGACGACACTACGAAGGCGAAGGGACTCCCACTCGCGCTGCAGGGGTGGCGCTCTCTTGGTTCTTCACCATAGAGCCGAACTCCATCTACGCGTGGGAGCAGGCACGCGACTGCCTCTATAACAATTTCCAGGGAAACTACGTCGAGTGCGTCGACGCGGATTAGCTCTTTGCCGTCAAGCAGAAGCCATCCGAAAAGCTTCGGGAATACTTCAAACGCTTCGCGAAGGTCCGCTGCCAGGTCAAGAATGTCAACAAGACAACCATCATTAACGCAACAATACAGGGTCTTCGCCCGGGGCCGCTGGCTGAGTATAACGCTTGAAAGCCGATAAAGACGGTGGCGAAACTCTTCGAAAAGAAGGAGGAGTATGCTAGGGCGGAGGAGGATGCGCAGAGACGCCAAGGGGACGACTCCGACACAAACCATGCAGAGGGCGCGGCGAGAGATGCAAACTTGCCAAAGGAAGGCTCCTCGAAAGGCAAGCGCAAGCAGGAACAACCAAAGGACGCCTCCGAGCGCAAGGACGCCCAACACAAGGACTCGTCAGGCGACAAGCCTAAGTGCGGCCAACAGAGGTCTCGAAGAGCCCGCTATGTTCTTGACATTGAGGGTGGCCCTGAGGACAGCGCTCCTGCCGGCCACGGCGGCAGGGCTCGTCTAGGCCGAGGGCAAGGGCGCGGCCGGGGTCGTGAGGACAGGGCCCGTGTGGAGTATGACGACCAACACCATGGGGAGTGGTGCGAAGTACACGGGAGGGGCAGCCACGACACGCGCGCATGCACCACCATCGCGGCACTTCGGCAAAGCGTCGTCAGGGATAGGAACCTTGTAGCGCGGCCGCCTGTTGTGGCACACATTCAGCAACGCCCAGAAGGCCCCGTGAGGATCCAAAATCAGGGGATGCAACCTCAGGAGGGCCTCCTGTGAATTCAGGCCCACGTGCAGCAACCTCACGAGGGCCTTCTGCAGATCCAAGCCCTGTAAGGAAACCAGCGCAGGATCATAAACATTATCTCCGGAGGCTCCTCGCTGGAGTTCACTTTGGCACGGCAGCGAAAGGCCTATGTGCGAAGGCTACACCATGTGGCGGCATACCCAGCACAGGCGCCGCCAGACTGGGCACAGCACGAGGTTACCTTCACCTCCGCTGACGCCGAGGGCGTGGAGTTCCCTCACCAGGATCCCCTGGTCCTTCAGGTCGCCATCGCCGGATGCGACGTCAAGCGCGTCCTGGTTGATGGCGGAAGCTCCGCAAACATTCTATTTGCCACGGCCTTCGACCAAATGGGGATCCCTCGGAGCCGATTGGACCCCTCGGGAATCCCATTTTAGGGCTTCGGAGGTCAGCCCCTGAGGGCGCTAGGCCAAATATACCTACAGGTCTCCTTTGGTCGGGACGACAACGTGAGGAGCGAGGACGTCACCTTTGACATCGTCAATATCCTGTACCCCTACAATGCCATATTGGGATGATCAACCCTCAATTCCCTCGGAGCAGTTCCGCATCACGGGTTCCTGTGCATGAAGCTTCCGGGCCCGCGGGGTATCATCACTGTGCACGGCGACCAGGATATGGCCCGGCGCATAGAGATCGGTACCCGAGGCCCGCGTTGCGAAGATCAGCGGAACCCGTCGGGCAAGCGGGACAGCATGAGGGCCCAAGGCGACCTCGAGAAGCACCCCGCCGGGCTCCCACGAGGGTCATGCCAGCAGTAGAGGCTTCCAGGGCAACATCCCCCCGCCATCGTGGCGGCGTCTGTCTCCACCAGCACCGCCCCCGTCTGGTTAGTGGTCGATACTCCCTTTTTGTACTCGCTCACCCGCGTAAACGGGGATTCAATAAAGTTCACCATTTGCGAAATTAGTCTCACTTCTCAACAAAGACACGCGTTCGCGCGTGCACTCTCCGTGAACAAAAACACGGGCATGAGTATAAACAAAGACACGCGTTCGCGCACGTACTCTCCGTAAACAAAAACACGTGCATGAGTATAAACAAAGACACGCGTTCACATGCGCACTCTCCGTGAACAAAGCCACGGGTATGAGTATAAACAAAGACGTGTGGGGGGACGCCTCCGCACGCACTCTACGGAGTATAAATAAGACGTAGCGTCGAGGTCCACCTCTGCACACACTCTACGGAGTATAAATAAGACGTAGCGTTGAGGTTCGCCTCCGCACGCACTCTTCAGAGTATAAATAAGATGTAGCGTCGAGGTTCACCTCCGCACGCACTCTACGGAGTATAAATAAGACGTAGCGTCGAGGTCCGCCTCCGCACGCACTCTACGGAGTATAAATAAGACGTAGCGTCGAGGTCCGCCTCCACACGAACTCTACGGAGTATAAATAAGACGTAGCATCGAGGTCCGCCTCCGCACGCACTCTACGAAGTATAAATAAGACATAGCGTCGAGGTCCGCCTCCGCACTCACTCTACGGAGTATAAATAAGATGTAGCATCGAGGTCTGCCTCCGCACGCACTCTACAGAGTATAAATAAGACGCGGATGTTGTCCCTGCACACTCTACTAAGTATAAACAAGACGCGGTGAGAGACCATGTGGTCGTGACCCCATGTGGGTGATGAGTAATTGACTTAGGTTTAGGTAAGTCGAGTTTGGTTTGTGTGGTTCGGACCATGTCGTTGCTCGGTGCAATGGACTCGGTCGGACTTGGTCATTCCTGGTCAAAGGGTTTAGGTTGCATATTCTGATGTTTTGACAGGTTTGGACTTCATCAATGGTAAGTATGATGCTATTTACGCTTTCATGTATCGAGCGGTGCTATGTGACGTGTTTCTTGTCTGTGTGACTGCAGGACGTCGAGGCGGAGTTGTGGTGAGACACGAGGTGACCGGACTAGACACAGGGAGGTGTCGAGGTCAGAACGGTCGGATGTGTTGAAGACGGCGGAGATTCGATGTGGTTGCGAGTCATGGACGACAAGGAGCGCGGAAGCTTCCCGGAAGGTGCACAAGGGGCGAATCGGTAAATTCGCAAGGCTGCACAAGCGGGAGTGGGCTCCGTTGGATTTAGCGGGCGTAACGGGGTGGAGACCTGTTAGCCAAGCACTATAAATAGGTGGAGAGGGCTGCATGTCTCCACATGGCTTTGGGAGAGAGTTAGTGTTTGATTGAGTTAAAAGAGTCTTTAGAGGGTTGTTTAGCTTTAGCTCTTTAGTGGTTGGGAGAGACAGAGTCTGTTGGTGCTTGTCTCCCTTCGTAGCTTCTTCCTCCTGAGTGTTCTTGTTGCCTCCTTCCTAAGCATGTAGAGAGGAGAGGGTTTGACAGGGAGAGGATTGAGTGGAGAGTCTTGTAATCATTACCTTGTTCTAATGTCCATGGTATCGTGACTCCTCTGTAATCCTATTGCTTCAATGGAAATCTGAAGTTTTTCTCCCGAGCTCCTGTCTCTGTTCTTCGTTCTTTTGTTTTTGTGGATTTTGAGTTTTCGCGATTTCTTGTTGTTTGTCGCTGGGGAGTGCCAAAATGGGTTGCTCTATGTTGGGATAGTGCCTCAAGATCATTTGATCAGTTAAAATCCCAAGAACTCATTTCTAATCTCAGATTTCCCGTTTTGAGCTTTTCTGTTCATGTGTTGCATTTCTGGGGTTTTGGTGCTGTTCTTGTTTCCCTTGGTAAGATGGCCTGATTTTTGGCATGTTGAGTCGTGAGGCTATTAAGTAGCTATCCTCAAGGTTTCGTGGCCAAAGGATCAAGGGTTGGGGAGTAATTTGAGTTTTGATGAAGTTCTTGCACAATTTCAGGTTTTTACCCATAATCTGAAATTAGTGCTCCTGAGGTTGATTTCTTGGTTCTCTAGAGCCCTCATACTATTTAGTACGTTTTGGTGTTGCTCTGGGCCAAAAAGAATGGGAGAAATCCATTTGGTTCCTTGATTTTTGAAGATCTGAAAATACTCTCGAAGTTCAGTTTTTTCAGAAGTGTTTCGGATGCCCTGGGAACAGGGGACCAGTCTGAACGGCCACCCGAAGCGGTCAGACCGGCGTTGGTAGACCGGTCAGACCGGCCCAGAGTAGGCGGTCAGACCGGCGTAGGGCGAGCGGTCTAACCGGCCCCGTCCTTGCCAGTCTGTTTGGCTTGTGATTTTAGTGAGTTTTTGGTTTTGTTGGTGCCTCTGTTTGCAGTGCCCTTGTCCTCTGAGTGCTTGATTTTCCTGAGAGCTGCTTTACTATCTTCATAACTCCTCATAGTTATTGGAGAGGGTGTTCTTTTGCGTACTTGAGTTGGGGGACGAATTTTTGAGAGTCGACATTCACCCCCCCTCTGTCGCCATTTCGGTCCAACACGCGGATATCCCGCGCACGCATGGATGTTGTTCCTATGCGTACTCCCAGGAGTATAAATAGGATGTGGATGTTGATGCCACGCACTTTACGGAGCATAAACAGGACGCAGAGGCCCCGCGCATGCGTAGTTGTTCCTACGTGTACTCTCCAGGGTAACGGTAAGGCTCAAGGCGCAGCAGAGGCTTGCCTCCGCGCGCACCCTGCGGAGTGTGTGCAAGGCGCAGCAGAGGCTCCCCCCACGGAGTGGGCGCAAGGCGCAGCAACTTCGACTAGGCGCCAGCTCCGCTGCCACCACCTCGAAGGGTAGGAGACGGAGTGCTCGCACATCTACTTCGGCTTGGCGCTAGCTCCGCTGTCACCATCTCGAAGGGTAAGGGATGGAGCGCTTGCGTGTCTACTGCGGCTAGGCGCCAGCTCCACTGCCACCACCTCGAAGGGTAGGGGACGGAGCGCTCGCGCATCTACTTTGGCTGGCGCCCGGCTCGCGCCACCACCTCAAAGGGTAGGGCGGGCGCTCGCGCGTCATCTGCGACTAGGCGCCGGCTCGCCGCCACCACCTCGAAGGTAGGGGATGGACCACTCGCGCGTCTATTTCGGCTAGGCGCCAGCTCCGCTGCCATCACCTCGAAGGGTAAGGGACAGAGCGCTCGCCCGTCTACTACAGCTAGGCGCCAGCTCTGCTGCCACCACCTTGAAGGATAGGGGACGGAGCACTCGCGCGTCCACTTCGGCTAGGCGCCAGCTCCGCTGCCACCACCTCGAGGGTAAGGGACGGAGCGCTCGCGCGTCTACTTCGGCTAGGCGCCAGCTCCGCTGCCACCACCTCGAAGGGTAGGGGACGGAGCGCTCGTGCGTCAACTTCGGCTAGGCGCTTGCACACAGGCATCGGAATGGGGTACGCGAAGGCCTACCTGGAGCATAGGCGTGTGCGTAAGCGAGGTCCTATGCATCTAACGGAGTCCAATGCGGCCGGAATAAGTGACGCAGATACATGCTTCACCCAAAACCCTTCTTGGCATTCGTCAAAGGATGTTTACAAGATGGTATGGTAAAATTTAGATTTGCAGGGGTCCTCAAGGGCGCAAAGCCGCTACTCGGCCGACTCCTCTTTAACGTACGACCGTGCCGAAGCCCTGCTGGAGGAGGCATGGGTTGCCCAGAAATCCAGTGACTCTTCGGCCCTCCGCCAACGTCGAAGGCGTCGTCGGACCAAGAGGTCAGAAAAAGCGGCCCCTCCTTATCAAGTAGCTGCCCAGAACATAGCAACAAGTGCGGTCAATACAACCGGATAGCTCACATTTCATTCGTAAAAGAGGGGGGGGGGCGCGTACATGGTAACACACGCCTACACACCGAAACCCGGGTGTCACACCTGTGGGTCCACCCCTTGCCCCGTGGCAGCGTCATCGCCTCCGGTGCGTCGTGGCACTCCATCAACCCACTCACCGAAGTTCTCCTCACTGCCCATGCTCCGTCGCAGCTCTAGCTTCGCCGCGGCCTCCCCGATGTAGCCCGATGTAGTCCCATATCCATTCATGGAAAGCCTGGGCGGCCCGGTGAGCGGAGCGTACGGCGCCGGACATCACCCCGGACCCACCAGGCATCTCCAGCGTGGGGTCTGCTAACTTGTCGACGTGTCGGCAGCCCCGGTGATGCAGCAGTGCAAGGGCCAGGCGCAAAGTCACAAAGGAGCAGTGGTCGCCGAAGGACTTGGCAGCAGCAGGGACAAGGTTGGCCGCGTCCGCGATGCGGCGGAGCGTTCGTGGCAGTTCCTCAGGGCTGAAGGAGCGAGGCAGTACCTCGGCGACAAGGCCCTCGAGGGAGCCCTCTAGAGCCAGCATGGCATCCCATGCCGCCGCCGAGGCGTCACCCAAAGCCCGGTCCCGCTTCTCAAGAGAAGCAGTGAGGTCCCCCTTTTCCTTCTCCAGCACCGCGACTTGCTGGAGCAACCCGTCCCGCTCCTCTGCGATTACGCGACGCGCCTCCGTGGTCGACAACCGCGCCGCGGCCACAAGCGCCTCGGCATACGACTCCAGGTGTCGGATGCGGTCGTCTTGAGCGGAGCGTGCCTCCTCGGCCGCGCGAAGGGCCTCCTCGCCAGCGCGTAGCCGGCCTTCCAGCGCTCCCCGCTCGCGGGCGTGAGCCGCTTGCAGTGCCCGACCAAGGGCGAGAGTCTGTTTTGCGAGGCAGTTAGTAAGCTACTACAGAGCCACGCGCCATTCAAGAAGAGAGAAGGACGCTCACCCTCACTTCCGAGGCCTCCAACGCGCCACTGAGGATTTTCGACCCGCAGGGTAGTAGCGCCTGGCGGTCCAGGTCCGCGGCCGAAGTATCCGTGATCTCCCGCCACGCCCCTAACACCTCCGGTCGAGCGGTGAAATCTGCCAAGCTTGGGGGCCCAGAGTCCCCTCGCCTTCGTCCTCCGCGCCCGAGTCGGCGTACTTTGCCGAGTTGGAAGAGGTGTCCGCCGCATCAACGGAAGCGATGGCAGTCGGCGCACTAGGTGCGGTCGCAGAAGACCGAGCCTTTCGATGAGATGGCAGACCTTTCCCCCTGGCGTCGTCGTCTCGACGGTGAGGCTGGCTCAGGGCTGGAGTGACGCGCTCCGGCACTTCAATCCCCAAGACCTCGCACACACGGTTTAAGCACCCCAGGCCTGCCTCCGTAGTCGCAGCTACGCGAAGTTCGTGCTCCGCATCCTCCAGGACGACCCCTGTAGGCGGAAGAGGGCAAAGCTTGCAGATAGCCTGGTAACAAGGGGTGCAAAAGCAACGCGCTAACAAGACTTACGAGGGTCGGCCGGCCTCGGTAGCGAAAGACACGGACGGGCGGACATTATCGCGCCGAACGCTTCTGGACGGCAAGCACCACCCATGGGCAAGCGGCGCAACGTCGTACGTGACGAACCCCTTAGCGAGATCGTGCATGTTGAAACGGGCGGCGATCCCGACGAGCCTCCGCGCCCTCCGCTTGTCCTCATCATCGAGCGGCGCGCTCGGCGTGGGGTTGAACGCCGCTGGCTGGCCCGAGCACTCAAGGCCGCTACCTGGCATGAGCACAGAGGGCAGTCATAAGCTCCCCGGCATGACAAGCGGTTGATGATGTCTAGGTACAGGTGGCGATCGAAGAGAATAGGCACAACAGGTAGTCATGAGCTACCGATTACGGTGGGCGGTTGATGGCGCTTGAGGTGGTCGACGACGCCTGAGTATAGCGAGCAGTCAATGGCGACCGGGTACCATGGGTGGTTGATGATGTCCAAATATGGTGGGCGATTGATGGCACCTGAGGAGATCGACAACACTTGAGTATAGCTGGCGATTGATGGTGATCGGGTACCGTGGGCGGTTGATGGCACCTAAGTGCAGCAAATGGTCAGTGACATCTAAGTACTGATGATGTCCAAGTGCTGTGGGCGGTTGATGGCCCCGGGTGTTGAAAGCAGGCGTAGACATCCAGGCCCAGTGGGTGGTCGTTGACGTCTGAGTGCTGTGGGCAATCAGCGGCAGTCAAGTATTGAAAGCGATTGGAGGTATCCGTTCTTCGATAAGCAATCAGAGGTGCCCGTCTTAAAGATGTGGTCAACGGTGACCATGTACGACAAGCGGTCAGAGGCACCTCACTTTGGCAAGCGGTCAGAGGCGTCAAACTTCGACAAGTAGTCGTAGGCACTCGATTTCGATAAGCAGTCAGAGACGCATGTCTTCATGAAGCGATTGGGGGTGTTCGTCTTTGAGGAGCAGTTGAAGGCATTCACTTTGATAAGCGGTCAGAGAAGCCCGCCTTCATGAAGTGCTGAAAGGCACTCGACTTTGACAAGCGGTCGAAGACACTCAACTTTGACAAGTGGTCGGAGGCATTTGTCTTCGAGCAGTGGTCGGAGAGGCTCACCTTCGTGAAGCGGTTGGAGGCACATGACCTCGACATGTGGTTGGAGGCGCTCAACTTCGACAATCAGTCAGAGGTCTCTGTCTTCGACAACAACTTAGAGGTCTCTGTCTTTGACAAGTAGTTGAAAGCACTCGACTATGACAAGCGGTCGGAGATGCAAGTCTTCAAGATGCAATCAAAGGCGCTCAACTTTGATGAGCAGTCGGAGATGTCCGAGTGCTGCGGTTGTTCGGGGAAGCCTGAATTTTGAAGGCAGTCATAAGCGCTCGAATATCATAGTGTTGGACCGAAATGGCGACAGAGGGGGGTGAATGTCGCTCGCTTAAAAACGCCCCCGAGAAATCGAACACTGATTTATCACCAGATGCAAAACAACGCAACTCACAGAAAACTTAAAATTAATTTCTCTGAATTTTGGAACGCAAGCGACACCAAAAAATTCACCATAAATCAGAGATCATCCAGTAAAAATTTCAACTGAAAATATCGCTGTTTGATCTGCATGCAAAATTGTCAAAGACAGCACCAAGAAGAAAATAAAAAGCTATCTCTTGCCATTGGGACCTGCTGGAAGCAAAAAGAGATTAATGCATGGCCGAAGCTTTCAATTGAGAAAAAAGGCAGTAGAATACTTAATGATTATCGAGTACAATCCAATACTTGTATTACTCCTCCAAATTCCTGAAAATTCAATTGGATCATCTATTTAGCCTATCTATTTAGCTAGACTCCACCAATTTATTTCTCCCAGAACCCACACTATCATTTCCTATTTAGGATCGACATGAATCCATCAATACCTTTATGTGTACACTACAAACATCTATTTCCTTTACTCATGACCCTGCTTATTCTTTCCATATTTTATTTTGTAGAAATAGAATTGCCACTATTTGAAATACAATACATAAAATTTCCTGAGACCTAGCAGCTTTGGAACAAAACATAATGTTCAAGGAATATTAACATGATTTTCCATACATATGGCATCACACCATATGCCTAATATCACCATAACTTTCCCATACATATGGCATCACACCATTTGACATCTTTCAGCGTTATAGCCGCTTAACTTACCACTGGGACGACACCCAGGACAACTCAAATCAGGGCTTTCCACTGCCCTCCACTTTTCCATTCCCATTTTCTAAACATTTTTAAATAGAACTATATCTAGTTAAGTTCTCATGTCCGCCCTTGACCGTGGGCACGGCTATTCGAATAGTTTTTGACTCTACAGAGTTTGCACACTTTACCCACAAGAGACAGTTCACTCGTTGCCCCACACGATTCCTTAGTCGTGCGGTTGAGTAAACCATCACAGTAACCGCTCAAAGTACCTCGCCCCTTCCATCATCTCACCCTATGGGTCGTTCCCATTTGCGGTGGGTCCCATACGTTGTGCGGGATGTTCTCCTTCTGAACGCCTAGCAGATGACTACCACACTGCTAGCACGCCACAGCAGAACCTCACCCTCCGCGGGTGTCCCATTCAAGCCTGACACACAGACAGCCGCTTGCACCACTTCACTCCTCCACTGATGATGATGACTTTCAGGGTCCGGTAAATTTACTAGGCCAAGTTGTACTTTACAGACTTGTGGTTGTACTTATTTTACACAGGAGGTCATGACAAGATTCAGTCCTTAGGGTTATCTCAGGCGGTTCTACCACAAACCACACTCGTGCACACCGCACCATACCCCGAACCATCCGCCTGCACAAATAAGCAATTTGAGATTTTTGGGAGTATAAAATAATCATATCCAACATACACCAGTCATTACCACCATGACTGCCCAACCACATTTTCTCATGATTAAAGTGATGCTTGGACGTTCTTACTCCCACAAGTATCTAAGCAAACTAAGCATGGCATATAATTATGGACTTATTTTCAAAAGGTTACGATTATAATTTTGCTAGGCGACAAGGTTCTCATGTTCAAATATTCCAAAGGAGGGGCAATACTAATCAAGTTAGATAATAGGCATTTAACTAGAATTCTAAATTAAACATGGATTTGCATATAAAATAACAGCATGCAATTTGATAATTTAAACAAAAGTAATTTGCAGAAAATGTAGGTTCAACATGATCAAAGTATTGACTCGCTTGCGCGTTTATCATGGTCTTGAGTTCACACAATGCTTTTCTTGAACTTCTGGTCTTTATCTTCACTTCGATCTTGATCTCACTTGATCCATTGAATCTTCAAGGCTCCAGTTTCTAACTACGCGATAAGCGACTGAATCCAAATAAAAGCAAATAACTCAAGAGATCCAAATAAATCCAAATAACTTAAATGCCAGATTTAATTTAATTTATACATTTATTACGATTTGGAAATGGAAGGATGATTCAGGTTAGTGCGCTGCAAACACAGTGGTAGATGGATTTGAGTGAGAGAACGAGTTATTTGAATAGCTTTACCGTGAGGGAAAATTTTAGGATATTAAGAGATCCAAAGTGAGAAGCTATCTACAGGAATTATTGGCTTTGGAAAAGAAGTGGCCAAACATAGCCAATTGGAGAAAGACGATGTTCGATCTTTTACTTGACACCTTTCTTTTAATTTATTTACATTTATCAAGGAAGTTCCATGAGCTAGGTTAGACCTATGATTCGGTGTACAAGTTTTAGCTGAGCTTTGTTTTTGTCGAGCGCTAATATTCGGGTCATTTTGGCTTACCAAATTAATTTTAGGGTCTAGGTGTACAACACTTTATGGGGTGTTATTTTATGTATCCTCAGTTTTACTAAGCCTTTTTCAATCTTGAATTAGGATTCAATTCTATGGGCCATATCTGGTCATTTCACGCTCATCATTATTATTTTTCAAATCTAGTATTAAGATTTAATTAATGGTACCATTATTATTTTATCTAGGCTTTAGTTCTTGTTATACTTAATGTTATTTCTAATTTTAGTCTAAAGTTAGCAATATGAGTAATACTTGATATGTATCATTTTATGTAACCCTAATTACTCAAGTTAATGGCTAAATGTTTACTTTAGGGTGTGTATAGGTCTATGAGATCATTTTGGTATTTGAGGGCCTAGGGCTACTATATTTTAGCACATGTATATCATTATGACATTTTAATTTGAATACTCTTCAAAACTACGATCACGATATTTTATCCTTTTATAAGTCGAGCTGCTATACATGTGTACATTTTGTCACCATTATTAACTAAAGCTACCATTTATGATTTTATGAGTGGCGGTGTATTAATGATAGCATTTATATATTTTAGTGGGGTCTACAATGAGCATAAAATTGTATTGTTATATTTACTAGTAAGTCGCGTACATGTCACTGCATTTTGCTAACCACTTATTTACATATACATATAGGTGCTTATTCACTCAGAAAGTCTCTGCACTTTAGTTGTTATTTGGCTTAGGTTTTTCATTATTTAACAATGAAAGTTTATTCTAGTCGCTAGGATTAAAGTCAATATTTTATGGACTAACTTTGCAAATGGTTAATTTCTACATCATTCTCTAGTGTGCAAGGATTCATGATTCATTGCGTAATAACTTTTATTTGTTAGGTATCATTCCATGTTCATTCCATGTGAGCATTTATTTATATTATAATCCCATTGATTCTTTCAATTGGTAAAGATTTACCCTAATTACTCAATTTGTTAATTATGCCTTTGGTTAATAGCTAGGCTTTTAGAGCAATTACTAATAGCACAAGAGTCACTAACTTATGATATCGATACATGATTTTATATTTTATAGTTCATTTGTACCTAATAAAATTTTGAAATTTTACAAATTATTTTCGATTTTTGTTTGCCTTTTCCTCCTTTGGATGTGCTAGCAAAAATATGCAAAAACCTATTTCTAAATTGCGCGGAAGGATTGACGCGGGAGAGGGGTGAGTTTCAGCGCTGCCAGCCACTCGGTTGGACTATATTACCTGATAGCAAGAGGCCAAAAAAAAAACCACTTGAACCAATAGTGTGGGCGTTGGAGCAGAGGATTCTCGGGCAGCCATGGCCGACGGTGGCGCCGGCGAGGGGCGGTCGGAGTGGGGATAGTGACGGCAAAAATGCATCTCTCGGGGGCACGGGGTGCTGGTGGAAGGGCCGGCGGTCCGGGGAGCCTCGGGACGGGCCGGCGGCGAACACAGGCGGCGGCGCAGTGGGAGTCATCGTGGCCGGCGAGCTCGGGCGGCCTTGGGCTTCGATCGAGGGTTGGAATGGCTTCGGCGAGCTCCGGTGTCGCTCTCACCGAGAGGAATCGGACTGGGGTGGAGCCAATCGGCGATGAGCTCGATCACCGGAGTTGGAGAAGAGATGAGCTCCGGCGAGCTGTGGAACACGAGAACCCGATTGCTCGTGATAGCAAGAGGAGGTGCGGGAGTCCGTTGGCGCCACCACTGGCTTTATAAGAGGCGGAGCGGGGCTGGCGACGTGGGAGGCGTGCGGCGGCTGGTGCTCGGGTGAGGGAGGAGGGCGGCCGGGGAAGGAAGGAAGATGGCGTGGGAAGCAAGGGGAGGTCGGGGCCTACTTGTAGCCGCGGAGGGGTGCATTGTGGCGACACCGTGCCGACGCCGAGTCACAAATCGCGCGGCATGGACGACGGTGTGGCGTCCCGACGACGGAGGGGCGTGGGCGGCGTGCGCGCAGCGGAACGGCGTGCAGCGCGAGCTTGGTAGCGCGGAGCAGCGGCGTGCGATGATGGGAGCGATTGGCGGCGGGCGGGCCGCCGACGAGCCGGCGAGAGCAATGAGGTGACGGGAAAAAGAAAAGGGGAAGAAGAGGCTTGCTCTGGGGGAAAAAAAGGAAAAGGGTAGGAGGCGGGCCCGCTGGCAGTGAAAGAAGAGAGGGAGGGGAAGAACGGGTCCGCAGAAAGGGGAAATCGGGAGAGAGAGGGAGAAGAGAGGGGCCCACATGGCAGTGTGAAGGAAAGAAGGAAATGAGGGGAAAAACAGGGAACACCTTTAAATTTGGATTTTTGGTTTAGATTTTTATAGGTGTATTCTAATATTCTTTTTGGATTCAATTTACTGACCTGAATTTGAACCCAAGATTTTTGGTATTTTGATTCTTAGAGTTTTTAAACTCACATTTAAATTATTTCTTATATTGTATTTAGGATTTATTTCTAGTTATCATTTTGCTCAGCACAAAACTCAGGGAAAACTCAAATAAATTGTGGAACCAAAATTCGAATGCCAGTAAATTGCAAATAAAAATTTTGAATTGCTCAAATTTTCAAACATCCAAAATTCAGGATGTTACAAACCTACCCCCCTTAAATGAATCTCGACCCCGAGATTCCGGTAGAGCAGAAAGAATGGAGGTGGGTTATATTGGCTAGCAATGGGTTTCGGGGTGTTGCTTGGCGTATAGTTCTTGAGCTCCACAGAGGAAAGAAAATCTGCGCAATAGGGGTTAGTACTTGTAGAAGTCAAAAGGAAAGAGAGAAACCTTGTTCTCTTGGATAGGTCGTAGACTTCCCAATACTTGCTCTTGATGTTGTTGTCTTCTTATTATCGTAGAACGGAGTAGTTGCATCGCCTATTGGACATACGGTTGCAAAGTTTCATCTTGATAGATGAGTAGCGATAGTTTGTGCCCTTAGTGGTAGAGGGCCTTATGAATACAAAAGTGACGATGGTCCTTATTATTGTAAGGTTCCCGATCTTGCAAGTCTTCTTGTACTGGTTCAATTAGTTCTAAGTCCAGGTTGTCGCACCTCCAATATATATACCATAGTAGTTCTTCGACATTTTGTCTCTTAGTGCTACCCCCCTTAAAATGGGTATCACTAGTAATTTTTCATCTCTTCCAAATCCAGGCATGATGGGTCCTCCGGGTAAGTAAGGAGAGAATGTTGGCAGAGCAGAGCCTCGAGTCCTAGTCCTTGGCTATTATTCACTTTGACTCAGTAGACCTAACTGGATTTGCAGCAACAGGATGAGTGGGAAAAGCATGAGGTGAGGATTGAGTCATGGGGATAAGGTGACCTAACCCATCTTAACTTTTAAAAGAGAGCTCCCAAAGAGTTGGGGCAGTACAAAATCACATAGGCTTTCAAAAACAAGCTTTCCCATGACTGCGAAATAGGACGCCCAAAGGAAAGAAGGCAGTGCACAGGGTCCAAATAGAATTCTTGCAACAATGCATCGTCTACTCGGGGGCACACATAAGAGGGCGTAGGGTCCATACACAGCCCGTTTAAAACGAGACCACTTATCTTCATGACCATCTTCGACGTTCCTAACCTTAAATTTTTGGAGTAAGGGTACGAGGAGAGGAACAAAATTTTCCTTTTGAAATCAATAGAAAGAAGAGGGAAGTATATGGGGTAATTTTATTGATATCAGCACTCACTCTGGGTTGTCATTTTGAATTCGGGGTAAGAGAACTGCAGAAGTAAAAATGGCTAAGACAGCATATAGATGAGGAGGAATCATCTAAGAGAGATGAGATTGAGCAATGTAACTTATATTTTTGGAAATAATATTTTAAAGAAATATTTCTAGTCATGAAACTAACGGCCGAGCTAACTAGGTCACGACTGCAATGATATGCTCGATACCATCATTTGTAAGGGCCCGGATATTACAATCCGAACCCTCAGTGATTTTCTCGCACTATTCACTGGATCGTAGATAGTGCTCACGATTGCAGTAATGAATATCAAAATACATATCATGCGGAAGCGTAAATATAGTAATAGACTTACTCATGGGCGATTAGGCGAAATCAATAAATTGCAGCGGTGGAAGAACGAGCACAGGTGGGACCTTCAGACATGCCCACAGCAGCCAACCGGAGGTTTGCGACCTAGCCCTTGACATCATCATCTTCTCGCCGGCTTGTCCAATCTTGTTGCCGAGGCGAGGTGATTTGATTCTGATTCGTATTTTGTCACAAAGCGAGCATGAGCACTCCGACCCGTGCTCGCGAGCCAATACACTGAATGCAAATAAATAGTATGCATGGCTAAACAAAGGAGAGGCTCGGGTTATTTTATTTGCCATAAAACGCGTTTTGTAGCATTTCTATTATTAAATCATATTGTTGTTTTTGTGACCTAAAGACTCCTCACCGCAAATGACATCATTGACTTAATCCACCAAAGACTCACGCTCTTTATTTACTGCTGTCTAAGACTCCCAACAGCGATTGCCGTAATTGACTTAATCCACCGAAATTACACTCTCTTTATTGAGTGCTGTCTAAACTCCAAACAGTCTGTGTCATCCTCTATTCGATCCACCGATCATATTCTTTCTGTAATGGTTGTTGTCTAAGACTCCAAACAGCAAATATCATCAATTACCAATCCACCAATCAATTGTTTTCCTAAAACTCCAAACAGCGAGTGACATCATTTAAATGATCCACCGACTACACACATTTTATATTGATTGCTGTCTAAAACTCCAAACAGCGAGTGACATCACCTAATTAATCCACCGAACATTCTCATCAAGTTTGTCTAATAATCCATTCCTTTTATTATTGATTCAAATCCACCAAGAATATCATTGATTAATTCTACGATCCACTAGTATCCTCCCACCAAGTAAATCACTAATCAGAACTACAATCCAATACTTGTATTACTCCTCCAAATTCCTGAAAATTCAATTGGATCATCTATTTAGCCTATCTATTTAGCTAGACTCCACCAATTTATTTCTCCTAACCCACACTATCATTTCCTATTTAGGATCGACATGAATCCATCAATACCTTTATGTGTACACTACAAACATCTATTTCCTTTACTCATGACCCGCTTATTCTTTCCATATTTTATTTTGTAGAAATAGAATTGCCACTATTTGAAATACAATACATAAAATTTCACGAGACCTAGCAGCTTTGGAACAAAACATAATGTTCAAGGAATATTAACATGATTTTCCATACATATGGCATCACACCATATGCCTAATATCACCATAACTTTCCCATACATATGGCATCACACCATTTGACATCTTTCAACGTTATAGCCGCTTAACTTACCACTTGGGGCGACACCGGGACAACTCAAATCAGGGCTTTCCACGCCCTCCACTTTTCCATTCCCATTTTCTAAACATTTTTAAATAGAACTATATCTAGTTAAGTTCCCATGTCCGCCCTTGACCGTGGGCACGGCTATTCGAATAGTTTTGACTCTCTGAGTTTGCACACTTTACCCACAAGAGACAGTTCACTCGTTGCCCACACGATTCCTTAGCCGTGCGGTTGAGTAAACCATCACAGTAACCGCTCAAAGTACCTCGCCCCTTCCATCATCTCACCCTATGGGTCGTTCCCATTTGCGGTGGGTCCCATACGTTGTGCGGGATGTTCTCCTTCTGAACGCCTAGCAGATGACTACCACACTGCTAGCACGCCACAGAGAACCTCACCCTCGCGGTGTCCCATTCAAGCGACACACGAGACACACCGCTTGCACCACTTCACTCCTCCACTGATGATGATGACTTTCAGGGTCCGGTAAATTTACTAGGCCAAGTTGTACTTTACAGACTTGTGGTTGTACTTGTTTTACACAGGAGGTCATGACAAGATTCAGTCCTTAGGGTTATCTGGGCGGTTCTACCACAAACCACACTCTCGTGCACACCTGCACCATACCCCCGAACCATCCGCCCAGACAAATAAGCAATTTGAGATTTTTGGGAGTATAAAATAATCATATCCAACATACACCAGTCATTACCACCATGACTGCCCAACCACATTTTCTCATGATTAAAGTGATGCTTGGACGTTCTTACTCCCACAAGTATCTAAGCAAACTAAGCATGGCATATAATTATGGACTTATTTTCAAAAGGTTACGATTATAATTTTGCTAGGGCGACAAGGTTCTCATGTTCAAATATTCCAAAGGAGGGGCAATACTAATCAAGTTAGATAATAGGCATTTAACTAGAATTCTAAATTAAACATGGATTTGCATATAAAATAACAGCATGCAATTTGATAATTTAAACAAAAGTAATTTGCAGAAAATGTAGGTTCAACATGATCAAAGTATTGACTCGCCTTCTTGCGGTTTACATGGTCTTGAGTTCACACAATGCTTTTCTTGAACTTCGGTCTTTATCTTCACTTGATCTTGATCTCACTTGATCCATTGAATCTTCAAGGCTCAGTTTCTAACTACGCGATAAGCGACTGAATCCAAATAAAAGCAAATAACTCAAGAGATCCAAATAAATCCAAATAACTTAAATGCCAGATTTAATTTAATTTATACATTTATTACGATTTGGAAATGGAAGGATGATTCAGGTTAGTGCGCTGCAAACACAGTGGTAGATGGATTTGAGTGAGAGAACGAGTTATTTGAATAGCTTTACCGTGAGGGAAAATTTTAGGATATTAAGAGATCCAAAGTGAGAAGCTATCTACAGGAATTATTGGCTTTGGAAAAGAAGTGGCCAAACATAGCCAATTGGAGAAAGACGATGTTCGATCTTTTACTTGACACCTTTCTTTTAATTTATTTACATTTATCAAGGAAGTTCCATGAGCTAGGTTAGACCTATGATTCGGTGTACAAGTTTTAGCTGAGCTTTGTTTTTGTCGAGCGCTAATATTCGGGTCATTTTGGCTTACCAAATTAATTTTAGGGTCTAGGTGTACAACACTTTATGGGGTGTTATTTTATGTATCCTCAGTTTACTAAGCCTTTTTCAATCTTGAATTAGGATTCAATTCTATGGGCCATATCTGGTCATTTCACGCTCATCATTATTATTTTTCAAATCTAGTATTAAGATTTAATTAATGGTACCATTATTATTTTATCTAGGCTTTAGTTACTGTTATACTTAATGTTATTTCTAATTTTAGTCTAAAGTTAGCAATATGAGTAATACTTGATATGTATCATTTTATGTAACCCTAATTACTCAAGTTAATGGCTAAATGTTTACTTTAGGGTGTGTATAGGTCTATGAGATCATTTTGGTATTTGAGGGCCTAGGGCTACTATATTTTAGCACATGTATATCATTATGACATTTTAATTTGAATACTCTTCGAAAACTACTGATACTGATATTTTATCCTTTTATAAGTCGAGCCTGCTATACATGTGTACATTTTGTCACCATTATTAACTAAAGCTACCATTTATGATTTTATGAGTGGCGGTGTATTAATGATAGCATTTATATATTTTAGTGGGGTCTCTGATGAGCATAAAATTGTATTGTTATATTTACTAGTAAGCGCGTACATGTCACTGCATTTTGCTAACCACTTATTTACATATACATATAGGTGCTTATTCACTCGTAAAGTCTCTGCACTTTAGTTGTTATTTGGCTTAGGTTTTTCATTATTTAACAATGAAAGTTTATTCTAGTCGCTAGGATTAAAGTCAATATTTTATGGACTAACTTTGCAAATGGTTAATTTCTACATCATTCTCTAGTGTGCAAGGATTCATGATTCATTGCGTAATAACTTTTATTTGTTAGGGTATCATTCCATGTTCATTCCATGTGAGCATTTATTTATATTATAATCCCATTGATTCTTTCAATTGGTAAAGATTTACCCTAATTACTCAATTTGTTAATTATGCCTTTGGTTAATAGCTAGGCTTTTAGAGCAATTACTAATAGCACAGTAGTCACTAACTTATGATATCTGATACATGATTTTATATTTTATAGTTCATTTGTACCCTAATAAATTTTTGAAATTTTACAAATTATTTTCGGATTTTTGTTTGCCTTTTTCCTCCACTGGATGTGCTAGCAAAAATATGCAAAAACCTATTTCTAAATTGCGGCCAGAAGGATTCGAACGCGGGAGAGAGGGGTGAGTTTCAGCGCTGCCAGCCACTCGGTTGGACTATATTACCTGATAGCAAGAGGCCAAAAAAAAAACCACTTGAACCAATAGTGTGGGCGTTGGGCGAGAGGATTCTCGGGCAGCCATGGCGACGGTGGCGCCGGCGGCGGTCGGTGGGGATAGTGGCGGCAAAAATGCATCTCTGGGGCGGGGTCTGGTGGAAGGGCCGGCGGGTCCGGGAGCCTCGGGGCGGGCGGGCGGCGAACACAGCGGCGCGCGGTGGGAGTCATCGTGGCCGGCGAGCTCGGGCGGCCTTGGGCCGATCGAGGTTGGAATGGCCGGCGAGCTCGGTGTCGCTCTCACCGAGAGGAATCGGATCGGGTGGAGCCAATCGGCGATGAGCTCGATCACCGGAGTTGGAGAAGAGATGAGCTCCGCGAGTGTGGAACACGAGAACCCGATTGCTGCGTGATAGCAAGAGGGAGGTGCGGGAGTCGTTGGGCGCCACCACCGGCTTTATAAGAGGCGGAGCGGGCGGCGGCGTGGGAGGCGTCGCGGCGGTGGTGCTCGGGTGAGGAGGAGGCGGCGGGAAGGAAGGAAGATGGCGTGGGAAGCAAGGGAGGTCGGGGCCTACTTGTAGCCGCGGAGGGGTGCATGTGGCAACACGGTGCCGACGGCCGAGTCACGATCGCGCGCGCATGGGCGGCGGTGTGGCCGTCCCGGCAGCGGAGGGCGTGGGCGATGTCGCGCGCAGTGGATGGAGCGGCGTGCGGCGCGAGCTTGGTGACGCGGAGCAGCGGCGTGCGATGATGGGAGCGATTGGCGGCGAGGCGGGCGGGCCGGCGAGCCGGCGGAGAGCGAGTGACGGAAAAAGAAAAGGGAAGAAGAGGCTTGCCTGGGGAAAAAAGGAAAAGGGTAGGAGGCGGGCCACTGGCGGTGAAAGAAGAGAGGAGAGGAAGAACGGGTCCAGAAGGGGAAATCGGGAGAGAGAGGAGAAGAGAGGGCCCACATGGCGTGTGAAGGAAAGAAGGAAATGAGGGGAAAAACAGGGAACACCTTTAAATTTGGATTTTTGGTTTAGATTTTTATAGGTGTATTCTAATATTCTTTTTGGATTCAATTTACTGACCTGAATTTGAACCCAAGATTTTTGGTATTTTGATTCTTAGAGTTTTTAAACTCACATTTAAATTATTTCTTATATTGTATTTAGGATTTATTTCTAGTTATCATTTTGCTCAGACAAAACTCAGGAAAACTCAAATAAATTGTGGAACCAAAATTGAATGCCGATGAAATTGCAAATAAAAATTTTGAATTGCTCAAATTTTCAAACATCCAAAATTCAGGATGTTACAAACCTACCCCCTTAAATGAATCTCGACCCAGAGATTAGGTGAAAGCAGAAAGAATGGAGGTGGGTTATATTGGCTAGCAATGGGTTTCGGGGTGTTGCTTGGCGTATAGTTCTTGAGCTCCACAGAGGAAAGAAAATCTGCGCAATAGGGGTTAGTACTTGTAGAAGTCAAAAGGAAAGAGAGAAACCTTGTTCTCTTGGATAGGTCGTAGACTTCCCAATACTTGCTCTTGATGTTGTTGTCTTCTTATTATCGTAGAACGGAGTAGTTGCATCGCCTATTGGACATACGGTTGCAAAGTTTCATCTTGATAGATGAGTAGCGATAGTTTGTGCCCTTAGTGGTAGAGGGCCTTATGAATACAAAAGTGACGATGGTCCTTATTATTGTAAGGTTCCCGATCTTGCAAGTCTTCTTGTACTGGTTCAATTAGTTCTAAGTCCAGGTTGTCGCACCTCCAATATATATACCATAGTAGTTCTTGACATTTTGTCTCTTAGTGCTACCCCCTTAAAATGGGTATCACTAGTAATTTTCATCTCTTCCAAATCCGGGCATGATGGGTCCTCAGGGTAAGTAAGGAGAGAATGTTGGCGAGCAGAGCCTCGAGTCCTAGTCCTTGGCTATTATTCACTTTGACTCGATGAGACCTAACTGGATTTGCAGCAACAGGATGAGTGGGAAAAGCATGAGGTGAGGATTGAGTCATGGGGATAAGGTGACCTAACCCATCTTAACTTTTAAAAGAGAGCTCCCAAAGAGTTGGGGCGTACAAAATCACATAGGCTTTCAAAACAAGCTTTCCCATGATGCGAAATAGGGCGCCCAAAGGAAAGAAGGCGGTGCATGTGGTCCAAATAGAATTCTTGCAACAATGCATCGTCTACTCGGGGCACACATAAGAGGCGTAGGGTCCATACACACCCGTTTAAAACGAGACCACTTATCTTCATGACCATCTTCGACGTTCCTAACCTTAAATTTTTGGAGTAAGTGCGAGGAGAGGAACAAAATTTTCCTTTTGAAATCAATAGAAAGAAGAGGGAAGTATATGGGGTAATTTTATTGATATCAGCACTCACTCTGGGTTGTCATTTTGAATTCGGGGTAAGAGAACTGCAGAAGTAAAAATGGCTAAGACAGCATATAGATGAGGAGGAATCATCTAAGAGAGATGAGATTGAGCAATGTAACTTATATTTTTGGAAATAATATTTTAAAGAAATATTTCTAGTCATGAAACTAACGGCCAGGCTAACTAGGTCACGACTGCGATCGATATGCTCGATACCATCACGTATGTAAGGGCGGATATTACAATCCGAACCCTCGTGATTTTCTTGCACTATTCCTGGATCAGTAGATAGTGCTCACAGTTGCAGTAATGAATATCAAAATACATATCATGCGGAAGCGTAAATATAGTAATAGACTTACTCATGGGCCGATTAGGCCGAAATCAATAAATTGCAGCAGTGGAAGAACGAGCACACAGGTGGGACCTTCAGGACATGCCCACAGGCAGCCAACTGGAGGTTTGCGACCTAGCCCTTGACATCATCATCTTCTCTGCCAGCTTGTCCAATCTTGTTGCTGAGGCGAGGTGATTTGATTCCTGATTCTGTATTTTGTCACAAAAGCGAGCATGAGCACTCCGACCCCGTGCTCCGCGAGCCAATACACAGAATGCAAATAAATAGTATGCATGGCTAAACAAAGGAGAGGCTCGGGTTATTTTATTTGCCATAAAACGCGTTTTGTAGCATTTCTATTATTAAATCATATTGTTGTTTTTGTGACCTAAAGACTCCTCACCGCAAATGACATCATTGACTTAATCCACCAAAGACTCACGCTCTTTATTTACTGCTGTCTAAGACTCCCAACAGCGATTGCCGTAATTGACTTAATCCACCGAAATTACACTCTCTTTATTGAGTGCTGTCTAAACTCCAAACAGTCTGTGTCATCCTCTATTCGATCCACCGATCATATTCTTTCTGTAATGGTTGCTGTCTAAGACTCCAAACAGCAAATATCATCAATTACCAATCCACCAATCAATTGTTTTCCTAAAACTCCAAACAGCGAGTGACATCATTTAAATGATCCACCGACTACACACATTTTATATTGATTGCTGTCTAAAACTCCAAACAGCGAGTGACATCACCTAATTAATCCACCGAACATTCTCATCAAGTTTGTCTAATAATCCATTCCTTTTATTATTGATTCAAATCCACCAAGAATATCATTGATTAATTCTACGATCCACTAGTATCCTCCCACCAAGTAAATCACTAATCAGGAACTACAATCCAATACTTGTATTACTCCTCCAAATTCCTGAAAATTCAATTGGATCATCTATTTAGCCTATCTATTTAGCTAGACTCCACCAATTTATTTCTCCCAGAACCCACACTATCATTTCCTATTTAGGATCGACATGAATCCATCAATACCTTTATGTGTACACTACAAACATCTATTTCCTTTACTCATGACCCTGCTTATTCTTTCCATATTTTATTTTGTAGAAATAGAATTGCCACTATTTGAAATACAATACATAAAATTTCCTGAGACCTAGCAGCTTTGGAACAAAACATAATGTTCAAGGAATATTAACATGATTTTCCATACATATGGCATCACACCATATGCCTAATATCACCATAACTTTCCCATACATATGGCATCACACCATTTGACATCTTTCAGTTATAGCCGCTTAACTTACCACTGGGACGACACCGGGACAACTCAAATCAGGGCTTTCCACGCCCTCCACTTTTCCATTCCCATTTTCTAAACATTTTTAAATAGAACTATATCTAGTTAAGTTCCCATGTCCGCCCTTGACCGTGGGCACGGCTATTCGAATAGTTTTGACTCTGAGTTTGCACACTTTACCCACAAGAGACAGTTCACTCGTTGCCCCACGATTCCTTAGCCGTGCGGTTGAGTAAACCATCACAAGAATCGCTCAAAGTACCTCGCCTTCCATCATCTCACCCTATGGGTCGTTCCCATTTGCGGTGGGTCCCATACGTTGTGCGGGATGTTCTCCTTCGAACGCCTAGCAGATGACTACCACATCGCTAGCACGCCACGCAGAACCTCACCCTCCGCGGTGTCCCATTCAAGCGACACACACGAGTACGCTTGCACCACTTCACTCCTCCACCGATGATGATGACTTTGAGGTCCGGTAAATTTACTAGGCCAAGTTGTACTTTACAGACTTGTGGTTGTACTTGTTTTACAGGAGGTCATGACAAGATTCAGTCCTTAGGGTTATCTGGCGGTTCTACCACAAACCACACTCGTGCACACTGCACCATACCCCGAACCATCCGCCTGGACAAATAAGCAATTTGAGATTTTTGGGAGTATAAAATAATCATATCCAACATACACCAGTCATTACCACCATGACTGCCCAACCACATTTTCTCATGATTAAAGTGATGCTTGGACGTTCTTACTCCCACAAGTATCTAAGCAAACTAAGCATGGCATATAATTATGGACTTATTTTCAAAGGTTACGATTATAATTTTGCTAGGCGACAAGGTTCTCATGTTCAAATATTCCAAAGGAGGGGCAATACTAATCAAGTTAGATAATAGGCATTTAACTAGAATTCTAAATTAAACATGGATTTGCATATAAAATAACAGCATGCAATTTGATAATTTAAACAAAAGTAATTTGCAGAAAATGTAGGTTCAACATGATCAAAGTATTGACTCGCCTTGCGCGGTTTACATGATCTTGAGTTCACACAATGCTTTTCTTGAACTTCTGGTCTTTATCTTCACTTCGATCTTGATCTCACTTGATCCATTGAATCTTCAAGGCTCCAGTTTCTAACTACGCGATAAGCGACTGAATCCAAATAAAAGCAAATAACTCAAGAGATCCAAATAAATCCAAATAACTTAAATGCCAGATTTAATTTAATTTATACATTTATTACGATTTGGAAATGGAAGGATGATTCAGGTTAGTGCGCTGCAAACACAGTGGTAGATGGATTTGAGTGAGAGAACGAGTTATTTGAATAGCTTTACCGTGAGGAAAATTTTAGGATATTAAGAGATCCAAAGTGAGAAGCTATCTACAGGAATTATTGGCTTTGGAAAGAAGTGGCCAAACATAGCCAATTGGAGAAAGACGATGTTCGATCTTTTACTTGACACCTTTCTTTTAATTTATTTACATTTATCAAGGAAGTTCCATGAGCTAGGTTAGACCTATGATTCGGTGTACAAGTTTTAGCTGAGCTTTGTTTTTGTCGAGCGCTAATATTCGGGTCATTTTGGCTTACCAAATTAATTTTAGGTCTAGGTGTACAACACTTTATGGGGTGTTATTTTATGTATCCTCGTTTTACTAAGCCTTTTCAATCTTGAATTAGGATTCAATTCTATGGGCCATATCTGGTCATTTCACGCTCATCATTATTATTTTCAAATCTAGTATTAAGATTTAATTAATGGTACCATTATTATTTTATCTAGGCTTTAGTTCTTGTTATACTTAATGTTATTTCTAATTTTAGTCTAAAGTTAGCAATATGAGTAATACTTGATATGTATCATTTTATGTAACCCTAATTACTCAAGTTAATGGCTAAATGTTTACTTTAGGGTGTGTATAGGTCTATGAGATCATTTTGGTATTTGAGGGCCTAGGGCTACTATATTTTAGCACATGTATATCATTATGACATTTTAATTTGAATACTCTTGAAAACTACGTCATCGATATTTTATCCTTTTATAAGTCGAACTGCTATACATGTGTACATTTTGTCACCATTATTAACTAAAGCTACCATTTATGATTTTATGGTGGCAGTGTATTAATGATAGCATTTATATATTTTAGTGGGGTCTCTGATGAGCATAAAATTGTATTGTTATATTTACTAGTAAGCGCGTACATGTCACCTGCATTTTGCTAACCACTTATTTACATATACATATAGGTGCTTATTCACTCAGAAAGTCTCTGCACTTTAGTTGTTATTTGGCTTAGGTTTTTCATTATTTAACAATGAAAGTTTATTCTAGTCGCTAGGATTAAAGTCAATATTTTATGGACTAACTTTGCAAATGGTTAATTTCTACATCATTCTCTAGTGTGCAAGGATTCATGATTCATTGCGTAATAACTTTTATTTGTTAGGGTATCATTCCATGTTCATTCCATGTGAGCATTTATTTATATTATAATCCCATTGATTCTTTCAATTGGTAAAGATTTACCCTAATTACTCAATTTGTTAATTATGCCTTTGGTTAATAGCTAGGCTTTTAGAGCAATTACTAATATACAAGAGTCACTAACTTATGATATCGATACATGATTTTATATTTTATAGTTCATTTGTACCTAATAAATTTTTGAAATTTTACAAATTATTTTGGATTTTTGTTTGCCTTTTCCTCCACTGGATGTGCTAGCAAAAATATGCAAAAACCTATTTCTAAATTGCGGCGAAGGATTGAACGGGAGAGAGGGTGAGTTTCAGTGTTGCCACCCACTCGGTTGGACTATATTACTGATAGCAAGAGGCCAAAAAACCACTTGAACCAATAGTGTGGGCGTTGGAGCGGAGGATTCTCGGGCAGCCATGGCCGACGGTGGCGCCCGGCGGCGGTCGGAGTGGGGATAGTGACGGCAAAAATGCATCTCTCGGGGCGGGGTGCTGGTGGAAGGGCGGCGGGTCCGGGAGCCTCGGGGCCAGGCGGGCGAACAAAGCGGCGGCGCAGTTGGGAGTCATCGTGGCCGCGAGCTCGGGCGCCTTGGGCTTCGATCGAGGTTGGAATGGCCGCGAGCTCGGTGTCGCTCTCACCGAGAGGAATCGGATGGGTGGAGCCAATCGGCGATGAGCTCGATCACCGGAGTTGGAGAAGAGATGAGCTCCGCGAGTGTGGAACACGAGAACCCGATTGCTTCGTGATAGCAAGAGGAGGTGCGGAGTCCGTTGGGCGCCACCTGCGGCTTTATAAGAGGCGGAGCGGGGTGCGGCGTGGGAGGCGGCGGCGGTGGTGCTCGGGTGAGGAGGAGGCGGCCGGGAAGGAAGGAAGATGGCGTGGGAAGCAAGGGGAGGTCGGGGCCTACTTGTAGCCGCGGAGGGTGCTGCGGGCAACATCGTGCCGACGACCGAGTCACGGTGCGCGGCATGGGCGGCGGTGTGGCCGTCCGGCACGGAGAGGGCGTGGGCGATGTGCGCGCGCGATGGAACGACGTGCGGCAGCGAGCTTGGTAGCGGGAGCAAGCGGCGTGCGATGATGGGGCGATTGGCGGCAGGGCCGGTGACGAGCTTCGGCGGAGAGCAGCGAGGTGACGGGAAAAAGAAAAGTGGAAGAAGAGGCTTGCTGCTGGGAAAAAGGAAAAGGGTAGGAGGCGGGTTCGGCTGGCGGTGAAAGAAGAGAGGGGGGAAGAGCGGGTCCGCGAGAAGGGGAAATCGGGAGAGAGAGGGAGAAGAGAGGGGCCCACATGGCAGTGTGAAGGAAAGAAGGAAATGAGGGAAAAACAGGGAACACCTTTAAATTTGGATTTTTGGTTTAGATTTTTATAGGTGTATTCTAATATTCTTTGGATTCAATTCTTGACTGAATTTGAACCCAAGATTTTGGTATTTTGATTCTTAGAGTTTTTAAACTCACATTTAAATTATTTCTTATATTGTATTTAGGATTTATTTCTAGTTATCATTTTGCTCGCACAAAACTCAGGAAAACTCAAATAAATTGTGGAACCAAAATTCGAATGCCAGTAAATTGCAAATAAAAATTTTGAATTGCTCAAATTTTCAAACATCCAAAATTCAGGATGTTACACTCTAAAACCCTAATCCTCACCAAAATGCTCAAGTGGGCATGCAGCCCCTCAATCCTATTTATAGCCTTGGCTAACGGGTCTCCGCCCGTTACGCTGCTAAATCAACGGCGCCGCTCCCGCTTGTGCGCCTTGCGAATTTCCGGTCGCCCCTCCCGCACCTTCCGGAAGCTTCGCGCTCCTTGCCTCGCACGCCGCAACCACCTCGAGTCTCGTCGTCTTCGACACATCCCGACCGTTTCGACCTCGGCGCCCTGCGCTGGTCGGTCCACGTGTCTCGCCACGACTCCACCCGATGTCCTGCAGTCACACAGACAAGAACCACGTCAAATAGCACCTTTCGATACATGAAAGCATAAATACCATTACACTTACCACATATGAAGTCCAAACTGTCAAAACATTAGAATATACATCCTAAGCCCAAATGACCAAGTTTGACCAAAGTCCGACAGAGCCCGACAGCGCCACGCAACGGTTCGACTCGAACCACTCAAACCAAACTCGACTATCCTAACCCTTTGTCAATTACTCATCATTCACATGGAGTCACGACCACCTGGTCTCTCAATCTCCCCCTTGATGAGTATATTGACAAACTCAGAAAAAGCATGAAGTTGAGTTTGATTTTGAAGAATCCAACATGGTCCAAAGAAGAGAATGAAGCTAATGACCATGTCGACAGAAGGAACACTAGAGCAACAACTGAAAGAGCAAATTGATCTCCAAAGCTCTAAACTGTTCCCAACAGACTTTTTCTTCTCTATTCTCCCCCTTTTGGCAATAAACACATCAAGATGCAGTAGAGAGAATATGACATGTCAATGGATGAATATGGCTGAAGTTTGTTTATTTTAAGCATTTAGAGCCATGAGAATTATCCATATTGACCATAATGAGATGCACCAAGCCATAACTCTATAAAAAGCTATCTAGATCATGACATGACATGTATAAGCTAGCTAGAACACATAGATGACAATCTGAAATATAGTGCATTAAGTGAGAATGTCAAGTCATCAAGAGGTAAAGTCTAAACAGAGATACTCAAGGATGATGCCGGCCATGTCAAGTAAGCTAAGCGGAACCAAGAAGCTAATATTGAGACCAACTAGAGTGCTATGCTCAAGAATGAAACATTGGCGCAAGTATTTGGTTCTTTTTGTAGCTTAAGCAAATTGAGCACATAAGACATTGTCTTTTTAAAGCTCATGGTCGTTTCTAACCCAAATTTTGTTTATGTGCTAGATCTCAAGCCTTATCGACTACTCCAAGCAATAAGCTTAAGAAGATAGTCTAGGTCATCCAAAACTCCCTGAGTTCATGCCTAGTGCAATGGCAAGCCGTCTCATGAGAAAGAATTGGTGAAATCAGTTTTTCGCACAAAAGAGATTTTTGTGCTAGATCTCAAGCCTTATCGACTACTCCAGCGAGAAGCTTAAGAAGATAGTCTAGGTCATCCAAAACTCCCCGAGTTCATGCCTAGTGCAATGGCAAGCCGTCTCATGAGAAAGAATTGGTGAAATCAGTTTTTCGCACAAGAGAGATTTTTTTGTTAAACATATTGTACTACCTCATGCTACATCAAGAGACTAAAATAGCTCAATCTAAGGCTCAATAAAAGATTCAACGCTCAGCTAAGCCTAGTTGACATGGCATGAATCATAAAGAGATAACTCGGAAAGACTAAACTCAAATGCTAGCATGACAAGTTGTACTTCAAGTTGGGCAATTTTAATTAACTTATCATGGTAAAAGCTAGTCCACACATATGAAGTCATGATCAATCTAGCATATAAAGCACAAATCATGGCAAGGTGTAAAGCATTGTAAACATGTCATAACAGGATAATAATCAAGGCTCAATGTAGTTATATTACAATGCGAAATGCTAAAATGCAGAAAAAATCCAGCTCCCCTCAACATGACATGCAACTTTTAGTTCAAGTTGAGTTAAGTCACAATTAAGCTCGAAGCTCCCAAATGAACTCTCCCCGAACCAAAGCAATAAATCGAGAAGTGGCAAATAAAACCAAAGCAGCGATCCTTAAAGCATAGATAAGATATAGAGACAACTATGGCTCAGACTGACTCTCATCTACCCCATATGACTCCAGGACAATCAGCTAACAGTAAATCACACACTAGAGAGCAAACACGTACCCTGTCTACCCGAGGGTGGCCCAACCCTCGCTAGAACCTACAAGAAGTGAGTGAGCTCGACCTAGTGAGATAAGAAGCGACTAATCCTGGAAGCACAAGATAAGAGTTAGAAGTCTAAGCATCTCGGCAAGAGAAGCACTCTAACCTATCTGGAAGGACTAAACCCAAATGCACCCGAGTGCAATGCAAATGAAATGAGACAGAAGCATAATCAATATAGTAAGCAAGAAAGCCCAAAGCTCCCCGCACTGATCCGTAAGGACAAACCACCCCAAGCTCTCCCGCAGAGGTGAAAACCTCGAACTATCCAACGGCTTGGTGAAGATGTCGACCAAGCGGTGGTCACTCTCCACAAAATGGAGCACGATGTCACCCTTCTCTACATGATCTCTAAGGAAGTGAAAGCGGATATCGATATGCTTGGTCCGAGAGTGCTGCCTTTGGGTTCTTAGCGATGTTGTCGCGGGCGATGTTATCACAAAAGAGTGGAACACCGTCTAAAGCTAACCCAAAATCGC